>JAYJMJ010000001.1:1120315-1143354 GCA_036873875.1 Laminaria ephemera
GAACCCCTCTCGCGATAAAAATTAAGGCAAGCACCGCAGGAGGAAAGGTGGAGAGAAATCTTCTGTGTTTACCTTCCCCCTGTGTGACCCCGGCTGGTGCGTCAAACATCTGTCTCGCGCACAGAATAAATGGGATGAAAAACACACACACACATTGATAAATTGAATGCGCTGAGTGGGTCGGTGGGTGGGCTCTTCACGGCGGGACCAAGTGCACTCCGAGCAGACCTCTCCCGCTCCACGTTTGGGGCACAAGCGTCAAGCTCTTTGTGCCAGCCTGTTGCGCCCCCCCTCCATCACGCCTCAGCACGGTGACGGCCACCTCCTGGCCTTGCTTTTCTTGCACCGTGTCCACCACCCCGCCCAGGCCCTTCGGGTGAGAAATGTCCACGTCGCCGAATCGCAGGACGAGGTCACCAACCTCCATTCCAGCCGTATTGGCGGGCGAGCCGTGCGAAACCTGCGCGGCCGTGAGTGCGTATAAATGTGCCCGAGCGAGCAGCCATTGCAGTCATTACGAGCGAGTACGAGTTTTCGGTTTTATTTACCCCATTTAGAACCACAACCACACTTTTGGGGACCAACAACTTTCATTTACTCCTATTAATAGTGATTTAGTGTGGCATCATTTTGCAGTAATATTAATATTGTAGTACAAGGGTTCATTTCATTTTTATATTGTTTTGTTTATCCTCCGGCGGGTCGGAAAAAAATTAAAGTGAAGCGTCACAAGCGAGACAGTAGCAACAGCAGTGGTAGCAGCAACAGCCGCCCGTGGTGTTTCATACATGCCGACGATAATACCGTACCAAGTACTAGGTACCGGTATGATACAACGCTCACGGCATACATCGTCAGACCTCTTGTACGCGGTCTAAGAATTCTAGCCCCCCCCCCTCCGCCCCCTGCTTCTTTTGTCCTTTCCTCGAACCGCATCACGCCAGAGAGCTATATAACGCTAAGGATGCTATAACAGGGATAAATAATAGGGATGGCGAGAACCATTCCTTCGCACCCCCAGCACCTTCCACGACACAAAACACGCGAAACACCTGCACGCCGAGCCAAATGCACACTCTCTTGTATGTGTTTAAGCTCACATAAAAGCGTTACTTTTACCCATCCAAATCCGCGTGCCGGAGGCAAAGAAGCAGATGGATCCATCGCTATCAAAGGGTGTGCCCTCGCCTCATTGACTCTTGCGATGGGCACGAGGGGCACCGCGGCGGCTGTTTGCCCAGCAGGGCTTTCTTGGGATCGCCTCCCAGCGGCAGGTCTTGCGCGTGATGGCGCGGCGGTAGCTGACTGCGTTGACGGCACCCTGGCCGCCTGCGCCTGTCGTCGGACACAGCAATCGGGATTATCGCTCACTATTGCCTACTGTACGTATAGTATTCGCAGCAATCATACAGCAGCAACACAATTATTGAAGAGATATTAATGTGTACCAGGTGAATGATCACTGCATAAACAGTAAAACAAATCAATGTTGAAGCTAAAACGTTTAAATCCAAGACGTTTCTATACCACGGGTAATGTACTATATAGAGCTGGTATTTGACGTGTCAGAGCTGGTATTCGGTACTTTTGCACACGAGGGCATTTAGGGATCGTCGGGCTTATACTCTGCATTCCGCGAAATGCGGGCAGCGCAATTCTGCACATGGTGATCATATATGTGGTGATCACGACCCACCGGGAAGGAGGAAACATATCCGGGAATACCTTGTTCCCCTTCCCTCCTCAAATAGTTTTATCTTTTGATCACGTCATGACAAGTAGGCATAGTGTTTGTATCTATTACTGTATAACCCTGGAACGAATTTCAAACGTATAAGGGGGCGCGTTATCTTTTTTAGTGTTATACGATAATAGCTGCGACGGGCGCCAACGATTCCCAGGTATCACGATGAACCCGATGACCATCCCCACACTCACTCATCACACTACACTCACTCATCACACTCACTCAACACTCACTCATCACACTGACACTCACTCATCACCATGACCAAGGCAACCATCACCGCCATCAATATGGTGCCATCAATATGCTCAAGCTCCTGGACATCATCACCTTCACCGTTGATCGGCATCACCACCGTCACCAATACTACTCCCCAAGCAAAGCGTGAGCCACATTGGCGATGTGATGTTGGTTCAAGAGCCAGCAGCGTTTACGACTTAGTTCAGCTTCCGACAAAATTGTTGAAATGTTGTAGATACTAGATACACCCTAATCCTTACCTAGCCCCGACCGTCTGTACTCGGAATGATCCTGCTGTAATGACAACTTCGTGCGCACTACCTTGTCGAAGCTGGGCCAACTCGTATACCTGGTACACTACTGGGACCGTGATGCATCACCTTTCAAAGCTGTTAACAGCAACAGGAGCGTTCACGCGTCATGGCTCAAGGCCCTGGTGTGTAGCGTATCGTCGTTCAATGCCGTAGCGTGTAACCGAATATCGACATCGGTCCACGTCTCTATGTGCCACACAAGAGATCACTACCTGCAAAAGCTGTCATTGATTTCACCACAAAAAACAGCGTGAACCCTCCTACCACTGAAAAAATGATCGTACACAAATTCCATGTGACCTGTCACCCAAAACAGGAGTGCAAAATCAAAAGGGGTTAAGATCAGTACTTTCACAGACGCACTGCCTGCCATGCACGTCAACTCCATCATCACACCTGTAGGGCCATATCTCTCCAACAGGAAACATACACAATCAACAGTATGGCTATAGAAGATCCTCATCAGAAATGCAAACAGTTATCCTACACTCGTAATTCCAAGCAGATTGCCCCCAAAAACGTGGGTGCAGTTGTATGAACGGAGGCTCAATGAGCTTCTTGTATACTGGTACCAGGTATTATAGAGTGTTTACCTGGTGCAGGGCATGCAAGGAGCTCTCAATCTTGACCATGACTGCCTTGTGGTCCGTCTGTATGCAGTTCAACCTACGGTCAAGGGACGGTATGGACGAGGCAGAAAAAGATATGTATATGGAGAGGGATCAAGAGAGAGATAGGGCGACAGATTAAGAGAGGTAGAGAGAGAATTGGGGGGGGGGACCATATTTCGATGCATACAGATAGAAAGGTAACTTGAAAGAGAGAAATAGAGAGAAAGAGAAAGATATAGAGAAATACGGAAATGGAGGGAGAGAGACAGAAACTTGAGCGAACACGTGTGTCGCTCTCCTAGGCAGCCACGTGCTGCCTTAGAGCACCACCAGCAGGGGGTAACACAGACGAGGACGCCTCCGGCGCCCCCGAAGACCCCGATACCCCCGACGATACAAATGAGAAGATAAAACCCTATCATATCAGTTCCCAGCATTCCCGACCGGCACTTGACGCACTCTAGCCTATGGTTGAACCCTAACTTTTCCCTCCACCTCCTGACCGCGCTTGTCGAGAAGGGTCGCCGAGCCGCCATACAGCATCGGTACTACCCTCGCCGACGTGGGTTACTACAGCAGCTGTTACCCCCTCCGCTGCCGCTACCACTGCTACCGCTGCTGCTGCTGCTGCTGCTGCTGCTGCTGCTGCTGCTGTCGCTACTTCTGCTGCTGCTGCTGCTGCTGCTGCCGCTGCCGCTGCCGCTGTATTGTTTCCTATGGTGCCTCTGGTCACCAATCTACAACGCCGTCACGAGGAGTCCTGCGACGAGGGTTTCAAAATGCCATAAAAAACGGTAAATAATCGCGGTGATGGCCCCCCATCAAAAACGCCACCAACAGCGAGAACAAGTAACGGCTATCGTTCACCACCAAACATATATACCCGGGTTATACTTCAAACTCCAAAGTCACCTGCATAGTGCGTGGTGCTCATCGTACTGTACACTATAAACGTGGTACCCGGAGAAGGAGGAGCAGGCGGCGACGGTCTTGCTCATAAGTGCACGTGTGCATCTTTTCCATACTTGTCGCTCTCCACCGCAGCTCCAAACTGCGGAGCGATGACGACGACGACGATAACGATAACCTCACGCAACCGTTACCGGCTACCGCTCGCATCAACCATCTCGTCGAGGTCAGTGGAAACGAAAACGGTTGAATCACGCGCACGCGTTTTTCTAGGCAGGGCACTGTCGGAAGGAGCCCTTGCAACACGCTCTACCTACGCGCTTCCAACTACTGGCTGCTGCAGCGGCGGCGCGCTCTCCTACGTTTGCGTGTTGTTTTGAGGTGGTGGTGATCAGCCCACCGCCTCCTCGCGCATCCTTTATGGTGCAACGATAAAACGCCTTTTAATTCTTCATGAAAACTTGGCGAACCAATCTGGCCGAGGCCGGCGCATAAAAAACCTACGAGTTTGCTCGTATATACATAGACTCGTGGAATTATACGAAGCTCTTAGAAAAGACCGACCGCTTTGACTTGTACCAGGTATTCTATAGGCGAAGTGCCGAAACTAGATCAAAAGAACAATAATTATGGACCGCAAACGTCCATATGTAAGCGTCACGTTGGCTCAGGATTACATTATCAGGGAGTCACCGGCTTGTACCTTTCGTGGGTCATCGTGGAACATGTACCGTCAACGTATCACTGAATAGCTCAGCTTTCTTGCACGAAGTTGAGTACTGTTTCAATAGTATCGACCAAGCTGTTCGAACTCAACAGCTGGTACGATAAGCTGACGTGCCCCTGGTATCCCCTGGTATCCCCTGGTATCCCCTGGTATACATTAATTAAATGACACTTGTTGGCTTGTCGCATGCACACACGCACACGTGCCGATTACTAGCCGTTTTCGTTTCCAAACGTTGGGCAGTTGTAGTATATTACGGTGGGGAGTGCTTTGGGTGCAATGAGGCATCCAGTCGCATTCATTCGCAGGTTATCGGTTCCCTGGCGGTGGGCATGCTGCTGCGGATGCTGCTGCAGCTGCTGCTACTGTCGCTGCTGCATCAATGCAACAAGCCGTATGAACCCCGGTGAAACAATACGAAGTACAAACATTACACTATGTGCCGCCGCCGAAAAACACAAAACAACACCATGCGCGAAAACGTCACTGGATTGTTGGTCGAGTATTTTTGTGTGATAAAACAGAACACGATGGTGTCGGGCTCGACTATTGATGAAGCACCACTGACAGACAGCACAGCAGCAGTAGCAAATGCAAATTAGCTTTGACGCATGACTATTCATAAAAGACGGTCCGAATTATAGGCCACCCTCGTCCCCACAAATTTGGAACTGAGTAGGAGAGAGACGCATGCAACGACACTTAACGTGCGAACAACTGTAACCTCCCCCCGTCGCCTTTCGCTCACCGACGCTAAATTCTGGAACTAACCGTGTATTTCGTATTTCGTGCTTTGATTTCACACTCCGCGATCAGTTTAATTAATACCAGGTACCGTACCGGTATGCCTTCTTGTAACCATGCCCCCTCTTTCGAAAAAGTGCACGGTTTCGACGAGAGACAAGCGGGGCTGTAGTGACGACATCAATCAATCCACCAATCACAGAAGGTAGGCACATGCTATTCATTCCATCCGACTATTTAGACGAACAACTACCGGTATACCACTGCCTGTGCATGTATTCTAGTATTTGTGTACGGTGTGCCTCTATCGTGTCATTGGCCGAGATGCGCCGCTTTCGAAAGGTTTTTGAGTTAAAGGAGGCGATCCTCGTATGGTAAAAAAGGTCATATAATAGCTCTTAGTCAATAATTACCCTATACACCGTCAGTGACGAGTACTACAAGTGGACTACGACAGCCGTTTAACACGCAAGATAACATCCTGGACAGTTTCAAAGCTGATTTCCTCGAAAACGGGGAGAGTGCAAACGCCATGCGATACGTCTATGGAAACATCTTGTATCTTGACTACAGTAGTCAGTATAGATCTTCCCGAAGCCGCCATTTTCGTTGTGTGTTTGACACCCCCTGGGTTTGGAGAAAATTGGCTCTGAAATCATCCCAGGAGGTGTGTTATCTTGATTTTACAGCATACTGTCTGTACTCGTGTAATATGATACGTACCATCACGCCATCAACGGTAAATGTGTCCGAAAGTACGACGGGTAGATACATGTCTTGTACCTGGTATTTACGTACCTGGTATACAAGACTATATCGGCAGGTGTGTACCAGGCATGGCACGATACGAGTTAAAGTTACGAGTACGACGCACAAGGTACCACACCACAGCTGTTGTACCATACCCCGTACCTGCCCCATACCAGTACTGCTGTACCAGTTAAACGGTTAACGTGTCCGAGAGGTACAGCGGTAGATACGCATACGACGGGTATGTACGTGATGGTTCTCTCACTCCTTCGTACCTGGTATCATATCGTATGATAGCGTCGAGCTTTACGTAAAGTCCTATTAATACCAGGTATCGTATTGATATCGACATCCATACTACTGGTAGATTACTAGCAGAGTACGAGTAAGTGCGAAAACCCCGCCTACACCCTCAACGTCTCAACGTACGCTATTCTCACAGCAGTACCAACACCAGCACCAGCACCAGCACCAGCACCAGCAATCAGCATAGTAGGCGCTTCTGGAATAGCATGGTACGAGTACAGTACGCGCCGTACTACGGTACAACAAACGGTAAAACGTGTCCGAGAAGTAGCAAACCGAATGCATGCACAGGTACGTCCCGCTCGTACTCGTAGCGCGGAGCTTTACGTTCTACGTGCTCGTAGAGTTCTATCGTATATCGTGACATATCCCTAAGGACGTGCTCCTGTCCCAACGCCAACGGCGTACCACCTCCCATTCGAGAAATTGGAAACCGGAAATCGATATTCGTTTCGATACTCTCAACAAAAATGAATAACGAACACCCGAGGCTGCCGAGGGTACGAGAGATTATGTAGGTTCAGCACCTGTGGTAGGTCAGTATTTCGCACCGGATACTGCTGTACTCAGATGCCAGGTATTCGGTGTTCAGGCTTCAGGTATTCGGTATTCAGGTTTCAGATAGTCGGTACAGCCAGCACTCAGGTACCAGGTACCCACGGGTATGTTCTGCACTCTGCACTACTCCTGTCCTTGTGTGTGGCTTACAGGAGCAGCAGCGACAGCATGAAAATGTTGAGTACTGCTGTACAAAATGCTACTCGTAACTGCTACAGCAAATACACATTGCTGTACAAGTAGCAGTTTGCATTTTGTTTGCTGTAGCAGTTACCTGGTACCAGGTACCTGGTAGCACTTAGTTGCTTAGTACAGCAGTATCCAACATGCAAACATAACTGTTGTACCTGTAGTCCAAGACCAAGAGCAGCACCGTAAATATCATTTACTGATATTAATAGTGGATAAGCCGAGTATTATACATACAGCCTTCGCACAGCAGAGTACAGCATACCTGGTAACATTTACTCGAGGTGCACAGTCAGAGTAGTTCGTCCGTGTTACGGTTTACGGGTTTACGCGCGGTATCAGTGCAAAGTTGGTGTGCTTCGTCCGTTTTACGATCATTCCAACCGTATCATGGCACCTGGTACGTATACGATCCTTATTAATAGTACTCTTCGACAATATAGATTATAATAAGGCACTTTAGAAATAAAATAGTGTGCCTCTTCCGTTTTACGGCCAGTTTTACCGTAGAATATTGAATATTTAGGATGCTTCGATAACACGTGTTCTGTACCTGGTATATTGGTACTCGTACTGCATTCGATGCAACAGCGTCGTTTGGAATAATGAACAGGGAGTGGCTGAGAGCCGAAAGCCATGAGCACATGAACCCAAGATAGAACAGAAAGGAACCGAGGGATGCTCTGAATAGGTACCGTATCTAGTCTGGGGGGGAAGCGGAGGGAGGTCCATCTTGCCGGGTACGTCGTAAAAAAAACTAAACTGACCAGCATGGAGCATGGCACTGGTGGCTGGTGGAATAGATAGCACTCAGGAATTCGGAACAGATGACAAAGTATCACACATCACACACAGCTTGCAAAGATGAGTTTCGACGAAATCCTAGATCTCACAGCTGTTGTGCACTTTTTTTTTTTTTTTAAATGACAAAAATTCCATCGGTATGTCGGAGTAGTATAAAAATACCGTAGTCTATACAAGCACCAGGGTACCAGGTACTGCTGTACCAGGTACCATGGTAGTCTGCAGTCTGCAGCAGCAGAGACCGGTCGCCCCAGTAGTCTAGTGGTTAACCTCGAATACTACTAAGGTTGGAGTCGGGGGTTCAAATCTCGCTATGGAGATTTTTATTTCTAGAGACACCAACGGCCGAGAGCGCTTTATAGCGTGGGTAAGCGCAATTCGAGGCGGGTGGACGAGGGAAGAAAGTGCTGAATTTTTCTCGCGATAAAAATGAAGGCGCGTACCGCAGTGGGGAGGGGGGAGAAGAGCGTGCTAAGTGACCCCGAATCATCTGAGTTACGACTAGGGAGGGGGAAGGAGAAAGAAAAAGTGCGAAGATAACAGATGTGACGAGCAACAACAACAAAAAAAAAAGTGGGGTCTCGTCAGTCAGAAACAATCGTCGAAAAGTGTTTCCCCTATCGTAAAACTCATTTTCATGGAAGCGCGGACAGCGAAAACCTCAGCATAGTGGTGATCATCCAGGGGCCCAGCAGTTGGAATGTGAGTCAAGTCATGGGTCGGTTGGGTCGGCGAGAGACATAATAACAAGAATATAGCGCGATCCCGTCTGCCATCTAGGTGACTGGAAAGGCGTCGGGTCTTGGCCGCGCCCAGTCCCGGCGGGCCGGGGCCCCGACGGGGTGGATGACCGCCCACCCGTCGACGAAGCAGGTAATGAAAAAACTTGTCGCCATCGATTGCTGGCGTCTTGTTACTATTATTACCTCGGTTCTGGAAGGCCAGTCACATGGCGTCCAAAGTACCGAGCGGCTTCGGCTCCATAGTTACAGTCCCATGGTACAGCGTGGGCATCAAGCTGGGGTACTGCTCATTAAGCGCGATCCTACCCACTTCCGACACAACCTCAAATCCCATGGGCCGAAACCCCCCACTCGGCCTGTCGCTACCGACACTACCGCGCGAAATTCCGGACAAAAAGGGGTGCCAACAGACACGCCAAACGTGTGTGATTTCGTGCAGCCTTCCCCCGTGTCCACGCGGTCGAAGCAGCTGCTCAGCAGACGCAGCAGGACAGCCTCATGCTACTGCAGGAACGCGCGTATTTCTTCTGGGGCTCTCCTCATTTGAGGAGTTCTACGCTCACTTTTGAGAATAACTGAAAGTGGAAACCGATGAACAAACCCCGTGGCCTAGGCATACCTAACGAGCAATGCGGTAACACGCAAAATGATGTTTCAACGATATTGAGCACCATTTAGTGGTTCCTCGGTCAAGGAGCCCCGTCTGTCAGAAATTATTTGGTCAAAAGCCAAAAAGAGGTACAGTTTCCCTATCGTAGCACACGTCGACAGTACACAAACGCGGCCGGCCCCCGTTGCTCCGGCCTTCAGGGCTCGTGCGAGGCCTGTGCAAAGAAATCGTCGATTCCAAGGTAGGGAGGTCGGCGGGCGAAGGCTTCTTGTCAGATGTGATTGCAGGCACAAAACAATTTCTTCTCTGGGGTACCGTACTCCCAGGACCGAAGCTGCGGTAGGGGGGCTACTTCCATTTTCACTACCGCGCGAGGGGTTCGGTCGGTACCTCACTCAAAAAACGGACTTTCATGGCGAAACCGAAAACTGATTTTTTGTCACGGTGCATGTCGCGAAACCGAAGAGCACAAACCAAATGTTGACAGAAAAATTGACTCTGGGCCGCCGAATAAGAGGCCCAAAACCTAACCCCCCAGCGGTGGCCGGGAAGGAGATAAGATAAGCAAAAATATGCCTATCTAATATATGGAGGAAACGTACTGAGCGCCCAAATGTTGGAAGTGTCTCTCTTAGGAGTAGGAACGGATGCGTGATCAAAGGTCAAATGACTATGGCAAGCAACAAATGAGTACGCCCCCCCCCCCCCTACGGTGGCTTTGGTCCAAGCCGGGAACCCAAGTAAGGGCTCGTAGGCCTTCCGGGCTGTGCTCGTTGCAGCGCATGAGATGTCGAACACACGCGTGCTATTCGATAGGGGTGGCACCTTTTGGCTAAACCGTCTTCTGATTGACGATTGACGGGGCTCCTTAACCCAATATCGTCGGAATGTCGGTCTTGTTTTGCAATAGAGTTCGTTGTATACCTCGGCCATGGGGGATTTTTTCACCGGGTTCCACTTTCATGTTTTGTCAACTTCTGTGTTTTGGGTGAGGTATAGAGATCGTTAAGTAAGGAACCCCAGAAAAAAACTAGGCTCACCCCTACCGTATAGAGCATGCGTCGACAGGGAGGACTTTACCGAGCGAGTGAGCTGTTGCGCGGCGTCCGCTTTGTTCAACGGAGTGGGGAAAAGGGAGGGTGGAGATACGAGCAACATCCTTCAGATTGCTGATCACACACGTACGCTCGTCGCACGGCAGTGACGTGCTCTTGGCCTCGACAGCTGCCTGGGTGGCGTCTAGCACGGATGTTCGAGCATGGGCTACGTTAGATGGCGCAGGCTTGGCGCGATCGTCCGGCACAGTCTATCCGCTAGACAGCTCGGCGGAGGAAGTCACATCTATCAAAGAAAGAACCACTTGCCTCTTTGTCAGGACGCTTGCTATGACAAGGGTACGTAGCACCGAAATTGTCCGAGACTCCTTGCTTGAAGAGCTCTTTCCCTCACTCAAACACTGTTTTTGACAAACTAGCACAAGCGCAACCCCAGGTATGGAACACACACTATTCTAAGCAACAAACAAATGGTACTCCAACGATATTTGGTAGCTTCCCTGTTGAGGAACCCTGTCAGTCAGAAGTAATTCGGCCAAAAAGCCAAAAATAGGTACAGTATCCCTATGATAGCACGCGTCCCAGTCACTATAGCGACCTCGGGGTGGTCAGCATCCGTACCGTGCCCCTACAGCTCCGTAGGCGTGTTCCTGCGCGTATTTCCCTGCGTCCACCCTGTCCTCCACCCGAGCCGCCTCCACTTTTCCCGCAACCCCCTTTTCTAGCTGCCCCCCTGCGGCGGCCGTGTCCGCCTCCTCCCGAGCTACCGCTACCAGAGCCACCTCCACCGCCCGTGCCACCCCCACCACCCGTGCCACCTCCGCCTCTATAGCGGCGATGAGAGCCTCCACCACCGCTGCTACTGCCACCCGAGCCGCCCCCCCGGTGCGATCGCGGCTGTATCCCTTTCCCTTTGCCCGGCGATCCCGGCTGTTGGCGGCGTGGGCGAGTCGAAGAGTGACCACAAGGCTGAGGATCGCCTCGCTTAGATTGTGGGCCAAACATGATCCATGGCTCATCTGGTTCCGCGCCGCCTCGACGGAGAGGAACTTGTCGTCTGGGAGGGCGCGGAGTACGGCCGAGGCTCTGTCCACGACTGTCGCCGCCTGTGCTGACGGAATCGCCGGGGGGGCGAGTGTTACAAAACTTTGGTTTGGGTAGATGATTGGTTAATTTTTTACCAGCAGTCAAACAACTGTACTACTACTGCTTTACGGAAGGTTGTTCGATTTCTATCGGAACGGTTTTACTCTACATTGTCGGAGGGCAAAAACAAAAATAATAATTAATAAATACCTGATACGTAATAATGGTGATTATGATGATGATGATGGTGACGATAATGATGATGATGACGACGATGATGGTGATGATGATGATGATGATGATGATGATGATGATGATGACGATGGTAATGATGGTGATGATGATGATGATAACGTTCGAATCTCATCGTCGACGCCAATATGAAGCCCCTACTCTATTACGGAGATCTATTGTTAATAGGACGGAATTAACCACAAAATATCGAAAAATCTTTACCTGTAAGTCGAGCTCTCCTATATGACGACTGCGTTCGTGTGATGTTCTGTGTAGCGTGTAGACCAGGCAACAAAATGTTCACGAACGAAAAGCTAAAAAACAAACGGGCACTTTCCCCCTCCCCCTTTTTGTGGTTTTGCGTTTTGTCCTACTAATAATAGATCTCCGTATATAGTAGAAGGTCTCAAGTGACGTGGCAACGTTACCCCGCTACCGGGGGCACTTTTCTGATGTGCGATGTAAGGCAAGGAGAGAGCCTTCCCCACGTATAGGTGGGGGGAAATATAGAGTAGCCGAGGGGATCGTGAGACACCTCTCGGCTTCGGCACATCGGTCTCATTATGTACCGAACATGACGGTTTGATCGGTAGATCCTCAGATAGGTTGTACTATCTTCTGTATCTTCCAATGGTACATGTGTGACGATCGTTATATGTACCTTTCACTAAAACCTGTCCTCCACACTAATAATATGTTGATTGTGATTTGATGCATGGCACGGATATGGCAATGGTTGACGGTAATAGAGAGTTCCAATGTTAGTTTGGGATTATTGTAGTGGGAAATACACGTCGGAACATCCTCAAGTTGGCGGAGTTATCTTCTGTCTATTTTGCCGCTTCCTCTCTCCTCTGGGCACTTTACGCTGTGCCCAGGAGACAAAACAATAAATACACGTTTTATCTATCCATCCCCCGGGACCTCCACCTACCCAGCTTCAGTCCGAGCAGCAGGAAAACCTATTATTGATACTCCTTCAGCATTTACAGTTACTCTGTGCTTCATTTTCGACGGATGAAATTCCTTCTACAACTAACACAATGACTACGACGCAAAACCTGGTAACGTATCATAGAGGCATACATTGTGACGATTCGATTCATGGACTATTATTAGTAGTATGCAAACCGAAAAATATCACACACAGAACCTTGGAACCCGCGCAGGTCTCACTACATATTTACCAGAGAGACATACATACTCGGTACGGTAATACTCCGTACACTTCAAAAACATCTAGCCAATCAGTATTATTGGCGGTATGCGTCACTTTTGAAAGAAATTGTTCCAAAAACAAAACGGAACCTCTTATTCGCACTGCGCAGCAACTGCATCTTCTCAATAATTCTCAACTACGAGTTGTTATAAGGCTTAGTTTGGGTATGCAATTGGTTAACCTTTTACCAGTGGTCAAACGGACTAATATCCCATATTACCTTAACAAATGGCGTCGTCGACAGACCATGGGTTTTTGGGTTGTGAGTTCGAACCTCACCTTCCACCAATAATAATAAACTTTTACGACTTTCTCCATATCGAACTTGAAAAATACTCTCCCCGGCATCCCCAGGAAACGGAACCGCCTGGATAATGATATATATGTCCGCCCGTATATCCGGCCGACTTGCTATCCCGCCGTTCCAGGGGGGGAGAGTGTTATAAGGCTTCGTTTGGGTAGGCGATCGGTTAACCTTTTACCAGTGTCCAGTGATCAAACGGACTGATACCCCACAAATACCTTAACACGTACCAGGGTACGTACCTTAATGCGTGCTGTCGGCTGGCGATTCCGTCTCTAACGGCCCGACCGCATCGAGTACCCACCACGAAGATTGCCAAGCGAGTATTCAAATGCAATGGTTTGGTTTTGGTTTCCATCAGTCCCTGCGTATCGAGCAGACCACAGCAAATCAACCACCACATGCGCTTGCTTTCGGATGGTTTTCCGTCTATTATATTGACCCGCCCACCTCGGGTATCAAGACGATTATCAAACCACACTATATAAATGGAATGGCTGGGTTTCTAACGGCAACGAAAGTCACCACTAATCGCCCCCTTTACCTACCTCAAGGCGTGCTTTCGGGTGGTGTTTCCGTCTCTAGCAGCCCGCTCATATCGAGAACCGACCAGGATCGCCAACCGATTAATAGTGGACGATTCCCTCTCGAACGGCTTCACGGATACCACGATAGAGGCGGCACTTTTTTTTCGTTATTATTTTCTGAAATGACGGGGCTCCTTAACCCCAAACAAATCGTCGAAATTCCATTCATTTATTGGAAATATATGTCTCGTTGTATACATACCTAGGCCATCGGATTGTTCATCGGGGGGAGCACCCTTAATGTTCTCCCAACTCAGTTTTTTTGGGGGTGAGGTATATAGAGCCCCCTCAAGCGAGGAGATGAAGAAAACAAAACAAGATGCACCTCTACGGTAACATGCCTCGTTTTTGCTCCTGTCAGCAACCCACGACGACCGTCAAAACGATGGACGCGTGCTACGATAGAGGTAGCCCTTTTTTCTTTGGATTTTTTGTCTCTGAATGACACGGCGCTCCTTAACCCCCAAAAACAATCGTCGGAATGTCGTCCCTTTTTTTTTCAATCTGAATTTTTGCAGATTACCTTAGGCCGTGGGTCTGTTCATCGGGGTTGCACTTTCAGTTTTACTCAGAAATCAGTTTTTGGGTGAGGTTTAGAGCTCCCTCAAGTGAGGAGCCTCAGAACAAAAACTAGGGCACCTCTATCGTGGTACGTGTCGATGCTGAACAGCGATATGGCTCCGTTTCTAATGGCCAGTACGTATCGGAAACATCACCACTCCAATCGATCCACTTACGTACCTCAGCGCGTGGTTTCGGATGGTGTTTTCCGTCTCTCACGGCCTGCTCGCCTGCCTCGGGAACCCACCATGGTTGCCAAACGATCATATGGATGAAGTCGTTCCGTTTGTAACGGACGTGGGTATCGGGAAACCACTACTAGTCGACTCCCTTACGTGCCTCAATGCGTGATTTCGGGTGGTGTTTCCACCTATAACGACCCAAGCATGAATCGGGAACCCAGTACGATTGAGAAACGATTATTTAAATGCACTGGCTTGGGTTCTAGCGGCCAGTGCATCATACCGGGAATACCGCCACTAATCGACCCAACTACGTACCTTATTGTGTCGTGCGTTCGGGTTGTGTTTCCATCTACCGTTCATCTCGGGATGTCACCACGATTGTTAGACAATTACCCAAATGAAAAGGCTCCATTTCTAACGACCCGTGCGTATCGGGAAACCCACCACTAATCGTCGACCACTACCTGCACGTACGTGTTTTTCGGGCGGTGTTTCCGTCTCAAAGTGGCCGTTCATATCGGGAACCCACCACGACTGCCAGCAGACTATTTATTTAAATACAATAGTTCAGTTTCTCATGTTCGATAGCTCGTGACTCGCATGAGTCGGGATAGATGTTTCAGGCTTATAGCATTAGTCTTCCAGCAGGGAGGTCAGATGGAGAGCGATCCCATGATGCGTCATCACCGCCGCATGCAACCACAGATGTCAAGATTCAAATACCTAAGAATATGCCAATAACCCGAAACGACAGGTAACGGTCAATGTTGAATAGTCAAATACGACCACCCTCCCGGCTCTTCACATGATTATGACGAACCAAGAAAAAAGAACACAACTCCATGCCCTAAATCAACGACGGTAGTGAGAGGAAACCTGTCCCAACGAGCAAAAACCTCTCACAAATCCCCCCCAATTCAAAACCATTGTAATCGCAAAAGAAATTACAGTAGCCGCGCCCTAAAAATAAAAACTAAGGTTGAAAGTATAAATGCCAGAGAACGCTAGGAACCCCGTTCGCCCGGACAAATGTTTCCTTTTGCCCCCTACTCCCCGCCATAGATACACAGATCGCGACGGTAGAGCGAGATAGCATAAATCCTTCTTCGCTTCGTGCGTATCGGGAAAACGACCACTAATCGATCCCCTTTCGTCTCTCAGTACGTGGTTTCGGATCGTGTTTCTATCTCCAACGGCCCGCTCATGTCGGGAACCCACCACGATTGAGAATCGACTATTTTTTATAGCACTGGTTCGGTGTCTAACGGCCCATGTACGTATATGGAAACCCACCACAAACTCGACCCACTTACGGCGTGCGTTCGGGTGGTATTTCTATCGCTAACGGGTCATTCATCTAGAGAACCCATCACGATTGCCTGACGAGTATGCAAATGACATAGTTCCGTTCCTAACGGCCCGGACGTAAAGGGAAACCCACCACAAATCAACTACCAATTGCACGTGCGTTCGGGTGATTTTCCGTCGATGACGGCCCGCTCATCTCGGGAACCTATCGCGATTGCCAAACGATGCTTTACATGCAACGGTTCGGTTTCTAACCGCCCGTGCGTATCGGAAAAAACCACCACCAATCGAATACCACCTGCGCGTGCATTCGGGTGGTGCTTCTGTCTCTAGCGGCCCCCTCATCTCAGGAAACCACCACGATTGCTAAACGATGGTTTAAATGCAAATATTATAGCTGGAGAGTAGGGCTGGGATCGCGGACGGAATGGTTTTGTAAGAAGATAGCTACCAGTACGTCTTAGCCTGTACCGTTAGGCAGTAAACAGCATTTCGAGCTTAGTCTGCTGTGACCTGCTTAATAGAGTACACCAGGTATACTGGTGGTCGAGGGGATTTGAAACTGCAAAATCGATGGGACGATGATGGTATGGACGCGACAACACAGGCACACACGTGGAGCTGATATTTGGTTTATAAAAAGGCCATAGACACATGCTACGGAAAAGGTGCACCATTCTTTTTTCTTCATCTCCTCGCTTGAGGAACCTCTACACCTCACCCAAAAACTTATTTTGAGTTAAACTGAAAGTTCAACCCGATGACCAAACCCCATGGCTTCTAATAGGTATACAAAAAGTTCAGATTGAAAAACCAAGACCGACATTCCGACGATTTTTGGGTTAAGGAGCGTCGTCATTCAGAAACAAAAAAATCCAAAACAGGCTACCTCTATCGTAGCACGCGTCACAAAAAAAACACATGCTACCATAGAGGTGCACCAGTTTTTTTCTGAGACTCCTCACTTGAGGAGCTCTTAACCTCGCCCACAAACTAATTTCGAGCAAACTGAAAGTGCAACCCGATGAACAAACCCGTGACCTGAGCATACAAAACAATCAAAATTGAAAAACAAGAACGACATTCGACGCGTGCTACGATAGAGGTAGCTTTTTCGTTTCTGAACGACGGGGCTCCTTAACCCAAAATCGTCGGAATGTCGTTCTTGTCTTGCAATCTGAGTTTTTTGTATACGTAGGCCATGGGTTTGTTCATCGGGTTGCACTTTCAGTTCGCTCAAAACTGGCTTGTGGGTGGGGTTCAGAGCTCCTCAAGCAAGGAGCCTCAGAAAAAAACTGGTGCACCTCTATCGTAGCATGACTCAAGCGCAAAGACCGGACATTTAGTGTAATCCCCACACCGAATGGTTGATTCTTGGCGCCAATGTCTTTTTATCTTGGACGCGTGCTACGATAGAGGTAGCACTTTTTAGCGTTTTTGTTTCTGAATGACAATGACGGGGGTGGCTCCTTAACCCAAAATCGTCGGGAGGTCATTCCTGTTTTGCAACATGATTTCTTCGTGTACCTGGGCCAGGGGTTTGTTAATATAGGGTAGCCCTTTTAGTTTACTCAAAAATTAGTTCGTATGTATGTGAAGTATAGAGCCCCTCAAGTGAGGAGCCTCAGAAAAAAAAAATCTGGTGCACCTCTGTCGTAGCATGCGTCCTTGGGCTTGAAAACAAAATCATCGAGCCCTATCACGACTAAAACTGGGGGGTGATGTGGATACCATATGTCGCCGGAACCAACACGCCTTCTCGAATTGTCGAAACCCCAAGCCCTACGAATATGGTAGGTGTTTGACGCGTGCTACGATAGAGGTAGAACTTTTGGCCTGAAACCCATTCCGAACAACGGGGCTTCTTAACCCAAAACTGGGTCGGAACTTTCTCATTTTTTTTGCAAACAATTTTCGTTGTTTACCTAGGCCATGGGATCTTTTCATCGGGTAGCACTTCTGGCTTTCCCCAAATCAGTTTTTTGGGAGAGGTAGTATAGAGCTCCTCAAGTGAGGAGCCTCAGACGAAAAAAATGGTTTCACCTTTACCATCGCATGCGTCGTTTTTTTTTTTTTTTTTTTTGGGTTGTCTGAGGAAATATATATGCATGCATGGCGTGCTCGACGCATTTTCGAAGTGCATAAAACGGCATACCTGGTACGTAGATGCAACGGTCAACAGCCACACACATGCATAATCCGAGGCGCACAAATCTTGAGGGGAAAACAATGGACACCAGATCGAACCTCACACCCGCTCACAATTTGTACCTCTCACATGCGGGCGGCTGGGAGAGCACGAGGAACCGGGCGGGGTTCTAAAAGTGCTGAGAAACCTACACCCCAGCTCTACTAACAAGAGCGTTAGAAGAGTCAGGGTAAAGTGGATACAAACGTATGGTGCCTGCCACAATGATGGCGCCTTCAGGGACGAGCTCCGGCGAATGCTCAAGCTCACAAAGAGTGAGGCGTCCGTCGCACAGAAAGCTAGAGGTCAAAGGAAACGCTCCAAACAGCCCAAAACGGCCGGGGATCGTGTTGGGGCGTTGTCCAAGTTGGACCTTCTGGGTAAGTGGTCAGCGCGAAATGACGTTCAATCTCGAACGGAGTCCTTCACTGAGCTTGTCGAACCTGACGAGCTCCTCCGGAAAGTGCATATACTGCCACTGTACGTTTCTCAGCTAGAACTCACACGGGAAGAAAAAAAGCCTTCGAAGGAGAAGACGTCGGGAGACCTTGAAAGCTGAGTTTGGGCGGGGCTTCACGGTGAAGGCGCGCGAGCAAGTCGACACCATGGCGTCGTTTATCAGATACCCTCGTAGCTAGGGCATTATCACGAGGAGTCGCTAGGGAAATTCCGCCTGGGATCACCGGAGCTCGTCGCCTAGGATCGCCGCGGGCTCGACAAGGCAAGAGCTTCAGAAATGTTGAGGTGCATCCCTACCGAAGCACGCATCCGACTCGCCAACAAGCTCTCTCACAAAATTGTGAACAATATTCGCATACCACGCAATTTGTTGAGAGCCATTGTTCGAGGAAAAACAATTCGCGGCCAATTTTGGCACAGTGCTTGTCAACCAACCCAGATAGGCCGTGGGGGAGCCTGTTCCTCCATGTCTAGCCAAACGCGCCTTCTCGGACTCATCCTAAGCCCGTGATTGCCTAACCATCCCAGTTTCTCAGCGCTGGTTGACGGTGAAAAAGAACAACCCGTTAGAGTGCTTAGTCAGCGCTGACCCTATTGGCTATCACTACATTAGCACGTTATCCATTCGAATCAACGAACTATCTTATTTGGGGCCTTCAGCAACCACCTCGAGTGCATGGTATGTACTGTTTTAATCTCTCACGGCAGCTACTACTACTGATCTTGCTCCTCCGAGTACACCGAGGATTCTTCGGCGCCGGCTGTGGGAGAATGTACCCGGTAATGTACGTAGACAGCGCTGACTGTATTGTGAGCTGGCAGGATATTAAAAGAACAGAGTGTCTGCTTTGAGGCTCCATCGCCCACCTCGGCGGCATGGTACCGGTCCAACGTCTCGCGGCAGATACTATTTACGGGAGACCATAGTAATCAGGACCAAATATGGTTGGAAAAAACAGTGGAATATATAGGTTTTTGTGTCCATCGTAGGTCCTGATTACTATGGTCCTCCGTAATACTTAACGCAGGGGTAGCACTTATCGACCACACATTGATGACTGGCGCGGCTCCTCAAGCATGGAACTACCGACTGTTGGAATATACGGTCTGTGTTTCATTCTCCGTTGTAACAAAATACAGATTGTAGGCCGTTGGAGCATTCGTCGAGCTGCACTTTCATTTTTTTTTTCAAACCCGTTTTTGGGTGAGGTGTGGAGCTCCTCTCAAGTTCTGTGCACCCCCCTACCGTACGATTCGTGCTACGATAGAGGTAGCACGTTTTTGTGCCCGTAACATTTTCTGAATGACGGGGCTTCTTAACCCAAAACTGTCGGCACTTTATTATTATTTTTTTGCGACAAATTTCGTTGTTTACCTAGGCCATGGCGTTTTTCATCGGGTAGCACTAAGTCTTCTAGTTTTCCCCAAATCAGTTTTTGGGAGAGGTGTAGAGCTCCTCAAGTGAGGAGCCTCAGAAAAAAGGTGGTACACGTTTACCGTAGCGTGCGCCCACTACTGATGTCGTTCCTCTACGTTGTTCAATGCCTCACCGGCATGTCCCTGTACAGATCCGCCATTGAGGAACAAACTCGGTAGCAGGGTCAGTGGGGCTGTATCTGACACCTCCTGGCTCCTGCAGCGAAGAAAGTCTACGAGGCCCGCCCTGACTATGTCGTTGTTTGGAGAAATTATCTGTTGACGCATACAACGTAGGGGTAGCATCTATCTACCGTAATATATCTGAGGCTACTCATTTGAAGAGCTCTCTAGCCCACTCAAGCACTGATTTTTAAGGGGAATTAACGCGCAGTCCGATAACCAATGCCATAATATGTCCTACGTAGAGATACAGCGATAACATTGTAACACACAGATACAGTACAGTAGTGTTCTAATGGTATTGGGTGGCTCCTCGATGGAGGAGCCCCGCCCGTCGGACGTCTTCGGTCAAAATGTGCTACCCCTATGATATCGCGACGAGCTCCGAGATTGCTCGGGTTTGATCTTCCCGTTCGGATACTACTGTATCCATTTCTCGTCCGTTACGACCGAAGACGCACACTAAGGTAGAGGTGCACCATTGTTTTTCTGAAGCTCCTCAGTTGAAGAGCTCTATACCGCACCCCAAAAGAGATTTGGAGAAAACTAAAAGTTCTACCCGATGAGCAATCCCTGACCTAGCTATTACGGGGGAACATAGTAATCAGGACCAAAAATAGTTAGTAAAAACAGTGGAATATATAGGTTTTTGTGTATATCGTGGGTGCTGATTACTATGATGGCCCTCCGTAATAGGTATAGATCGAAACATGTTGCCAAAACAAAAAGAAAAAAATCAAAAGGGTTTTAGGTTAAGGTGCCCCGTCGTTCAGAAAACGTTTCAGCCAAAACGTTCCCCACCTCTATCGTTGCACGTATTCCAAGTTGTCGCTTCTTCAGTGCTGTCTGCGCTTGATGCGGGCATTAGGATCGATCGATAGTTACAATCTAAACTTTGTCCTACGGTACAAGACGCAAGCATCAGCAGGATGTATCCATAATTTCCGACTATACTTTGCACTCTGTAGATGCAGGCATACGGATCTATCGATACATGGTAACCAACTATATATAGTCTACTTTCGTAGTGTGTAATTCGCGGAAACCCGCTGAAGTCAGCATGGCTGTTCCTGAAGTTGAGAGGCTTGGAGAGTGTGGACGCCAGGCCTGTACTGCGCTGTTGTACCTGGCCCAGCCAAGCTTGCCCCAACAGAGCAGCATCTAATGGACTAAGTCGGTGACTGAGTGGTCTACTACCAGGTAGTGGATAGTGTTGTATAACCAACAGCATCATATCACACACTCAGCGCAGGCAGCAGCCATCTAGCCCATATCCTAGGACGGATACCCAACCGTTGCATGGAAATGATCCAGCGGAGGTCTCACTCTATGATATGATATTCACCGAGGCTGCAGATGATGATGTAGACTCTATCTGTCTTAATTGTACGCTTGCTCGCGCTTGTACCATTTTTTATTTGAGTACCCCGGATTGCCCCCCGGCAGGGGGGGCACCATACCACGCAGCCAGTGCAGCAGGCAGACGCCATAACCACATGACCTATATATAGCTCATATAACCGATATCCTAGTACCCAACCGTCGCATGGATACGATCCAGCGGGGGTCTCACTCTGATACGATACGATATTCACCAAGGCTACGATACCCGGGTGTATCTCAGGATATCTGTATCTTTTACTTTAGGATTGAATGTGGGTTGTGGGCGTCCGTATCCCGGAACTATTTGCTGTTATCGTCAGTTTCAGGGTCCAGTCCCGTGTAACTGCTGTGCAACACACGACCACATGGTGGGAGAGAGAGAGAGCACAGCAGCGGGCAGAGGCCCGCGCACGCTTGTAACGATGAAATATGTAGGCAAATCGAGGCCGTACGTGCGACAGGTGCGACGGCAGTGGTACTCACTACTCTGTACCAGGTAGGAACGAGTAAAACTGCCAAGAGGGGTGTTACAGCAGCAGCAGCGGTATGATACAAATACGAGCAAAGATACAAAGTTAAAAGTTGTTATTAATATATCCAAAATATCTTTTACTTTTGACAAGACCCATTAAAAAATACAACAAGAAAGGAAGATCCGCAATAATTTCTTTTAGAGTTGTTGTTGTTGTTGTTCTCGCATTAACTCTCATAATCAAGTCCGTGGTCGCAGGGCAGGCTCCAGTCGCTCTGGCGTGGAAGAATACCTCAGGAAAAAAAAATAAAACACCCCAAAAGTGGTACGCGTATCGGTCTCCTCCAAGTCTCCTCTATAATCTTTGAGTAGCCCCGGGTCTCCTCTAATGATGATGAGTAGCCCCGGGTGTCCCTACTGCTTGCATTTATACGAGAAATACACCACCACACGGTGACTTTTACAAAGCACGACGCGACCTTCCACCAGCAGAAGAAGATACCGACTTGCGGCAAACAGACACCAGCCTGCTGCTGCTGCTGCTGCAGATATATCTATTATTGCTTGTGTGGTTAGCTGGCTGTCTGTGGCTTTGAGGCCGCGGCTTTCTCGCACGGCTGTGTGCATCATCATCTCAGCCCAGCGAACTTTCTTCTAATAAGAGGGAGGAGATACGCGGAGAAATAGAAAACTCGGGAGGGAATAGAAGGCAGCAGGAGAGAGGAAGACGGAGGTAAAGAGGGAGGAAGGAGAGAGAGCAAGAGAGAGAAGGACGGAGGGGAGGGAGAGAGATAATACTTCAACCGTATCACTAGCATCAGCAGGAGATATATTGCCACACAGGACTTGACTTGGAGCAGCATGACGACCCAACTCTGGACGTGGCAGGTGGGGTGCCTGTGTTCTACAAAAAAAGGTTGCTCACCTTTTCACACGGTTTTTACGAGTGATCGATATGTACGTATATATTTTTTCCTGAGATATTCTTCCACTCCAGACAGAGTGAAAAATCGCAATTTAGCAGTGGAAAGCGATACTTTATTCGTGAGTAAACAAATTCGACTTAAATATCGACGAGGGAAAGGGACGGCTGAACCCCTCTCGCGATAAAAATTAAGGCAAGCACCGCAGGAGGAAAGGTGGAGAG
>JAYJMJ010000001.1:1231880-1253298 GCA_036873875.1 Laminaria ephemera
CCCCCCCTCCCCCCGAAAACGTCGAAACATGAAAACCGACTCATGAACAAACAGCACGATACGCCCAAGTACGGGCTGATCTACCACGCGAGCCTGATCGGCCAGGCGACGCCGAAAAACAAGGGGAAGATTTCGCGCGTCCTAGCGGCCAAGTGCTCCTTGGCGATTCGCGTTGACGCTTTGGCGGACGAGACGGACACCGGCATCGGAATAGAGAGCCGCGCGAAGGTGAGGGAGTGGGGTTCGCAATCGGTTTCCGTGGTACCACCTCCTGTAGCCTTTGACGTGTTTTGAACGACAGGCAGTCGAAATGGCAAGGGGCGGGGGACGGGGGACGGGGGGGTTCGGGCACTCTCGCTTGCATCATCACATCATGACTATATGCTACCTGCGGGTTTGCGGAATGACATGGGGAAATAGAGGTCCACTGATAAAAAAGTAGAATGTTACCACAGTTGTTTTCAACAAATCCAAAAACGCGGTTTGGGTTGCGTTGGTTTATGTCAACGCCCTCTCGATGTTTGTAAAAAAAAACATGATTTGAATTGAATAAAAAAAATCTCGCACTAATTCCAATTAATTTGTCCCTAATAACGTGGGTGCACTTCTAAAATGTTATCTGACAAAACTGGCGCGTTTGCATCGCACCGCTTCAACCACACTGCTTCCACCGGTCTTAGGTTGAAATGCGGCTTCGGCAGCTAGAGGGAGGGGCGCGCTTGGCGGACGCCGCGCCGAAGACACCAACACAGGTGAGACTTGACCCTTTTGGGTCCCAAGTCAGGCGGCCTGAAAAACGACAAGTGTTGTCTTGTGAACCGTCTAGGAAGAGCGTGCAACGGAGACGTATCACCATGCTGCGCGCGTGTCGTGCATCTCCTTACATATTGGTTGTTAGGACGCACTCCTTACCCCAGGCAGCTCGGGCTGCCTCGTGTGGCCGTGTCTTCAGCACTTTTTATATGTGGAATCCCGACGGGGTTGTATCCATTTTGGGACCCATGTATAGCCACCAAAAACGTGACGAGTCCAGCGTCTAGGAGCAGCGTGCGTGTCGCCAACAGGGGGTTACGAAGAGAATATCCAATAAACCTGCATGCCGAAACTATAGGAATGCATTTTTTTTGTTGGAGGGGGGGGGTTATTGTCTGACCCGCCAACAATTTCTCTGTATTTTTTTGTTTTTTGTGTGTTTTGGTTTGTTTTCAGGTGAAGAAGTACGACTCTAAGGCGGCGGTGGTGGGCACACCGAAGGCCTACAGCACGGGGGAGGACATGGTCGCCGTTAAGACGGTGAGTCAGCCTCGCCCGCCCATGGGACTTGTAGTGCACTGTATGACCTGACGATGCCATTTGGATCGTGTTTGCGGATTATGCTGCCTGTTTGCCTCGTGCGTGATTGCTTCGGTGTCGCGTTTTGTGTGGATTTTGACATGACAGGACTCCGCGCGAAATTTTGAGTGTGTTAAAGGGCTGATGTTGGTGTGATTGAACCCTGTGGATCTGATTGTGTCAAGAAGCGCGTTGCGTACTGAAATCCGACGTACGCCGCTGCTCGCGCCTCAACCCCGCCTCGCCCCCCTTATGCCAACCTGACATCGGACGTGCGCGGAAACTGAAAATAGTATTAGTCGTCGAATCCATGTTTTGTATTGATGTCCTAACCTTGTTGTAGGGTTGCTTGTCTTTCCTCCCGCACCCACCCGCCCACCCGACCGAGGAGTGAGTACACGTGTCAACAACCGCAATGCCATCGTATATAACCTTACGAACCGGTACCTGATTTTCCAAAAAAACACCTGTTATATATACATATATTCACTTTTTCGCCATCATGTATACGCGTGTTTTTTTTACATTTTTGTTTTCGGTGGCGGCAGGAAGAGGGTTCGGAGAAGAAGAAAAGGAAGAAGGACAAGAAGGACAAGAGCGCGAAAAAGGTTAAGAAGGAGAAGGGCGTCGCCGATGAAGCGGAGGTTAAGGAGGAGGCCGTAGAGGGAGGGGAAGAGTTGGAAACCCCTAAGAAAAAGAAAAAGCGGAAATCCGAGGGAGGCGATGCGGGGGCGGGGGCGGCGGAGAACGGGGTGTCCTCTAAGAAGAAGAAGAAGAGGAAAGCGGAGGAGGGGGGGGAGGGAGGAGCGGAGGCGGAGGCGGGGGGTGGAGATGAATCGGTGAGTTGAACGCGGCGTATTACAGCAATCGACACCGCTTATCCCCTTTTGCGCTTGAGAGAGGATAAGTGTTGTAAAATATGACGATTACAGCATCGAGCACGCCAAGTAGCAAGGGCTGCTGGCGTAGGGGACGTGTCCGGAGTACAACGTAGGGAGATGTATAACACGCGCACCGCATGGTGATACTTGCATGTACCGCTGCACGCTCCTCCTATTAATAGACGCTTGACTAGATCGTACTTTTCGCTTTTTTGGTCGGTATAACTGGGTCTCAAGAGGGTTAATGAAGTAAAATACTTTTCCTGACACAGGCTGTTGCAGCGCATATTGTCCTATTAATAGAGACTAGTCAGTGAATAACATTATTTCCTTAACTCAAACGTTTTGCGCTTTTCGCCCCACGGAGACTACTACTGCTGTAGATGTAGCTGAATAGCATTATCCCCTTAGCTCAGGCGCTTGCAACGCATAACTGACGTTATCCTCGGAATTGGCCGACTATTGTTCCGCCGTCGGACGCTCGAGGCTGCAAATGGGGTGCGGTTGCGCGCCGGGGCGCTCTATGATTTTCACCTGCGAGGAGTTGGAGTAGGACCGGCCCTTTTTACCGTACCAGGTTATGGTGGTGGTTGTTTCATGGGGTATTGCGGTCTCTTATCCCATGCAGAGTAACAGCCTCGCCGAGAGTCGGCTCAAGGCCGAAAAAATCGTTTTGTTTGTTTTCCGATCGATAGCGGCGTGCTCCTTTTGACGATGCTGACTCCCCCCCCCCCCCCCCGTCCCTCTTTCTCCCCGTTCTCCTGTGTTCGGTTTTCGCTCCAGGAGAAAAAGAAGAAGAAGAAGAAGAAGGAGCAAGCATGAGAGGACCCACCGCGCCTTAGTTAGCGAGCGGCGCACTTTCTTAGAAACGAGTGCTTTGGCGGCGGGCGACAGTGTCATCCCCCTCCCCCCCCTTATTTTCCGCTTCTCTTTCGTGAAATAGTTCTCCTCGAAAGAATGTCGAAGGCTTGAAACGACGGACCGCGCGTGGCTGCAAGAAAGTGCACGCGACGGCGCGGTGTATACTAACGCGACGTCGAGAAAGACCTCATTTTTATAGCGCACGGATTTGTTGCCGTTTGCGTTGCCGTTGCTGTTAGCGTTGGCGTTAGGGTCAGGGTTAACGTTGGCGTTCGCGTTATCGTTGGCGTTAACGTTAGCATTTGCGTTAGCGTTGTTGGCGTTATGGTTAGCGGTGGTTAGGATTAGCTTCGGCGTTATTGTGTTGGCGCTGCTTGCTTTAGATGCCACCGCGACGAGACGAACGTCGAGAATTAGTGTCTTTGCTGGCAGGAAGGGGGGGGATGTTGACGGCTTTTTTTTTTGTCGTTCCAGAGGTGGGAGTATGTAAGCAACATCGATATTTCCGAGGAATTGATTGCCGCGGAGAGATATATTTTTCGAAAAAACTTAAACATGAAATCGATTCTTCGTGGAAAGGGCGGCATATCTTTGCCCTGGGCATACACATCATTCCCACCCAGAACATGTGGGGCTGTTGGTTTTGGTGTTGGTGTGCACATGCAGACGAAACGTGCTCTCGCCAGATCCAGTGAGGAGAGACCGTCCTCCGTCAATTCGGTACTGGGTGTACTTATGAACACTTTGCTCCACCTACCTTCCTACCTACCTACCTACCTACCTACCTACCTATACCTACCTGTCAAGCGCCACGTTTGCTGAGAGTGGGTTCGGTTGGAGTTGTAGTCAGTAGGGCTGTTAACACTTTGGGGACTTGAGAGGGACAAAATGACGGAAACAATAATGACAATGCATGGTAGCATCGGCCACACGAAGCTCTGCCTGGTCAGGAGATGGTACACTTTGTGTCTGTTGTCTGATTCACAAGCAAGGAGTTGTCCAAACACGCGCACTTTTTTTTTTTTTTTTTCTCATTACTTTCCAGCTTCTGGATAAGCCGTGGTCACAGGTGTCGTCCCTTCTCCCCCACGGTACGTGCCTTCATTTTTTTATCGCGCAGAGGGTTCAGCATTCCCAACGGTCGTCGATTTTCATCGAATTTTTGCTAACTCACGCTCTCGCGCTTTCCGCAAGTCAATTTTTAGTATAAGAAAAAGTCCCTACGAGCACGAGTATGCACTCGGGGGGGCTCGAACCCGTGAAATTGACCTTAGTGGTTACGCGGTTAACCCACTAGACCATCGGGGACGCCGACATAGTAATCTATTAATAGGCGGCTGGTACCCTACACTTCTCTTTGTGGCCGCTACATTGGTTTAGAAGTTTGGTACCCATGGGTCCCAAAAAAACGGTTAACGTCTGCCTTGCAAAAAGTAAGCAGTAAGCAGGGTTGACGGGGAACGAATGACGAGCCAATCGCACCGATCGCCACCGCGGACGGACATGGAGACTTTAGTTTTTTTTTTACCTTGAGCTGAACAGAAAGAATAGCGAGCCACGATCAGATTCGTAGCCGCGAATAGAATCCAGATATGGCGTGGAAACAACTTACAGTCCGGGTGTAAGAAGTCTGCTAGAAAGAGAAGCGTGCACACACACCCGGCTCGCCCTTACCTGAGCAGCCTGTGCCTTCTCATGTCCCAGCAACAAATTGCACTCCGCATGTAATCAGACGATGCGACACGCCCCGCCGCCGCAGCAGCAGCTGGCAGCAGGAGCGTTTCGAAACGGACAGGGGGTCCTGAGACCCGATCCTCACGCGTTACAAAACTGCAGCACGTTTTCTTCCGCGTCGATCTTGTTCTGCTGTTGTTCGGTATCCGAATCCTCAGGAGTGCTACTCGTATTATAGTGGGCCGCACAAAGCACAATGTCGTCCGGTCCTGTTTCCAGCTGTCCGACAGACCTCACCACCACCATCATCATCATCATCAGTAGACGTTTAGTTGGAAATCTAACCTGTTGGGCTACTTTCAGTCATGTGAGCCCAACAGGTAGGTCTTCTAACTAACAGACTCCACCTGGCCAAACCTATAGAAGAAGTAGTAGTGTTTGTCGGTGATGCTGGAAGCAAAGATTGTGCAGTGAACCATCGCCATCGCACCCAGCAGGAGGAAGAGGAGAAGAACTCGCGAGAACACTGTTGTTGTTGCCGTCCCTACTGCCAGAGAGGGTTGCGGTGTTGCTGTTCTCACCGTCGCCATAACCCAGTCCGGTCCGTGGTCACAGGTCAGGCTCCAGGGGGTAGGGAATTGCGTCACCCTCGATCACGCATACTGTGTGTAGTCGGGGGAATCATAGAAGGGTACTGCTGCTCTAGCACGAGAGGCACCGTCAGGTCCCAGGGGCTGGCTGGTGGCTCTCGTGCTCTCTGGCTGGTTGGAACGTAAGGGATACCAGGTATGTAACTGGCGGATCCTGAGATCTTGAGATCTTGAACTTTATAAAGATTTTTCGCCTCTTTGTGGGCCATTCTGAGAAAAAGAGAACCTCCCAGCCGCCGACCCACACAGATGTTCGTTGCTCGTTGCGCTTTATCGAACCTTCTGAGCTGTTTGTGTGCTAGATGACCTCGCCCACTACGATACGCACCTTGTCGTACAGACTCTTAATCATGGCCCGGGCAATCTTGTTTCGATTGAGATCCGATACTCAAACGGCCATCTTGTTTACCAGCCAGGCAGACTTCGCTGCTGAGGGGGGGGGTATATCTATTTTCTCCTCGGTGGAGCAAGCATGTTTCCAACTTGGAACTCCATCAATCGTGAGATATGAAATATGAGATATGAGATATACCGCTATGAACGGAAATTTAAGGAACGTTTTATTTTTAATATAAATATAAAACGGTTATTAAATTTACGTCCATAGTGGGACGTGTACAAGGTGTGCGCAGAATACGAAGCTTAGTGCTGCGCTCTGGCTGTCTGTATAGGGCAGAGGTAGTACACATCAAACCATGAGGCTGTGTGTACTCGTAGCTCCGTTTTTGGTTTTCCTGGGGATGTCTGCAGCGTTTGTCTCGAGCCCAGCTGGAACGGGTCGACACAGAGGGAGGACTCATGAAGTGCAACCTGATCAGAGTCATCATCATGCTGGTTGCAGCGGTCGGTGAGAGGGATGTCTGCTGTTTGCTGGTTGTAGTATGGAAGGGGTACTCTCGCTAGAGTTGCTACTTGTGTAGGTGATCTCAACGGCGACCCTGTTTGACCTAGGCCCTGCCGATGTTGCCTGGTAGTCTGATTTCGTGTAACGCACTGCTGTGTACTGCTGTATTGCAACAAACTCGACCACATGAGTACCGATCGGATCATACGACACGTAAACGTAGTACTTGGTCCAATTACGAGTGAGTCGGTATGATACAGCAGCAGCAGTACCTGGACGAGAGTCGATTCATGCATGATTGTGACAGGTGAAGGTATCATATATATGTAACTGAGTTTTAACCTTGTCCAGCTACTGCTTGCAGCTCCAAACTGCTGTCATAGCCGCGTGGTGTGCGGCTTGTTTTGGATTTCGAACGACCAGTGACCTTGCAGTTATCCGTTTCACGGTTACTACGTACCTGGTACGTATCAGTTTCACGGCTTATCGGTTTCATGGTTGTCGGCTTCAAGGTTATTGGTTCATGGATATCGTTTTCACGGTTATCTGTTTCACGGTCATCGGTTTCACAGTTACCAGGTATCGGTTACCGGTTTTACGCAGTATTGGCAGTAACCATGGCGCCAATCCGTATACCAGGTGTATAAAACGGATTGATGTTGCTGTTGTTGTTGTCGCTTGACGTTTATGTTGTTGTCGTTGCCGTTGTCGTTGTTGCTACTGTTGTTGCCTTTGTCTTTGTCGTTGTAGTTGTTGTTGTTGATGTTGCTGTTGTCTGTCTGTCTTGGTGTCTCACTATTTAATACCTGGTACCTGGTAGGCTGTAGTCGGCGTCCCCGATAGTCTAGTGGGTTAACCTCGTAACCACTAAGGTCGATGTCGCGGGTTCGAGCCCCCCCGAGTGCATACTTGTACTCGTAGGGACTTTTTCTTGTGCAAAAAATTGACTTGCGGAAAGCGCGAGAGCGTGGGTTAGCAAAAATTCGATGAAAATCGATGAGCGTTGGGAATGCTGAACCCTCTGCGCGATAAAAAATGAAGGCACGTACCGGGGGGGAAGAAGGGACGATACCTGTGACCACGGCTTATCCAGAAGCTGGCAAGTGAAAAAAGTGAGAAAAAAAAAAGAAAAAGTAGAATACGAGAATGCGGGAGCTGTCGTTTGTTGATACTGAGATATTATTGTTCTTGATCTTGAGATCTGAAGATCTGAAGGAAGATCTTCAGATCTTCAGACGTTGAGAGGGATCCTGAGATCTTGAGATCTTGATCTGTTGATCTGTCATCTGCTTGATCTGATCTATTGATTTTGTTATTTCGCTTTTACTTCCTTCCCAGGTCATCTCGCATGAGTTTTGACGCTCGGCGACGTTCTAGATAAGCCGGGGGTCACAGGGGTCAGGGGTCAGGGGTCAGGGGTCCCCTTTCTCGCCGCGGTATAATATACGGAATGCCATTCGAGCACCACCACCAGCCCGTCTTGCTTGTGAGCGAAACACGGCTACATGTTTTTATAGCTGCACGTTCTTTCTAGCATTTCTCGATAGCACTGCCGGAATCCGATTGACATGATGCACGGTAGCTAATGCACGGGCTCAGGAGATGCTCCGGCAAGTTTAATGGCTGGCCCATGACCATGACGCAAGCGACGCTGAAATGGCTGCAAGCTATCCCGATCGCCAACAACTCTGGCATCGCCGTCAAAGAGTCGGAAAATATGACAGCAGCAGTGGCAGCCCGTAACTTGGCGATTTCGAAGCGTTCGACTACAACAGTAGTACTGCAAACTGCAAAACATATTCCACCTTACGAGACGTTTCCAAGTGGTTTGTCCCGAAAAACGTTTGTGCAGTTCTGAAGGGGTTAACAGTACAGTAGTCAGACTGGCCCCGGATTGTGCTTGTGTTTTAGAGATAGACCATACACCATAACCACTGAGCTAGCAACCAGCAAACAGTCAGCGCGGACTGTTAGCGCAGTGGTTATTACGTATCATATCTCTGACAAAAACACACTCTGTGGTTCGTTTGGCTGGTAAGCCTCTAGCACTTGGACATCAACCACAACCACTGAGCAAACAGTCAGCGCTGACTGTTAGCTCATTGGTTTATGACGTATTATACCAGGTATGAATATATCTGCTGACTGTTAGCTCAGTGGTTATGGTGTACTGCTGGCTGTACTGGTATATCTAACACCAAGTGCATCCCAGTGCATGCCGGATATGCTGGTTCAGGGTTGGACAGCAGTAGAGCTATCACCTGTTCGAGAAATGGTTGAGGCACACCTCCAGTAGAGCGTGCAGTAGGTGGCCCCTTTTACGGGACCATAGTGCGTCGGGGCGGCAGGGTCCCTTTTATACCGACGTCCCCTAACAAACGTGGCCCCTCTATGACACATGACTCGTTTTTCTAGCAACCCATGTACCAGGTAGTGTTTTTCAAACGGGAGACAGTTTGTTGGCCGCTTTTAAGGGACCTGGGGTCCCGTATTGAGTGTTGCGTCCACTATAAAGGACGAGATCCCTTAAAGAGGGTAAAAAGTGTGCGGAAAAATTGAGATCCCTTATATACCGGTTTTCGTTATCGCGGGTTCCCTTAGAAGGGGCCACCTACTGCTGTACCACTTATTCGAGAAAATGGTTGAGACACACTGTGTACGAGACAAAGGGGATTACCCTCCAATGGTTGTTTGACTTCGATTGGGTTAGGGTTGTTGTAGATACAATTCAAAATGTACTGACACCCAGTTTTTGGAATACCAGGTACCGGCAGGTGGTAAGGTACCCGATGAAGTCCTCGAGCTGGCAGAAGCGGGGGGTCTTCGTTTCCCCAAATACTTACAAACTGCATTATTGAAATACTGCACTATTATCAATAATACAGGGACAGGTTCTACTGATGCGTGCCACGTAAGTTGAAGCACTTTTTCAGTTGTTGGCCAAGAAAACTGACAGCATGGCTCTTCAGCGGAGGAACTACCTCAAAATGGTTAGAATGCCGTTCGTGCTTTCCAATATTATTCGTTTGATACCTACTGCTGTAGGCCATGGGATTGTCCATCGGGTTGCACTTCATTTTCCCTCCAAGTCAGTTTTTGGGTGAGGTACAGCAGAGCTTCTCGAGTGAGGTGCCGCAGAAAAAAACGGTGCCCCCTCGCCGTACCGCGGCATTCCCATCGAGCCGTCGGGTGAGCTATCGGCGAACAGACTGCAGTGGTCGCTACCAACACTATTCCCGGTATACCGTGTACCGAGCAGGTGCTTCCTCGGATTTGTACATTATTTGGTTTCCTTGGTGGCATGTGGTGTACCAGGTACCTGGTAGTCGGTTTCAGTTGCGAGTCTTGAAACGTATGTACCAGTATGGGCCTGATACGTACGTACACTGACTTCCGATTTCACTTTTATTTATTTTTCTGGCCGATGTACGACTTGCTTCAGCTATGATTTAAACGCGTACCACTTTTGGTGTGTTTATATTTTTTTCCTGGGGTATTCTTCCACCCCAGAGCGACTGGAGCCTGTCCTGTGACCACGGACTTGATTATGAGAGTTAATGTGAGAACGACAACAACAACATACATTACTTTCTACGCCGCGTAGTCCTCGTTTACAATCACGTATATACACCATGAAAGAATGACGCGTGTAGAGGCTCTGTCTCCGTGAGGACACATGCTACGGCAATGGTGCACCAATTTGTTTCTGAGGCTCTCGAGTTGACGAGCTCGATACCTCACCCAAAAGACATATTTTGGGTGGTAAACTGAAGGTGAAAACCCGTTGACCAAACCTGTGGCCTAGGCATAAAAAAAATAATTCGTATTCATTTTGCAGAACAAAAATGGCATTCCGACGATTTTGGGTCAAGGAGCCCCGTCATCAAAAAAATATTTGTTCTAAAAAGTGCTACCTCTGTCGTAGCACTTGTCTGAGAAGATCCCTTGTGATGGGGAAGGAAACAAAATGTTTGGAAAGAAGGCGCTTGAGGCCAAAAGAGGAAACCAGGAAGAGCAGAAAGGTAATGGGCGAAGACGAAAGGGAGTGAAAGGGGGTGACCGAGGTAGGGCTGACCGTCACCTGATCATCACGGGACAATGCCCACGCTATGGGAGGAAACTGTACTCTATGGGCTGTTGTACTGGACGACAGTCCGTCCTACAGCAACGTTCCCGGCAACGTTCCGTGATGCTTATGGTGGTAATCTAGTTACAAGCCGAATACTCAATACCACACCGGTGAGAAGGAAAAAGCTCGATTTTCGCCACAAATTGTATTTTTCCGCATCTATATATATGATACCCAATGTACTCATAGGTGTGACTGCACATCAACCAGACACGTGTGGATCTCAAAGTCCATATTTTAATACGCCGCCTCGATGATAATTCACTACCTATGGGAACCCTAATACTCAGAGCATCGAAACACAAATGGCACAGCATATTCAGGCCTGTGTATGAACAGCGGCAATACGGATGTAGTCATGCCACTCAGATAATCAAAATATGAATGTAACGACATACTCAGACCTGTGTATGAACAGTGGCAATGGGTGTAGCCATGTCCCACAATACTAGTGGTGTAATTTAAAGCGAGAAATAATCTAGAAATGAAGCGCAAGCCGGTTTGCTGCGTGTTCAACATGCCCCCTGACTTGATACCTAGAGCTACATGAAGCGGAAGAAGAAAGAAACTTGTGGACGCTCGTCTAGTACAGCCAAAGCGTGCACCGTTCAGGTTTGTGTATGTACGTACGTACCGGTACTTGAAAGAAGTCTACAAATACACATAGGACGACAATAAACTACGGTGGGTGCAGTCATATAACATAACTACTCGTGTTGCTATTTCGTTGACCAGCGAGTTGTATCCTAGAAAGAAAAGCGTACGAAAGTATCTACTGTACGTTTACTGCGCCCCCTCAATTGAATGCTAGAACAAAGAAGAAATCGAAGGAATTTCGAAGAGCTACTGTGGACGTCAATATGTATGTCCAGCGTTTTGATGAAATGTGCATGCACCGCATTCAGTTTTGTGAGCCTCCATATGTATGATGCGTTTACGAAAAGAAACCTCGTATTATACAAAGCTATATGATAAACTCAAAAGGACGCAGCCGTGAGTCCTGTTCAGCAAAATATGCACCATATTTTGTATGAGCTTCTATGATGCGTGCTCTTGTCGAATGCCACTGCAAAGCCAAAACATAAACTCAAAACATGTAGACGTAAGTTAGTACGGCAAACGGTGCATCATCTTTTGTATGAGCTTGTGTAATAGGAGGTCATACGCGTACTACAGCAGTAGAAGCTCCGTATAGTAGTACTCCTACGCAGGAGTGAAAGGGATTCACCGAGGTAGGGCTGACCGTTGCCTCATCATCACGGGACAATGCCCACGCTACGGGCAGATGTACTCTATGAGCTGTTGTGTGAAAGGATGATGCGTGCCGAGACTCTGTCTCTGTGACAAGAGCTGCAGAGGTGGCACTGAGTGTCTGTGAATAACACTTGTGAAGAAGAAAGAGATTGTTGGAAAGGTGCTTGAGGCCAAATGTGGAAACCAATAAGAAAACAAAGGTAATGGGAAAATATGAAGAGAGTAGAAAATGAGTGATCGGGGTAGGCAAGGTCGTTACCTGATCATCACGGGACAATGCCCAATCAACAGGCAGATGTATTCTACCGGCTGTTGTACTGGCCGACAGTCCGTCCTGCGGGAAAGTTTGCTGCAGTGGTTTCTGAAACTTTCCCCCATACTTATCGTTATAGTTACCCTGCAATACGATGAACTCCCCGGTAGAGGTAAGCTGAATACAGCACACCAGCGAGAAGGAACAAACTCGAGTTACGCCGCATATTGTACTCCTCCGCATCTAGAATACGGTACTTGGTGTACTCAGGCGTAGTGACTGCACATCAACTAGATTACGTGTGGACTTCAAAGTCCATAACCCAATATTATCGATAGTCCGTCCTGCGGTAATGTTGTCTGCAACGGTTCCTGCAACGTTCCCTGATACTTCTGGCGATAAGCTACAGTAGATAAAAGTGGAATGTACAATACACCGGTGGGAAGGATAAACCTTGAGTCTCCCCGCATGTTGTATTTTTCCGCATTCAGAAATAAGGCACCTAGTGTACTCATACGTCGTGACTGCACATCAGTTAGGTACGTGTGGATATCAAAGTCCATATTCCAATATATCACTACGGTAGAGTACAACACTACCGCGTTCAAACTGTCCGCACCATTGACAACATCATCGACAGCGTTATATACCTTCCTAATTTTGCCAGCAACAACACCACCCCTGCCCTCACGGGCCTTCGTCAACCTCGCTTGGACTACTTTCAGGAAATAATCCGTTCTCTCTGCCTCTATGGAAGCACACGAGACATGTCAAACATAAAAAAGTCGACTTCACTACCATTCCTGTACATAAGGATCGTATTCATTGCTCGTTCCGACTTGAAACCTCCGTGAGCGCCGTCCCCTGCCCCTGCCCTATCCGATTGAGTATTGTCTGGTCCAAATCTGGCATCAAAATATGCATCATCAACTGCCGGATCACTTGAACAATGACTAAACCAAATGGCCCCGTTCTATAGACTGCATACCATATGTTTGTATATGAAAGTGGAGAAGGCGGTTCCTCAAACGACCACAATGCAGAGTGTCCACGACTTCACTACCGGGACAGAGATTCGACTCAATATGCTGTATTATGTTTTGAGCGCATGCCTTTCCATCGTGCGTGTGATTTTCAGTAGTCGAGACCGCAACGTTGGAGGCACTCCTTTTCGCCTTGCACGACACCAATCGGAAGTCCCGCGATCAGCGCTTTGGCGTCGTCGCTATCAAGGGCAAGCGTGGCTTGAATGGTGCCTGCAGGGAGCCTCGCGATTCCCTGCAGCGATCACAAGATGTGTCCGGGGCAGGCACAAAGTAAAGGCAATGGTGGAGGAGCACGTGTGGGCATTTCTTGGGTCGGCCGTTGATTACGCTTTGGTGCGTGGTACGGGTATGACAATGGTTGCTGGTATTAGGGAGTTCCTATGGTAGATTGGCTCTATTGTTGTGGGAGTTTCATAGTGGAATATCCCCGGGTCGGCGGCTTTTCCCGCCGGATGGTTTTCCCCGAAGGCTTTCTCTTGACTTCTTCATGGCTTTTACTTGACTTCTACTTGTCCGTTATGGTGCTTGATGGCTACATGGACGCTCGAGGAGCGCGCTTAATATATTGATACTTCTACTTCTCTGTCGGCAACCGACCCCACCACCCAGCTACTGCCCTCCAGCGGGGAAACCCTTTGATGCCTCTTTGGCCAGGAAACAGTTCTTCACACGGACTACTGTGAGACCATATGATTGCATCTCTAATTAAATGTTAAGCAACTAACTGCTCATTGGCTCACCTGTGTGGTGGTAGTGAGCACTCCGGGGTCCGAGCTACTGAATGCGGCCAGAAAAGTCGCGCATTCACACCCCATGTTCTGCACGAAGTGGACCAAGCCGCCCGGCACCAAGGCAACCTGTCCCTCGCCGATGTCGTTCACAATCAGGCGCCCGGTGTTCTCTTCGACAAAGGCGTGGCGCACGGATGACGACGTCTCGGACTTGACAATATAGCCAAACTCTGCTGCGCGGGGGTGGTGGTGCGGTAGGTTCAAGCCGCAGGGCTCGATCTCTACAAGGGCGTAGGACACCCCTTCGCCGGAGAGGACCGGCACGTTGCCGAGGTTTGCCACCTTAACCGTGCCCGCATCGCCTTTAATTTCGGGATCGGCACCCTGAAGGTCAAAAACGAAGTCCTTGTTATCAAACTGTTGACGAAAATCGAGGCGTGGGACGTCTACATCTCCATTATCGTAGCCGCGGAGGCTCCTGGTGGGCGCGCTGGCGGTGGCTTGACACAGCCCGCGGAAGCCAGCCGCCAGGACGAAAAAGACCAGGGACACGTTCGCGACCATCATTCTGCGGTTCATTCGCAGTTGGGATAAGGAGAAGGGCCGACAGTCAGTACACCAGCAAAATAACAGATTTCATTAGAATAGTTCGCATGCTGATTCACGTTGAGATTCTGCAGTATGCATGTGATACTGCGACACCGCGCGGTAGTTTGCGCATAAAGATACTCGAGAATATAAATAAACGGAGCGTGATCCAGCAAGGAGTCAAGACAGCAAAATATAGTCGTGCACAGCATAAAGTGTCTTCGTATCACCCTGTTGACCCTGGTGCTAACTAGTACTAAGGGGAGTCGCCAACCTATATCCTTCATGAGGACATACACAGCCCGTAACACGCGCGATCGGAGTATCACACAGCTTGCAAAGATGAGTTTCGACGAAATCCTACTATAGATCTCACAGCTGTTGTGTATTTTTAATTTTTTATAAAGTTTCCTGGAATTTGCTGGAGTTCATTATTTAGTTTCACTACAAACAACGTTCGCGGTGTTTATTAGAGTACTTTCACCAGAAATATTTCACTCGTCAGACAAAGGCCGCCACAAAATAGTATATCGTCGGGATTGGAGTCGGTGTACCGTAAAGGCTTGTTCGTTCGTTCGGCGTTGAGCTCATTACATTTTCCCTCTATACCTTAAATTGGCGTAGAAACCAAGGGTATACCGTTTTATGGTTTTTAGGTTTTGGTCCAACAGTCAGGCAGCTTGGAGGTTTAGCTCACAGAGAACCTCAGAAACCTGAAGAATTTGTTACACAGCGAGGTACCGCCGACCAGACGATTTAGTGGGTGGCTCGTAAATAAATTTGTTACACAGGGAGGCACCACCGTATCCAGGCACAGCAGAACCAGAAGAGCTACGCTACACCGACCGCGCCACGAGAAAAATTCTACGAAGACGGCGGCTTACATCCGAGAGGGCAAACAGTAACATTCACCAGGAAGCAAGACGCGTTACGCCACGACGGCTTCTGCAGGCTCGAGCTCAATCCAAGTAATCTCCTCGCCCCTAAGCCCGTTGGCGAATGCTTTCGCCCCCATAACGTTTTTGTTAAGCGGCTGGAGCTCTAGCACCCGTAACACGCTTCCGTCTGCGCACGCCAACTCAAGCGCGCCGTCATGGAGCACGACTTTTCGACCGCCCGCTCGTGCCTCGTTGCTGCCTGCATCGGTGGCGTCACGTGGCTCCCCTACAGCCGTGGTGATGAGCTTGATTTTTCGTGGTTCAGAGTCCGCCCCCTCTCCCCACGAGAAGAGGGCCCATGTGCCTGGCCAGCCGGCGAACGCTCTCACCCTGAAAGGGTGGGGATAAAGAGAAAGTAGAACAAGTGTCAATAGGGAGCGCAGGGATATGATAGCGCAGCGCAACAGGTGATCAACCCGATGAAAGGCGAAAAGGCTTAGTTGAGCGAAATGCGCGTTATATTTCTTGAGAAATATCGCATACGTATAACAGTTCTGCTTCCTATGCTATATAGCTGGGATTTTTTTTTTCCCATAGAAAATGCCTCATTCGGAAGGCATGTGTGTATCCTCAGTTTTTGATCGCCCCCGTCACCTGGGGTCTCTACTAGGGAAACTCGTTTTCTGTCTATCTGACTTCTCGATCTCACTCCAGGCACACGCTCGTTTTTCCCGCTCAAACGATCCCTAATGATTGACGCCGGCCAATACCGCGACGGATATCGACAGCTGACACACGAACCAGCGGCCCGCGCCAGCTCTCAGTCTCTTGCGCGCCCTGTGCGGTAAACTGAATGATACACCCGAACACCTTGGGTTTGTGACTCACGCTCGTACACTGCTGCTGTATCTAGAATATAATCGGTACGAGTAACATCATCCGGCACAAGTTCTGAGCTTTTCGGGCATCGATAGGCTGGCGATCTAACACAACCATACAGCATCAACCGGTACTGAGTCTGAGACTACTTGGGCTTTCGGCGCTAGGGCTCTGGCCAAATTTCAGATTCGCGAATGCTCTGTGCGTTGGACAATATCCACCCAAACCCTAAAACCCAACCCCAAATCGTGAATTGTGAACCCCTCCGCGTTGGGTGGACTGCGAAGTTTGAGGCGGTATCGTTCGGAAAATACACGAAGACCACCCATCAAAACAAAAGTGGGTTCTAACGATACATCGACAGTGGCCCTACGGCATTGTCAAGATTGATGCCCGTTGCAGCGGACCGTACAAACTGTCCTCGCCCTCTCTTCGGGCCGCAGGCCAATGGGCGTTAATGGTATATTGCGGCGGCTTGTTTTAAGACCGATGCCTAGGGCTCAGACTGTGAACTATAATTCGGCGAGCAAGCTAACGCATCAACCACACCAAATCACCAACACCAGCAACCGCAATACCACAGCAGCAGCACCTCCACATAAGCAACAGCATCTGCAACATCATCTACATCAACGTACAAACAACGCCTTGTCACGGAATGAGAGGTAGTCAAAAATTGCACATTTTATGTTTTTTCATTTCTGCTAGAAGTGGCCACAAAAAAAAAAAACACCCACAGCTGCAGCAGCGCCACTACCGTACGCCAGAAGCATTGCCGGTGCGCCGGCAACATCAGCAGCAATACAGTGGCAGCGGCACACTACCTCAATCGGCAGCATATATGCAGCAGCGACACATTACACCGTTCGCTGCACAAGCAGCACCCACTGTAGTCACGGGATAAAAGGCGGTCGAAATAATCAGCACATTCCGTTGCTTGCGCCGTTCATAGGCCACTCTGTCTTCGATCGCACACGCGGCCTAAGAAAGGTTACTCCTTACTTGTTTGTTGCAAACACGTGTGCAATTATCCTCTCACCTGGAACACACCACAGCATTTTGGCGGCGGTCTCACTTGAAAAACACACGGGAAAGCACTGCTGCTGAAAGTATGCCAAGATAGCACGACGCCACGACCATCCAGCTAAAAAATAGAATAGAGGCACACCAACGCCATTTCATTGGCGCTGCGCTACAGTACAAAATACTATTACTATAAAATGCTACGGTTGCTACTGGTACCTGTGCAGTTGCTGCTGTAACCGTGCGGCCGTATATGAACAAGAACGATCAACGGCTTCAGGCGGACCCAACCGCTCATGAAAATATTTACCCCCACGAACGGCGATCGTTCGCGCGCACACTTTCCTAGGCAACCGAGGAATTCCGGAGCACATGCCTCTGAATAACCTCTGTGTATGCGCGAGAAACCGTTGAAGAATACCACCGTCGTGTGGAGAAATCTACCAACAGTCGCACCCACCCCAACCCTTGTCTCTCACTTGTTGTGGATTTCAGCGGCGCTGCTGGTCTTGAAACAACAAGCCGCTTCAAGGACGTTAATTTTGGCTGCTTTCACTGCTGCAGCATCGTCCTGGGGCGTTTTTCTGCATGGGAAATCCGAGCATGGAGATGGGGACACTCTCTGTTAGGGCGGCCCTTGGAGTGTTTCGCCGCGAAATGACTAGTGGAAGTTCTATTAATAGCTAGAATTCACCAAAACAGAACGATTCTTCACCGCCCTATAAAATACTTGCAGATATATTCTGGCCGCCTGACAGGCGATTCAGGGGACAAGCTAGCTCTTGAAATTCGGAGAAAGGCGTTTTCTTGTTTCCAGCCGGAAGGCATGCCTCCAGCAGGGAAACAGACACAGTAGTCATGCTTCGGTTATTTGGGTACCTTAATTCTGCTTGCTCGTCTGTGTCCTCTGGGCAACAATGCGAGCATGTAAACATCCGCACGCGAATTGAAGCAGTACAGTAACAGCACGCTCCACGAACGCTTGTGTGGGAGCACGTAAGTACAAGCCGTGCCCTACTTTGCAGATCAAGACCAGAACGTTCGCTCAAGAACGCTTGACAAGATTGCGCCCAAAAAGGGGTGTAACATTAGCAGAACGTACGATGTTTTCAACCGGTCACGGACGGCTCACGCGCGTGATCTGCCGGCCGCACGCTCTGTCATGGCCAGCACGCCTTGTGTTGCGTTATATCCTGGGGTACGCGCCACAGACACAAACATCCGAGCCCCTGTATTGCTCAAGGGTGCAACGGGGCCCGGCTGGCCCGCTTTCTAAGACACAAATCGCGGTGACGCCCGTGCTTCGTGCTCGTAGGGATAGTGCAGAGTAGGGCTTGGTCGCTGGTTCTATCATTCCATAGTGATGATTCTACACGTTTCGGCAATTGGAAATTGGGCGATTGAAAAACGCCAAAAAGGTGGCAACCGTTCGGCCCCAAATCGGATATATTCTACTGTAGAAGTAGAACAACCCTGGGCCGGCCAAAATAGTAGACACCGCCGTCGCCCAAGAAGTAGGGTAAGGTGATTTCCGCGTGCAACACTAACCGCGCCTGTGAGCGCACCTACAATACCTGCGGTAACTAGTAAATATAAACTGCTGTCTATTGGGGCATGCCTTATCGAATAACGGATACTACGATCGTTCAAAAGTGTTGCGCCCGGTGCTTCAGTTGAAGTCTGGACCGACGATAAACGCGGGGCAAAAAAACAGGCTAGCGCATTTCGAAAAACAACAGCAGCGTGGTCTCAAGCTTAAGATTTCGTTTCACCCTACGTACGGGCAACAGCCAACCGGCCTACTGTACTCACGCAGCGCTGCCGTCCCATATGCCAGGCAGGCAGTCAATCAGCTGCTTCGTGCCCTCTTGGAATAGCTCCTGCAGCAGTTCGGGGGTCTTCTCGGAGCCGTCCAGCTCACGCACCTGTCATTAAGTCATCGACAGGTGCATAAAGGGTAAGAACTACAGCAAGAAATGCAGACGCGATGTGCGCCGAGTCGGTGGGTATCATACGGGTGTGGAGTCCACGAGTCCACCTACAGTATCATGAAGCCGCATATTGACATCGACAGATTCAAACTCGTTTCAAGACTGTTTGTTGTCGCATGTAATCGTGTGTGGAGCGTAGAGATTGGAGGTACCCGGATATAACCCTTTCTCAGGTATCTCAAGGTATAACCCTTTCTCAGGTATCTCAAGGTATAATATTTAGTCTGTGGCTCCAATAACAGAGTACCGGTACAATACCGGCAGTATCGCACATGACAGCATGGTTGGTTCTAGATTCCATCTACCAGTAAAACCCCACTGACACCAACATGAGCCTTCACCTACACAGATTGAGGAACAGCGAGCGAGGAGGACACATTCCGCACGGCAAGGCTACGAATGCGTGGATTCGCGTGCGGGACTACCCCACTCACCGTTTGCCTGACGACGGGGCCCGCATCCATTTTGAGCACCGTGAATGCTACGGTAACCCCAGTTTCCGGCTCCCCAGCCTCGAGGCAACGTTGCACCGGCGATGCTCCTCGGTAGCGCGGTAGGAGAGAGGGGTGGACGTTCAGGGTGCCCAACTTCGGAATGTCCAGAAACCTCTGCGGCAGAAACTGCCCGTAGGCTGCGGTGATGCACAGGTCGGGCTCGAGGCCCTCCAGCTCTGCGAGGAACTCGTCGTCGCGAGCGGTGGCCGGCGTCATCACCGGGACGCCTGCGCTTTCTGCGAGCGCTTGCACTGGAGACGGTTGCAACACCTTCTTGCGTCCGGTGCGGGCTGGAGGGTTGGACACCGCTCTCACCACATCAAACCCGCCGCCGTTGCCCTGTCGGGAAGCTTCCAGCAGCAGGTCGAGAGACAGAGCTGCTACATCTGGCGTGCCGAGGAAGACCACCTTCTTACGCACAGCGCCTTCCTTGCTATCGTCGCTGCTCATGTGCGTAAAGCAGCGTTTCTGCTGCCTGCACCCGACCTGGACTCTACGCGCAAGAATGGAGGAAAATCTCGAGACATGGGGCACAGCAGGCGACACAAATGCCAACACCCCTGGCATGCTCAATGCGCAGGCCCCCGTGATGGCCACGAGCGGGCGCTTGCAGCCCATTGATGCCGACAACTGCTGCTGCAGTTGATCAAGTTTCGGGCTTCATTTTTGCAGATCACTATTTAATAGCTACAAATCACAAGGGGTTTCCATTGGGCCGCAGCTGCATGTTTGAAAATATTTTGAGGGGATCACGAAAACCGAGAGGCGGCCACAGGATCCCGCGCTTGCCACATATAAGGCTGCCTTTGCCAGCTAGTTCGTGGCAACCTGAGGAGGAGAACACGGCCAGGTGAGCAACGCCTACCGCTCCCGAGTGGGTGTTTGCGCTTGGATCTAAAGTTCCGTTGCAATCCATAGAATGCATCCTCTCTTCGTCTCTCTTCGTACCTCTGTCTGTACCAGATAGCAGTAAGGTTAGGCCGCACAAGCTTGATGACAGCAGTACGAGATCCTTTAGATCCAGCGCGAATACAATGCCGCCATGATTTGTTCGTTGCAGGATCTGCAGGCAACTTTCACCCTACAGCTGTCCAAATCACAATGACCTCGAGGTTCATGTCTGCAGTCGAAGCGCGTTGCGCATCAGCCCCGACCTTGCTTTGTTTTTGAAGGCATCACAGCAGCAGAAGCAGCAGAAGCATTCGAAATAGTTGTCCGTTGGGAATGATCCGCAGCAGCAAGCCGCTGAATGGTCACTTGTCGCCGAAGTATCATACCCTCGCACGACGACCATCTATCTCATCTGGAAGATCGGTGAACATGTGCGCGCTCTCAAATCAGTGTTACCCCGTCAAATCTCCCACGCAGACCATCTGCAGCAGCCGGGGATCGCGAAACATGCAGTTCGATGAGGATGCGGAGGCGCTGAGCCGCTACAACGCTGTGTCGGTGCGGTACAAAGATCGAATGTGGGAGATCGATCTCAACTCAACGAAAACAGGCGGTGGTGCTGGTGGTGCTATTGATACTCGTAGTGGCGAGTCGTCGTCCATAGCCCTCGATCTGCAGGCTGCCCTCAACCTCTCCAGGCTTCCGGTGGGTCTTCAGCTTCACGTGGCGCCTGGTGCGGAGGCCGTGGTGTGCCCCCTCAGTGTGCTCGTTGCCTGTCCATCGTACATCGCAACTACGTTTCAAGGTGAGAACAATTTGTCCCGCACCCCAAGACGGGAGATATTTTTTTCTCGGTTGTATCATACCTTACCTTGTACTGCTGCATGATACCAGGTACGTGCTGATATGTGCGAGGTACATACTGACTATTACGGAGGACAAAGTAATCAGGACCTACGATATACACAAAAACCTATATATTCCACTTTTTTTGCTAACCAAATTTGGTCCTGATTACT
>JAYJMJ010000001.1:1293656-1307270 GCA_036873875.1 Laminaria ephemera
TGGGGTGTTTTATTTTTTTCCTGAGGTATTCTTCCACTCCAGAGCGACTGGAGCCTGTCCTGTGACCACGGACTTGAATATGAGAGTTAATGTGAGAACAACAACAACAACAACAACTGTCATAGCCCGTAGGCCCTGCCTCCCTGTTGGCTGTTTGTTGTCTGTTTGCCCTACCCAACATTCAAGCCAAGTAACATGATGAAAACACGATTACGATTTACCAGTAGTACGGCCTACCACTGCTGACGAGATATCGCCAGTCCTGAACAGGTGAACTGCATGCTAGCTGAACCATCATCCTTTGGGATGAATCACCTTGCACCCTTCATCGTGCGTATAGTTTAATGGGACGGGGTTGTGATATCGCCGCATTTATTTTCCCTACTTTTCTTCGCGATTTTCACGGGAATAGTATTTCATTATAGTTCTGGCGGACCATCCATCTCTCCTGATTACTCCTGGTGTTTCTCGCCTCTGTCTTGTCGTCCTCGCGTCGCGTTTAGGAGCTAGCGGCGGAAAGCCGCTTGGACGCGGCCTTCGCGTTCCACGCCGTGCAGAACCTGCGCAAGACTCTCAGGAGCATCGGGAGCGACCTGGTGCTCAGAAGCGGCAGTTGCGCCAAAGAAGTAAAAAAAGTTGTCGCGCAATCGGGCGCGTCTCACGTCTTTTTCCACGACAGGTGATTATTAATAGTGATGGAGCTTGAGCATGTCCTCTTGGGGTGAGCGTGGTGTGGCTTTGAGCGCGGGATGACCTCGCTGACGGCGCATCTGGTTCGTTGAAGAGTAGGGCGTAACGCTTGGTGACATCTGTTTTTCTCATGAAGGAGTTTTCGCCGGCACGTGTCCCCTGCAGAGCTGCTTCGTTATGAGTGGTACCGTTGTTTTCAGTGCGCTCCGCTGACAAGTGTAGGCTGTGGGCTGTGGGCGGGAAAAAAAACCATTCCTCCGTGGAACCATGTACGTACCGTAGACCGAGAGCGTATCACGAGGAGTAGCCCACATACTTGTTTCACCAAGGCTTCCACAAGAAAGTGCTTGCTGATTTTCAGATCGCAGCAGAAACAACAACCTCAGCAGTAACAGTAGCAAAAACAACGGCAACAGCAATGTCAGCAACAGTATTATTTTTGCTGGCAGCAGCAACAATGCTAACAGTAGCAGCAGCAGCAGCAGCAGCAGCAGCAACTAGCAGCAGCAGCAGCAGCAGCAGCAGCAGCAGCAACAACAGTAGCAGCAGCAATGGCAGCGACAGCCCCAGCAGATTGCCCTAGCAGTGGCAGCGACAGCCCAAACCCATAACCCACCCCCCATCGCCAACCCGATCGGCTGCCGTTGTCCCGATCCACCACACACCTTACCAGTCCGGTGCACGCGCTGCGTCAATCCCACGAGCGAGTGAGAGCGTCTCTCTCTTCGAGGCACAACGGCGCTGACAAGGACCACCCTGCGTCTGTCGCCGACCTTCGCTCCTGGTCGGCCGCGCAGCTCACTGGCACCCAGCAAAAAGACGCGTCGAAAGCCTGGAACTTTCGTGATTTCGAGCAGAGCTTCGAGGAGGAGCCGGCGCGGGCGGCTTTCCCCCAACCCTCGTCCCTGCCGCCTATCCCTGATAAGATAGAAGCCGGACCGTTTCCTAGCCTGGAAGAGGTTCTCTCCCGCGTGGGCAGGTGGGGGACTATGTGTGGCGCGAGTGTTTCTATCTGTCGCCTGCGGCCACACCTATTTGTGGAGTGCGGAGGACCTTAATATTGCTGGACGATCTGCTTTGCTACGTTTCGAGGACATGTTTTTGTACATTTGCGCAAACTACTACAACAGTAGTATACCTACCAGTATTTTTCGGGCTATCTTCTGGGCTTGTTATGGAGGCGTGTGTTTTGTCTATTTGTTCGTACTACAGTATTATCCGTTTTTTCGGACGAGTTCATATTTCGGAGGCATGTGTTTGTTCTCCAAATCTGAAGAGTTGAACAAGGTTGCAGGTCTCGTCCTCTTCTCTCCCCACCCGGCGGCGCGTGGGTTGGAGATTCACCATTCGCTCGTTGAGGCAGACCGCCCTCACAAAAAAACTGCATAGAGGCGAAAGTGTGCTTCCTGAGGGCGTCTTTGGCGGCCCCCCGTCGGCCGGGGGGCTTCTGATCTATCATGGATCGCTGTCGCCAACCGACTTACCAAGTAAAGTTACAGCTACTTCGTCGTCGGCCGCCGCAGACAGGCACCTGGTTCATTGTCGTGTAGGCTATTCCTCATTCCGACTCGAAGCTCTAGGTATTTTGTCTGAACAAGAATAGACTACAACAAATCAGCAGAAGGGTACGTTGCACACATACCCTCTCTGGCCCCAGCTGACGTGCCCCGACCATCCCGGCGGCATCGCGCACCCTTTCACGAACGACAACGAACGATGATCACAAGACTTCTCTCGCGCGCGCTTCCCGCTCTCCTCCGCCCACCACGCACATCACAACCTTGCCTTTTGTTTTCAGCCGAGATGGTCGGGTGCAGGAGGCGCTCTCCGCGGCGTCACTCGACGAGGCTCCCTTCGGCGCCCTCGACCTCTGCGTGGAAGGCTACGGAGAGTCTCGGGCGCTGCAAATCCTCGACGACTACTTGTCCATGAGCGAGGTTGAGTTTGCCAGGTACAGCCGAAGGCTGTCGGTGACCATGTTGGGCTATTCTCTGCATTTTTCCTCTGCTTACCCAGTTTTCGCGGCTGTTGGCTAAGCTTTCAGGAATGATATCGACCCCGCGTTGAGACACACTGTCGTGCTTCTCCAGGCACGGGGCGGGTGCTTGCCGGCAGGACTGTCGGTAGGACCGGTGGCAGGCGTTGCCAGCCGTCTTTCTGTGTCGATCGGTTTCATGTGGAGGTCACCCAGATGGTCTGCTCTTGGAGAGGAGGTAACGTAGCTATAGACGGTTTATGCTATTTCCGCGGCCTGTTCATGACATAGTGCTGTTTGATTCTCGGTATAGATTATAGAGGGACTTTTATTTGATTAGGTTATATGTACACGTCGGGCGTCTCTTCTTGAAGAAGATTGGCCGCGGAGAGCGCCCTTGAGTGGCTTGAGTAGTACTTTTCATGGTTGTTGTAATCAGCCTAGATTGACGCGAGTAAGCCGACGAGCTTTGGAGGTGCGTCACTGCTGAATGATAGGAGCACAATCTGCGACAAAATATGACTTCAATTGAAGGATGGTAGCCCAGGGGACGAATATGGCGTACCCCTTGTGACCTCGGGTCAACGTAGGCACTGAACTGAAGGATCAAGCATAACAACCACCACCACCACCACCACCACCACCACCTCAGCAACAACAAGCATTACCTACTATTCTCACTGGCACCCTCTTCCCTGTGCACAGTACCATCAAAAATGGACTTAACAAATATGCTCACCGACACCCTCTTTGCTGTGCAACGGCAGAAACGTGTTCGGACCCGAAGAAGGTGAAACCACAGGCGGGATAGGGCCAGAGCAGGGGGGGTTAGAGGCCGTCACGACGCGGCGAATAGTTAAAGCCAGGGGCTACGGGGGACTGGCTCCGGGAGAAGCGCTGGCGAGGGCGCTAGGGGTTGCGCTCGCGCTGGGGTGCATCTCGCCTCGAAGGTGTGTACGTTCCTGCCTGCCTGCCTGCTCGTCTGCGTTGGGTTTAACCCCTTTAGAATTGCACCCACGTTTTTGGGGGCAAAATACTTGGAATTAGTGTGGGGTGTGTTTTGCAGTTCTAAAAGGGTTCAAGAACTTCCCTCACCAATGCGGTGCTTTTGTAGAGGGGGGCATAAAACTGCAGAAATGTTTAGGGTTTAGGATCGCCGCGGTCGTGACAACGAAGTTTTCCCTCATCTTGCTGAGCTCTGTCACAGAAGGGCCGAAAGCTTTGGCAGTGTTTTTGATAGTCGACCGCAGGCCGGCGGCTGGCATGTTCTAACAGCAACCAAGGGCTGCCCCCGGGTGGTGCGTTTACTCTTTGAATCAATTTTATCTGCCTGCCGGGTGGATTCCGGAAGGGCTGGAACGAAACACTCTGGACGCGAGAAGGGTCCGCCCCAGCATGTAGATGTCGACAATTCTATTACTTTTTAATTTTGGAGCCCGAGGTGGTCGGGGAACACCTATGTAGAATGTTGTCGCCGGCCTGTATTGGCGTGCGAGTGATCGTCCAAGTAGACGCGGTGAAGTACATCGACGGACCTATCGGGAAGGCTGGGTGTAACGGGCGTCGTGTGAGATTTTTTATTTTCTACGTTTGGTTCCGGCGTACAATGCTTCCTTGACTGCCATGTACCTTTCAGCCTTGCTTTTGCGTGATGATTATATTATTAGGAGTCGGCTGAACCTGTCGGTTACCCTGCTCTTCGCTGACGCTAGAGCCGCAACAGCTGATTTAAATGGTCCAACCCGACCACAAACGGCACTTTTGGCTATGCTCGGGGTTGGTGTTCATACATATCTCTCTGGTAACTTTGAACTGGGCTCCCCGCAGCGGGAGTAGTGGGAGACGACGGGCACAATCCACGGCTGTGTCAGATCCATCACAGCCCTGAGTAGCAAACACCCCCATCACACGCACCAAACACCGTGTGCGTCATCTCCGTTCTTTCCGCATACCTCAACAAGGAAGGTTGTTTCTTGCTCGCCAACCGGATTACAAGCCATCGATTGCTCCTACGCCGGGGCAAGAGGAGGGTTCCCCATGGGGCTTCTTCCGCCGACGATTGCCTAAGAAGTGCTGGGCTAGGGAGCTAGCGGTGATAGAGTCGTGGCACTCTCTTCTGGCGGAGAGGGATGTCACTGTAGGGAACAGCGAAGCAAGTGAGTGGGAGGGAGATCCGCGTGCAGACGTTTGTTCGGAAGCAACAAAAACTACTGCGGCATGGGGTCTCTTTGGCAGTCGCACGATCGGCCTTTTGTTGTGTTTTTCGTGAATCATACGCGTGCCGTGGTGCCCGGTGTGCCCATGACCGCTCCTTAAGCCGTCGTTCATTCTGTCTCGCAACGTTTGCTTGCTTTCGTTGTCGGCCCCGTCTTGCCTACCTCTGAACCGTCACCCAGGCGCGATGGAACAGAGGTACCTCCGCTGGCACGGCTGGCTTGTGCGGTACGCTATCGGGGGCAGTCAGGACCCCTCCGCCCCTGCCGTGCTCTTAGTGCACGGGTTCGGTGCATCTTCCGACCAATGGGATCGAGTTTTCGAAGAGTTTGCTCCTTCATCGACATCGTCTGAACCAACATCGTCTGAAGAAGGCGTCAACACTATTGGGCGAGGGAAAGGGATGAAACTGGTAGCGCTGGACCTGGTGGGCTTCGGGCACTCGTCCAAACCTCCGCTTTCGTTCTCCCAGTACTCGTGGGCGGACTGCGCTAGAGACGTTGCTCTGCGGGCGGGCGGCGGGCCGTTCTTCATCGCGGGCAACTCAATCGGAGGGTCAGTGGCGAATTGCACGTAGGCCTTGCCTTGGAGGGGGAGCGCTTGGAACGCTCATCTTCGGGGCAAGGTCAAGACCTCGGTGAATAGCGCCGGGGTTGTATAATCGACGAGACAAGCACTTTTATTTGGTCGTTGGTTACCAGTAGCCATCGCAACGGAGAGATAGAGGGCGGTTGTTATTTTGTGCTATACTAGTCACGGCAAGCGGGGCAAGCGCGCAGGTCGTTCGTATTTGCTCTTGATCCACGCAGTCGTGCCTAAAAATAGTTTCTGCCCCCCGAAAACTGTCTTGTTCGTAGATGCAAGAGCACATACTCCGCCATCCTTGTAGCTGCCAGACGTCCTGAACGATGAACAACACCCCAATCAAGGAATACCGTTTATCATAGAGGTGGAGTCTGCGGCTGTCGCTGGTTACTGCCCCCGAAGGAGGAGTGGGATGCGGATTTGCTGCTGCTTGTATGCGCTTGTACATCTATGCATGGACTATTGTGTGCGCACGGCGCACGGTTGGGCTGTGTAGTCTCGAGAACTTGTCTTCTTGTTCAGTGGTGGTTAACGTTGTGATGTGCTCGCTCGCGTTCCGTTGATTGCAATCGTATAATAGCCTGACTGCCCCTCTTCTGCGTGACTCGAAGGTACATCTCAATGGGAGTGGCGGCGGACTGCAAGGAGCTGTGCCAAGGCGTCGTGCTCGTCAACAGCGCAGGTGCACAGGGGATCGTTTTGCCCCCCCTCTCGCTAACGCCTACCAACTCGTTTTTTTTATCTTAGTAGTAAGCGGCGTTCCGTTGCGGTATCTGCTGGACAAGCATGGTCCCATACATCTGGAATAGCGTACGGGAGAGAAGCTGCTGCAGGCGCCATGTTCATAAACACCTGCCGCTTATTCGCAAACCAAGTCCTGTCTTTTGTCTTCCACCCGCCTATCCGGCTGCATACGTGTACCTACTGCGTACCCCACGGGCATGGAGAAACCGGAGCCCCTTCCAGGAATGATCGTAGGCAGTTGGGACGTTAGTACTGGTCTCCTCTTTGGTGTCCGTTCCCGTGCCCCAATGACACAGTAGTCATACCGGAAACTGCTGCACAACTCGCGGTATGCCTCGCAAGCGGTTCTTGGTAGGATGCAGCTCGCCCTTCATGCCTCTATAGGAATACCTCACGACCCTTCGCGCTTGGTGTAAGCAATGTCTGCCTGGTTGGCGAAATCCCGACGTGCTCCGTCCCGGCATCGTAGGGATGCGAGGTTTTTCGGCCATGCATGACTTAGTACACCCCCCCCCCCCTCCGTTGACCCCGTTGTGCAATACACTGTCGAGAAACTCCCCCCTCCATGAAACCGCTTGTTTTTACCCTACAGGGCGTATTCTAACGGAGGAAGAGTTTCGGACTGAGGCGACTGTGAAGTACGATGGGCTCAGCGTTGAAGCTGCAACTCGCGGTGGGAAACTCGAGGCCTACTCAGCTCCTCCGAATGCTGCTCTCACGGTGCTCGGCTCTGGACTTTTTGCCTTTCTACAGGGTCGCATCGCGACGACGTGTCGCAACGTGTATCCCGTGGTGAGAGTACTGGCCAAACAGAGGTTATATATTTGGTTGGAATCTGTTTCCTAGCTGTTGAGGTTGATAGTTGATACCTGATAGTTGAGAAGATCGCCATCTATACGCCAACATATGTGGCTTACCGTTTTCTGACTCGCAACGTGTATCCCGTGGTAAGAGTACTGGCCGAACAGAGGTTACTTGTTTGGTTGGAATCTGTTTCCTGGAGGTTGATAGTTGATACCGGTACCTGGTAGTTGAGAAGATCGTCAACTATACACCAACTTATGTGGAATCTCGTTTTCTGATTTTTTACGCGTTTCTGCCTGCCAGCCTCGCACTGAGGACATCGCGGCCATGACTTGCGCCGGTCTATCGGTCAAAGAAGACCCGATGACCACGAGCGAAGCGGTACGCCGATACACAGATGTGAGGTAATTCGCGGCAGAGAGCGCCGCTCATCTATTGTGCAAAATCAAACCTGAACCCAACATTGTTGCGACAGCAGTTCGTTTTACGAATACTGAACCCAACATAGCTGCGACAGCGTCTCGTCTTACCGATGGCACATTGACGAGTACCAATGTTTCTTTCTAACGGTGGACAGAACCCTGGCATCGTGGACGAGGGGCTCGCAGAAAACATTCTGAGAGACTCGTGCGATCCCGGAGCTGTGGGCGTTATCGCTGCCGGCGGCAAGCTTCCTTTCTCGCGCTCGGCCAATGAGATGCTCGGAAAGTTCGGGGTGAGTACTCGCACTGCAGTTGTAAGGCCTGCGTTCAGAGCATCGTGTATAGCAGGACAGGTTGACAAACTGAGATTTAGTGCTTGGTGTTCAAATTTAAAACCCGATACCAACAGCGCAGCCTGGCAGGGAGCTGGCTCACGTGGCGTTGTAGTGCCGACGATTGCTACCATAGGGAGAGCATCAAATTGTCTGAGGCTCCACTCTTGAAGAACTCTCTACCTCACCCAAATACTGACGTTGAGATGAATGAAAGTGCAACGCGATGAACAATTCCATGGCCTACGTGCATGACGGAAAATAGTGTGAAACACAAGTGGTATTTCAACAATATTGGGTAGTTCCATAGTCGAAGAGCCCCGTCGGCCAGATGTGTTTTGGCCTAAAAGCGCTACCCCTATTATAATACGCGTCTGCCGTTAGTTGTTCACCACGCAATGACCTGTTTCACTGACTATAGGTGGACTTCACCCTTGGAGCGCCGTATGTTGTGTACTGGTACCTGTTCCAGCCACCGCCAGATAGGCGGTCGAATTGATTTGTTATGTGGACCCGACGTCGCACCGATCAGCACCTATTACATATCTGGTATAATATATACCACGTCTTGAATACGAAACCCGTGTCCGGCTATATACAGTAGCGGCATTGTTGACAGCAATGGCGAGCGCACATCAACTGCGCTTTTGACGCTTCTTGTTTGTGGGCAATGCACGACAGGGTCCAGTCTTGGTGACGCAGGGCGTGAAGGATCCGCTCAACGACGCCGAGGGAAGAGCTACGCTATTCCAAGAGCTAGGGCCTCAAGTCGACGTCGTTCGCGTTGACGGAGGGCACTGGTGAGACCAACCACCTCGTGAACAGCCGAGCATCGTATGTTGTACGCAAATTGCAGCGTTGGTAGTAGAGCTATTAGCATACGGTAAAGCACCGCAGCGCATGACGTTCTTTAGCATGTTTGATCTACGTAGGGCCTCAGGTCGACGTTATTCGTACTATGCTTTCTTGGGCACTTTTGCTCTATGCATGACCTCTAAGGCCCCGGGTCGACGTCGTTCGCCTAGGGGGCGATAACGGGCGAGACCCAGTGAAGAGCTGAGCACCGTGCGTTCACGCGTTGGCAGTGTCTCGCACATTTTGAACGAGACCAGTGTACCAAGCTGCTACGTTCTCTTGAGCTCTTCTGGTCTATCTGTTCAATCTCGATGCTCTGTGTACTTATCACGACCGCACCCACGTTTAGGAGACAACTTCCTCGGAATTAGAATTGGATCATTTCCGCGGTAATTTATGAGTTGAGCCCTACTAGTACAGTAGTTGTGCTTTCAACCGCTATGCCCTCTCGAGTCCTTACGCGCTGTCTGCTTCAGCACTCTCACCTCCTCTCCTTCGTTACAAGTTGCAAGAGAGTCCTTACGCTCTTTCCATGCTTTAGCACTCTCACTTCCTTTCCCTCGCTGTTTGCTGCTAAACCGGTGCTGTTTGTCACAGTCCTCACCACGAGGTGGCGACTGAGGTGTGCAACGCCGTTTCGAACTTCGTGGAACGGGTCGAGGCGGAGCGACCACTGCTCTAGCACCCGGTGTGATTTTTTCATGTTGCTGGATCTCTGTCCATTCCTCATGTGAATGTGTGCATGGTCGTTAAGACACGAGGCCTCATTTTCAGCTTGTTGGTGGGGTTGGGCGGTTTCACTTGTTTACACTTGGGTTGTCATTCTGTTTATTCCCCGTGCCGAGAGCGCGTCATAGCGTGGGTAAGCACAATTCGACGCGAGTCGACGAGGGAAGAAAGTGCTGAATTCTTCTCGCGATAAAAATTAAGGCGCGTACCGTAGTGGGGAGTGGGGAGAAGGGCCTGCTAAGTGACCCCGGATCTGAGTTACGGGAAGGGGGAAGGAGAAGGAGAAAGAAAAAGTGCGAAGATAAAGGATGGGGTGGATGGATGAGGTGTTGACAAGCATCCGATGGCACACCTTGTAATACGAACGTTTCCTAGACGTGATTGCTCAATGTTTTTGTTTTTCAACGCTGCCGGCACTTGGGTACTCTCGTCCGGGGCATAGCTACCCACCCGCCGGTAGCTTCGATCAGCGCATCTTTCGGGAACTGAGCACCAGCACCCCACCGCCGTGAAGTTTGTTTTTCACCATCCAAATATCTAAGTATCTACCCTCCTTTGACTATCGCTTTACCGTTTGATCTTGAACGCATGTACTTGAACCGAATAATTCGCGCACACAAGAGCTGTATCGGTATTTCTACAAAAAATACAAAACGTGCAAATAGATCGTGATGAAACACGGACTACATTCAGTACCACAGAAAATTACCAAAATACCTTTCGTTCGTCCGTTTAAATATCCCTGATGACTCCGAGTAGTCGAAGGGTGTGGTAATGTGATTCCTGGGTAGCTCGAAATCTCCGAGGAGCCGACGTGATCAAACGAACATCACTAACGTGAGCCACTATCAACCACCAATCGTTTTTGGCTCGCTCAGGCTACCACGTGGGGCCGTCTCTAAGCGCTTGATACTGTGCGTATCCTCATGCAAGCGACATAATAAGTTGCGGTTCAAATGAACAGTTGTGCTGCAAACGAATTTGAAATGTTTGGAATGACAGTTGACGGATACATTGCAGCGTGCAGTTGCAGTGAGCAAGTTATTCTTGCAGATCAGAGACACGGGGGGAGTGCTTGCGCACCCTCTGAGGTTCACTCTCCTTTCACTCCATGCATCTGAAGTCTCATCAGTTCATCGTGATAAACCATACGTTGGCGCGGGAGCGCCACTTACAACTGGAGTACAACAGTCTTACACACCGACATCAGTGCAGTTCGAGCTGTCTGACGAGAGCGTTGCGCTAGCCTCCAAAGACCGTCATCGGTCACACCGTTCTGAAACACTCCTCGACAGGCGGCATGAAGACCGTCATCATCAGGCGACCTGAATTCCAACAACGCAGTGGGTTACCCTGCCCCCCGGTAACTTGTTGGTTATATACCTCTACACATTGCTTTGTCGGAAGGACATGGGTTAGAATCTCACTTCGACCGTTTCTTTTCTTTTCAAGAAACTCTAACGTGTGTTTCCCTAAGACATGTCTCCCTTGATCCCTTCAAAATGGAACAATGCTTGGGTAGGAATGTACTACGGCTGTATACGAACGCACCCGTCACTAGATTCCTCCCGTAAATCCCGCCGCCCCGAGAGGAGGGTGCGTGTTTCAGGCATACCCTGGGTTGGGTATACCCCGGTAGCCCAATAGGTTGAACCTTCACAACAACCGAATATTACTTTCAGCAGATGAAGGACACCTTAACATCGTTAACCCCGCCCAGAAAAACCACACGTGATCTGTTGCCACACACAACCTGGACAAATACACAAAAGTGCAGTGTGCGAGGGGATCCGATGGAAAAAATTGAAAGAGAGGGAAGATGCGACCTACCGCAAGCGGAACCAACACCCCATACCTTTACTATTCAGAAAGGCAAACTACAGGGCAAAACAACACGACACCGGCAGCTAAAAACAGGGAATGGCCTTCTTGCTTCACTCAGCAGCCTGGAAACGGCCAAAGGGAAACAAAGGCAGCAGGGGGGGACCACGAAAAATGTTCTGGAATTGGCATGAGGTCGAGGGATAAGCATTGTACGAGCGTTCCGACCCAGGTGTCGAGCCCTTCGAGGCAAGCGGGAGACTCGGAAGCACATCTTGTTGATATCCAGCCTTCCTATAATGGGGAGAAGCGGGAGGAGCGCACGCACTATTTGGGGCAATACATACTGAACAGAAGAGGGCGGGCGTGTAAGGATATTGCCATCTCGGCCCTTCTCGGCCCTTCCCGACCATGTGGAAGCGGGGCGGAAGAAGTTGGAAAGCAAAAGTAGCAGTCAGCACACGCTGTCCCAAACAAGCGAGAGGACCTCTGTGTTAATGCGAACCCGGTGAATATATCTACAACGGCATAGGGAGGGGGCTCGCAGGCAGAAGCGACCCATATGACCCCATGGTCTAAGGCTAAGGTAAGAGGGGTATCTCAATTTTCTCGACGGACTCTAGGCTATTTGCGAGACGCTGAAAACAGAGGCCCCAAAAGCGACCCCCCTACCGTCGGCATGATCCATGGGACCCGTCTACTGCTGCTTCAAGGTCTGATGGTCTACAAATCTACTTGGGCTAACGATTATCCGTTTACTCTGCCCTGGACAACCGTCCTCCTAACCCCTCTGCGCGCCGCAATGGGCTCACCTGCTTTGGTGCAGTACAGAACTTGAAGATTCATGCACAACGTTCGTTTCAGTTGTTAACCTTGCCCGCTCTGAAGAAAAATAACGTAGCAGAAGAGGAGAGATAAATTTGCACCAATACCTTCGCAGTCCTACGGTTGACGTCATGATTGGCCCACTGAGTTATCAGGGTAACCTGTTAACCGCTGTCCCTGCCCAGGACAGTTCTCAAACCGCACGGCATCGCCTGGACAACTTCCAGTAGATGCACGTGAGTGTTTCAACTTACAGTAGATGCACGTGGGTGTTTTGGTGTTGTTGTTCTGAAGAGAAAACTATCAACTGACACCGGAAACGAGTTTTGTGCATGAACCTTAACTCTGTCCCAAACCAACATCCGACCCCGCCGTTTGACCACAAGCTCGTCTAAGTCGCCACCGGTTTAGCTCCCAACGTGGTGCACATGAACAGTATCCCCGGCCTTAAACTCGCTGGGTTTGAGCAAGCTTACCCCTAAGGCAAACAGCGCCTCAATCATAGCTGGAGGGCTACAATCTAGCTGCCCACCACCAGCGGCGCTAGTAAGAGCTGTGGTGCTCGAACAGCACGCCCTCACCGTCCCCAGCGCCACAGACAGTAGAAGCCACAGGCCTAGCCAGAAACGACGAATCTACGTTGGGAGAGGGCGACTTCACTTCTGTTTCTGTCCAGCGCAGAAAGCCAAACATCGGCGCCATTCGACGAGTTCAGGCAAGCCCTTACCTCCCCCGTCGGTGTATGGGTGTGGATCTACAACATCGCGATTTGCAAATAGCCAGAGGGTGCCAACACCGCGAATTTTAAACCGCCAGAGGTGCCAATACCGCCATCGATGCCAAGGTTCTCGAAGATAAATGTCCCATAAACGGATCGGACCCTTGAAGAGGCTAGCGGTCGGCCCCCCGCCCTCAGATATGACCCCGGATGACTACCCCTTGTCCGTCAAGCTTCATTTTCTTGACCTCCCGCTACGGGCCTTATGTCAATTTGCGCAACAGCGACAACTTCTCGCAGCATCTGCCCGACGGCCAAACTCAGTACATCCTCAACACCAAAACCCCCAAACCTCCGCCACACCACGGCACCGTTGACATATCTGTGATCACCGAACGCTTGAAGGCCCAGCAGGTTATCGGCCACCGGTCCGCGTGACCCGGGGTGAGGTCATTGCCGTTGTCTACGTCACAATCATCATAATCAGTTGCGGCGGAAGCGTCATGGGAACAAGAGATGGACCCCCAGCACTTACAAGCACTTCGATTGGCACGTCCCTCAGTACTTGTCCGACGAACCTCTCCACCATAGAGCGACTAGTTCGTTGTACTGTTGTATGCGCGTCGGTACCGTCACAGCATTTGTTTCTGACAGCATAACCAAAAAATATTGACTAGTGGTTCTTACCCAATGTGCATGTTTGTGTCCTGTATTGTTGTCACTGTACAGTGTACCAGTACAGTTTAGGACCGCGCACGGCAGGGTTTTGTTCGTATTTGACTATTCAACATTGACGGGTACGTGTCATTTCGGGTTATTGGTATATTCTTAGGTATTTGAATCTTGACTTCTGTGGTTGTATGCGGCGATGATGACGCATCGTGGGAGCACTCTCCATCT
>JAYJMJ010000001.1:1312478-1323439 GCA_036873875.1 Laminaria ephemera
TTGTCCACTGGTTGCTATATCGGCTCAAACGTCCCCGCATCCAGCAGTCCGTAAAACTCACGACCAGAAGAATCCTTCCACAGGTGTGCGTGCTCGGACCGCAGGGCCTCCTTGTGGGTCCTGGTTGACCTTGAGGTCCCTTGCGTAACACTGCGGCAAATCCGGAGGCTTGTACGGCGGCCGCTGATCGTTCAGCGTGGCGTAGATGCCGTCGCGCGTAGCAAGCATCGCCGAAATAGCCCAAGGTATCCCCCTAGACCCCCAAGCAGATGGCTTCCCTCCGCGGTCCTCCACGGCGGGCGTAAGCTGTTCGCGGCCCCCAACATACATCCTACCCTCGCGGTCCTCCACGGCGAGCGTCAGTTGCTCGCGGCCCACACCATATAGCCTCGCCCCGCGATCCTCTACGGCGGGCGTCAGCTGCTCGCGGCCCCCAACATACCCCCAACATATATCCTTCCCCCGCGGTCCTCCACGGCGGGCGTCAGTTGCTCGCGGCCCACCCCATATAGCCTCCCCCCGCGGTCCTCCACGGCGGGTGACAGTTGCTCGCGCCCCACACCATATAGCCTCCCCCCGCGGTCCTCCACGGTGGGTGACAGTTGCTCGCCCCCCACACCATATAGCGTCACCCCGCGGTCCTCCACGGCGGGTGACAGCCGCTCGCGCCCCACACCATGTAGCCTCCCCCCACGGTCCTCCACGGCGGGCGACTGCTTGCGACGGCCGGCGTCGACGGCTCCACGTGTACCCAGCACCGACAGGAGCGCCGTCTTATACATCATGGATACGAGTCCAGCGCTATGACTAAGACCCTCGCCGTCTTCCACCGGCGATAAGAGAGGCGGCTCCTCCGGCGAGGCCGAGGACTGGACCGTCTGCGTGTCTCAAAACCGTACCGTCTTCGAGCGGGTACGACCAGACACTCGCTGCGGTTCCGTGTGCTGCCGCGGCAAAGCGGCATCGGGATGCGGCGATTGCGACGGCTGCGACGGTGGGAGCGGTGATGACGGTGACGGCTGTGACGGTAACGGTTGTGACGTTGACGGCTGTGACGTTGACGGCTGTGACGTTGACGGCTTTGACGTTGACGCTAAAACGATGACGTCTGTGACGGCGACGGCTGGTACGTTGACGGCTGTGACGGTGACGGATGTGACGGTGCCGGCTGTGACGGTGAAGATTGTGACGGTGACAGCTGTGCTGGTGACGACTGTGACGGTGGCGGCTGTGACGGTGACGGCTTTGACGTTGACAGCTGTGACGGTGGCGGATGTGACGTTGACGGCTGTGATGTTTGACGGCCGTGACGGCGACGGTGACGGATTCGACGTTAAAGGCTGTGACGTTGACGGCTGTGACGTTGACCGTTGTGACGGCGACGGTTGTGGCGGTGGCGCGTATGTGATGCTGAACCCCGGCGACGTTGTCGGCGCGGCGGCGTCCACTGAGCCCCCCGCGGCGGCCGGCGTCGACAACGGCAGCACGGGCGCACGGGAGACCATCCATACGATGTCGCTGGTGTAGCACACGCCTCCCGTCGAGGCCTTGAGTACCTTCACGGTGGACGAGGAGTGGTTGTGGCCGTTGTTGAGTTAGAAGCACTCGACCGATTGGGCGTCGGATTTAGTACTCCGGTCCACTCGCATCATGCCTGCATGGAAAACGGCACCACCTGCAGGTCCGGCAGTCTCCCGAAGAAAACCTCGTGCGGTGACCGCCATCCGGTGTTTGCCTTGGTCGCGGAGCGATTAAAGCAGTCGGAAGCCCACAGAACAGCCTCGAGCCACAGACAGTTGCCATTTGCACCGACGAACGGGATTTTGGCGAGGTCGACGCCCGGGAAAGTCGCTGAATCTCGTTACGAGCCGCATGGCCGCCCTTCATAGCGCGCCAAATCGCACTCTCAACAACCGCGTTCTGCTGCGGCTTCTCCGGGGCCGTGTTCTCGCGGCGGATTCCTGCGGGGTCGCAGCAGTCGACGTAGTCGAGGCTGATGAATTCCCCACTGTTGTCAGTGCGGAAGCAGTTTGGCCTCCCCATGCCGTTCATGTCGGAGAGAAATTTCCGGACGTACGTGGTAGTCTCAGACTTTCTACTCATACCGCTGGCCGCATCCACCTCGAAGCGCTATCCGCAAACATTATCAGATAAGCCGACCGTCCCATAGAAGCCTCGTAGGGGCCGGACAAATCAATATGCACCGTCTCCAGGGGCCTCCCCGCACGCGACGTCGTCCTTCGCGGTACCCCAGCTCGTACACCCTTCGCCTCCAAGCACCCACCACACGGCTGCAGCACGCCCGTCAGGGTGATTCCATGCTGCTGAGCCGTTTCTCTCAATAGGGGTTCGTGCTGGTGGCCCGAGGATACGTGAAAGTGGTTAATATCTATGACCGTGTCGGACTTTCCTACTGTGAACGGGCGCTTTCCTGGGGCAAGGACGGCCGCAGCGGTCACACCTACGCTACCAGCTCGAAATTCATGCTTATCTGTCTCTCCAAGAGCTTGCGCTGCCGCAGCATCGAAGGCGGGGGAGAAATAGTCAGTGTATGCAGTCTCATCGTGCCCATCCATAAGCGCAATAAAAACACACTCATGTTCGGCTTCTGCATGCTGTAGGCAATAGCAGAGGGGCCTAATACCTACCGCTCCTTGCTCTACTACTGGGGGAGACGCTGCAAACGGCTCAGATATTAACTGCACCGATGGTCCTGCACTTGCTTCAGCTGAAGCAGTGGGGGGAGAACAAGAGTCCGTAGGCCCTACACCATTATCGGTGGGCGGGAAACTTGAATCGGTAGGTACTATGCTGCTCACGGCAGGCGGGAAACCTAAGTCCGCAGTCGCGCCCCCTTCCACACTACGGTAGTATAGGGGGTTAGAGCCAAAATCCGAAGGCCCCGCTCCATCTACATCCCAGGAGGGATATCCAAGGGGGGGGGGGGTCGAGAAAATGAGGGGGGGGCAGGTTGAACACCAGGCAAAGCAGGCACAGCAGTTAGTCCGGCAGTCGGGGTTGGGCCCAAGCGAGTAGCATATAAGCATGACCCAATTTCATCACGGGAGAAAGTAAGCTGCTTGTTGAACAAGTGTGCATCATCTTTGTCCAGAATCATTGTTTGCCGCGATTGGACCTGGTGGCGAGAAAACAGATTGAAATCAATGCCCTCTGTTACGTACACTCCTGTCAGCTTGACATCAAAGTCAGTTTTCGAGTGCATCCTTAGCGATCACCGATCATGACCGTTTTATTGCTATGGGGAATGTCTACCCAGTCGTAAACGTTTCGAGCGTCGCTGGATATGTAATTAGTGGCTCCGTTGTCGGACACACAATGCTCACTACCTGCGGGCCCCTCTGTACCTCTCCCGCTACCTCTACCACGGTTCTGACTAGCAAGCGCCAACCCAGCAAAACCCAGTCCACCAAAAATCGACTCCGACTCAGTCTCGCTTTGTGGCACCGATCGTGCCAGTAGGAGATGCAGCCCTGGCTGGGGAGACGGAGATGGTGCGGGAGAAGGCGAAGAAAACGAGGACGGGGTATGGCTGGGAGGATGCTGATGTTGTCGAGGCTGCGGCGGCTGCCGCGGCTGCTGCTGTGGGTAGTTCCCGTAGTACGCCGGGGGCTGCTGCTGCGGCGGTGGTGGCGGTGCCTGCTGCGCGTAGTTGCCGTAGTACACCGGCGGTTGTTGCTGCGGCGGTGGCGGTGGCTGCTGCTGGGCATAGTTGCAGTACACCGGCTGCTGCTGAAACTGCGGCTGCGGCGGCGGTGGTGCCTGCTGTAGTTTGTAGCTGCAGTCGCCGCGGTCGCCGTAGTCGCCGTAGTCACTATAGTCGTAGTAGTCGGTATCCGCGGCTCCGGCTACGGCGGCTATGTTGGCCTGGCCGTAGGGGTGCTTCTATGGTGGTCGTTGTTCGGGCGCTGTGAAGGGGCCTCCCGGGCGTGGCGGTGCTCGCATTTGTTGATCTAGATCTACCCGTGACGGGCAATATTGGTGCATATGCCCCAACTCGTTACAAATCTCGCACCGCTTGCGAGGGTCAGCCGCATGTATTGGTGGCTGATTGCCAACCGGACGGGGGAAGTTGGGCTGATACGCGTCATAGTTATAGCCGCCAGGGGGGGGTGGGGGGGGACGAAGGCAAACCCATCCCCCTACCCCCACTTGCTTGCGCACCACCGCTTGCATACCTTCCACCGCCTCCCCTGCCGCTGCATCCTCTGCCCCCAGTGCCCCACTGTTGTGCGCACCCCGCCCCGCGCCAACCACCACCACCACGACCGCTGCCCTGATGATACTGATGCTGTTGGTGTTGCGGCTGCATTTGCTGCTGCTGCTGTATTTGCTGCTGCTGCTGCTGCTGCTGCTGCTGCTGCTGCTGCTGCTGCTTCTTCTGCTGCTGCGGCTGCGGCGGCGGCGGCTGCTGCTGCGGCCGCTGCGGCTGCTGCTGCTCGAGCTGCTGCTGCGGCTGCTGCGACTGCCGCTGCTGCGGCTGCTGCTGCGGCTGCTGCGACTGCCGCTGCTGCGGCTGCTGCTGCGGCTGCTGCTGCGGCTGCTGCGACTGCCGCTGCTGTTGTCCCCTACCGTCGTTCCGCCTGCTCTTGCCACGTCCGCCTCGACCTCTTCTTGCCCCACCCCCCTTACCCCGACCGCCCGAGTCGGCAACAAAGAGGGCGTGTCCCGTCCCGTCCTTCGAAGCCTTTTACTTGGCCATCTCCATCTCGCCGTATGCAGTGAGGACCATCTCCTCTAGAATTTGTAGAGTCAATTTGTCTCCCATGCCAATCAAAATGCAATTTTGTACCGCAAAGTCGAGGGTAAGGTTGCGGGCGAAATGGTGGTAGGCATTCACATCCGAGTAAATCACTCCATGTGAACCGAGCTGGTGCCTCAGCACACTGGCCCTAGCGAAGTATTCGTTCGGATTTTCCCCATCTTTCATCTCAAATCGGTACCAGGCTTGATTGAGCCTGGCCTTCGCTGCTGCTGACTGGGGAGCATATAATTTCTTTAACCTATTCCACCCTACACTAGAGCTCCCTGGATTAGGAATCTGGAGTTGGATTGGTAGGTAGAATATTGAATTCATCAGTATGCTCCACGCCTTATACGCCACATCTACCAAAACTGCGCCAACCTCTTCAATCAACGCCTCTCTATGCGCCTCCATTAGCCCAACCTGGATCGGTACAGTCGACTCCACCGCCTCTAGGCAACGCTCTTGCCCAAACAACGCAGTCATATGGCTAGTGAAAATTGACACCTTCTGCTGCTGATCCTCTCCATCCTTGAATATACCATGAACCACTGTGGGGGGCCAAATACTAGTGTCACTGATTTACATAGAGCCTGCCTGTGTAGTAGTTGCTGCTGCGGAAGCTTGCTGTTGCTGTTGCCCCTGCACCTGCACCCCAGAAATGAATGCTCTCTCCAATCCTTCCACAAGCCGATCGATGGGTATGAATTCGCTGCTTCGGGGATCTTGCTCCTCTGTTTGCGTCCTTCTCCTCTCTTCGTCTGCTTCTTGAGTTGCGCTGGCGTGTCGTTGGTCTTTTGTCATGTTGGCAAAAGGGGAGATATCCATCCTGACGATGTTCGGCTTCCTCGAAGCACGATCTCTGGTGACGTAACTTTCACGTTAGCGTAAGAAGATACCTCGTGCACGGGGTTGCCTTGGTCGTCAAGTTGAGCTTGCATAGAATGGAGCCACCATTGGGCCCTGGAGACGGGTTATGATTGTATCGCCGTAACCTCATCGTCGAAATTTCAAAACAGTGTTGGTTGCGGTAAACTAAGGCACATGTTTAAGTTAGAGTTTGAGTAACGTATTGCGGAGCTTTGCAGAGTTTGTCCATCCCTTCGACGTGTCCGAGGTTGGCTAACGCGTCAGCGCTAACTCCAGACTCAAAGGCATATGTAATTGCCGTGAGCGCATTAACCTACCACGTAGGCACACATAAAGACACGAGTGCAGCTCGTTGGTGCATACCTGGCTTTGCCAGTACCAAGGTGATTACAGTCCCTGAAGTATGTCAAGACCGGCTAACCGTATGTCAAGGTGGTTTTGTGTCCCGCCGTTCCCGCCCATGGTAGCCTGTAGCTCGCGACCACTGCTTGGGGCCTGGCCTGTAGCTCGCGATCACTGCTTGGGGCCTGGCCTGTACCTCTTGATTTGTCGCATGTTGTGCTATGGCGAGTTCAACGGGGGAGATCGAGACAGTTCAATATCGGGCCACACTGTCTCCCGTATTACTATGACGAAGCGGACAAATAAGCAAACCTGGCTACGATTTGCAGATACTGTGCGCACTCTTTCAATCGTCGTATGAGTAATATGATACAACAATGAGGGAATGCTGGCCCAGGCTGGGTTTCGTGCTCGTTGGAACGAATGTGTTCTATCAAAATGCCAACAGAACGGTTGCGTGGCAATTCTGCAAACACTGGGGTCGGGTGAAGTAGGGCATCGCCACCTCAATCACTCCGAAGGAGGCCAATATGAGTCACGTCGGTGTGGGTCACTTCCGGCACTGCTGTGCCGCACGTTCCAGTTTCAAGCCTGATACTCCCTCGTATGACTGTTTATCCGGAGTCAATCAAAATCATCGCAGGTTGCGATCTCGCCCGCAGGCGTGAAGCAGTGGAATCGACACGAGTCGTACGTACCCCTGCAGTGCAAAACGGCTACGGTGCTGGTCCAGCGTTTGGCGCGCTACACTCGCCACCTTCTGGCGCAAGCCTTGAGTAAAGCCTGACACCGCAAGCAATGTGTCCCGGTCCCTCCTCCCTTCGTTCGGTTGTTCGTCGCTCAGTTGTTGTGCGGCGTGAAGAAGGGACAAGTTGACATCGGCAAGATCTCCCTAGGGCTCTCCACCAACTGTTGAGCCACCACCACTCGAACACCCCCGCCTTTTCTTCTCCCTGAAATTCTGCAGCCGGGCCTGTCGATCAGGGTCACCGAGGAGTACGGGGTGGCAGTAGTGGTTGAATTCACTACCTCGAAAACGTTAGCAGACGAGGTGTAATCTTTAAACTGCAAACATTTCGCCGATTTACCACAGGGGCACGTTCCGACGCGGCACACGTCATGTTAATACCCCCTTACCCCCCCCCCGCTTGTATTTTAGCCTGTACGTCGACTGCTCCATCATAATGGGGCGTTGTTTTAACAACTTCTACATAACGCGAGCGTCGTTTGGTGTCCACGGCACAAATATGGCGGTGTACTCCAAGCAGCATGCCGAAGGCGGAATGGTCAGTGTCTACCACAAGTTCTGCCTGAACGATACATGCTCGAGGATACTTTCCTTTAATGTCGAGGGCAGCAACGCGGTGTCCTTATGCAAGGAGCATGCTGAGGACGGCTTAGACAACGTTCACCCAAAGTTTTGCGTACATGCCACTGGCACGGGGAGACCTTCCATAATACCGAAGGAAGCAAGAAGGTGGCGTACTGCAAGCCACGTGCCAAAGACTGCATGGTCAACGTCCGCCAAAAGCATTGCTTGCAACCCACCTGCACGAAGGTACCTGGTTTCAACCTCAAGGAAAGCAGGGCGACAGCGTATGTCAGGCAATATGAGGAGGACGGCACGATCAAAGTCTACACGAATCGGTGCTCTTACGAAACCTGCATAAAGGCGCCTTTTTTCAATGCCCAAGGCAGCACGAAACCAGCAGCATACCGCAAGAAACATGCCGAGGATCAACGTTTTCCGCAGGCATTGCTCAATAGTCATATGCCCGACGACACCTTCCTTCAATGCCAAGGGCAGCGCGAAAACGGATTACTGCCAGAGACGTGCTGAGGACAGCGTGGTCGGTGTCTACACCAAGTGTTGCTTAAACACATGTTGCATGCAGGTGCCCTACTAAAATTTCTTATGCAGAAAGACTGCAGCGTATTGCAAGCAGCATGCTGGGTTTGGCATATTCAGCGTCCGCCACAAACTGTGCTCTAATGGCACTTGCACGAAGGTACCAAATTTCAAATTAATGGGCGGCAAGGCGGCGTATTGTAAAGAGCAAGCTGAAGACGGCATTCTCAACGTTATCAAGGAACGTGCTCCCAGGAGCACTTACACAATGCAAGCGTCGTCGGGTGGAACGACTAACGGAGAGGTAAATGCATATGCGATCTTGACAGGGTGGCCGAAAGAGACGAAGCTGATGATTCCAATGTTGTCGTTATCAAAATCAAGCGAGAATGAGCGAAAAACGTAGTGATTCAGTCATAAATCGGCCTGGCCTGGTCAAGGAGATACAATGGCAGAGATTTAAACGAAGGGATCGTGCCTTGGTACGGATGGTATGGGAGCGGACGTAGTCAAAATCGGCGTGGACGTGTATATATGTTACACGTGCACGCTGTGTAGTGGTTTCACGCTATTCGTCCATATTATCTCGTGTGTGGCAGTGTGAACAATGATTGAAGGACCCGCATTGTACGCGCTAGGCCCCTCTGTTTAAGGGCTTTGAACGTCGGGTATTCGGTACCAAGCTTGTACTGGCCTTCGGTTCCGCGTGATTTTTGTGACGAACTGATATCGTCACGAATGCAATGTCATCCATCAAACGATGCATACGGAACATATGCAAGCCAACGCACCAGACTATATTCTCAAGGAAGAAATAAAGGAAGAATAAGATAAAAGAAAAAACAAGAAGGAAAAAAGAAAAACCAAAAGAAAGAGGGACAAAGGAACGCAGGGTGGAGAGAAGAGGTACTCAGGAAGAACCAAATTGAGTGAAACAAGACGGCACGAGAAAAATGAAAACAAAGCAAACAGACACCCAGCAACTAGCAACAGCATATATGATACCACCCAACCAACGTCGGAGACAGCACCCATACTGGGTTCCGAGCGCACGTGCTGTGGGAGTAGGAGTATTGCCGCATAGTCTTTTCACCTGCTCATTACCGTTTCTGACGACAGTGGTGCCCCTACCGCCATCATCGCCCCCGTACCCAATACAAAACAAAACCTCGAACCAAAAAACTAAAGCAAGCTAAAACACGGCAACAAAGCAGATGATACCACCCAGCTGGCGTCAGGGCAGCACCCAAACTGGGTTCCGAATGCAACTTCTACGAGGTTGGGAGAATTGCTGCCTGGTCTGTCCTCTAGTTACGGTATCTACGATATCGGTGTCCATACCCACATCATCTGCTCTATAACCCCCAACGGTACCCAAAAAGGAAACAGAAAGGGCAAAACAAAAGGAAAAATAAAAGGGACGAAGAAGAGGACAAAAAGATGAAAGGGAAAAGCAGTTCGGAAAGAGCCAGCATGCCGGCGGTGGTTGTACCGCAGTATCGACCGGCACTGCCCCCCGAGGGGGTTGGAGCAGCCAATCTCAAACAAAACAAAACAAAACAGTAACGAAACACTAGATAGTCGCCGAAGTTTGAAGGTAATGAGACAGGTTCTACCTGCTAGTTGGCCTGGTGCCTTGCTATCCTGTCTGCCGTCTCCTTCTTGCTTTCTTCGACCGCTATACTGACGTACGGTCATCTAACCGAAGGGTCTTCCACGGTATTTCCCGTACCCGGCGTAGGGAATTCCCGACTAACGCCGTCCGTTTCAGACGGGCTACGTGTTTATTTGCTAGCCTAGGGAGGGGGTTGTGGCGGACCCCATGGATTGCCTTGCGCCGAGAAAACACTTCAGCCTCCAACCAGTCGTATAAACAACCCCTTTGTCGACAATGTATACTTTCAAGGGGCCTCGATATGTTGTAACAACGTCGAGCGGTGCAACGGTGCATCAAGTGTGGTGCCCCCCCCTCTTAAGACTTGGCAGGCGTATTCACGCGTTTTGAAAGGGAATTCCCTGCCCCATTATTTCACAACACACCGTGCGAGAACACCAAGCCGCTGCATCGATTTCAAGTACACGTGAGTCGTCCAACAACGCCAGACACAGCCTGTGTAACATGAACCTGCTTATTAGCGTCGGCTTGGCTTAGCGTATTATACACATTCTCACAGCGTAGCAAAGCAAGGACATCTTCTCCGCCAGGGCTGTGTTGCATGCTGTACTCGATTGACCAAACCTTGAATGCGTTTGTTCGCACGCTTGCCCCGGTGCGATATTTGGCGGCGATACCGACCGTATCCCGACCCGCTGTGTTCTACGCAACCGTAATTTCGCGTACACTGTGTGCTGAGTACGCGCGAGGTGGAATCCCGGGCCGCGTAGAAAAGATCACGGGTGCTGGCGGTGGGTTTGTCATTGCTCTTCGCGTTCCCGCGCCTGGTACGAGCAATATTCAACAACTAGCACATGTGTTACACAAACCAGCCTTTTCCAAGACCTAATTGCAGACTGTAGACAGGGGTATACTAAAACCAATATACTAAATAGGGCGCTGGTTGTGACTAATATATGTTTGCAGAAGAGGGACGCGATATGTATACAGGAGCATGTGCACTGTTGATATTTTGGAACGAATAGCGTAAGTCGATTTCTGTCACAAACACCGAACCGCTACGACAGCAATGCCTTGTTTCTCTCTCACGATATAGCCTATCCTCTCACTCGAGCCAGAACGTTGTTGGAAGCCCGATTGAAAGCCCTGCTGTTGCGTTTTTCGTTGCAACATCATAACCACAGTAGTCCGAACTGTTTCCGGTCCTGACGTTGGTTTGTCCAAGGCCTACCGCGTCGTTTTATCTCCGTGCGCGTGTTACGATTATAGGGGTATTATAGCACTGTTTGGCCGAAACGTTTCTGTCCGACGGGGCTCATCAGCGGAGGAGCCACTCCATATCGTTGGAACATCGTTTGTGTTTCACCATATTTTTCATTCTATACACGGGTGGACGGGACCCCCCCCTTCTGCCGACATTGTAGAAGGTGGGCCGAAGGCCGACCGTCTGAGCACCTTCTGGAAAGTCAGCTATGACGCAAAATTCACAGAACGTCGGCAACCTCCAAACGGCAGCCTTTGGA
>JAYJMJ010000001.1:1323539-1338539 GCA_036873875.1 Laminaria ephemera
ACGGCACCAAGGCCAGTCCCGACGGGTCCTGTGCACGCACAAATAATAGCCAACCCTTCTCGTGCTGGTTTTGCTGTGAGTCGTTGAGAGTTGATCGAGGCAGGTGCGGCAACGTGTGTTTTCAACTGCATTGCTGGGCTACGTACGAGTATGGGCGGCAAAAACGGGAACTACTGCTTGGTGTAGCTATTTTCAGGGGGTTGATGGACGAGACGGACGCACAACGGCGCTGACCCGGCCCTGGTCTCGTGTGTCCTGCTGCGGCTGTTGCTACCGCTGCTACTGCTGCTGCTGCTGCTGCCGCTGCTACGAGTACCGTACGAGTACGTACCGCCTTTTTTTTTCTCTGAAAACAGAACGCAAATATTCAAGTTAAAAAATCATAACGGGCATTATTCGCTATTTGAGTATTCAGTAATACCGAGCGAGCCAATTATGCCGACAAAAACGGGAACTACTGCTTGCTGTAGCTAATTTCAGGGGGTTGGTCGACAAGACGGACGCACAACGACGCTGACCCGGCCCTGGTCTCGTGTATCCTGCTGCTGCTGTTACTACCGCTGCTACTGCTTCTTCTTCTGCTTCTACTGCTGTTGTTGCTGCTTCTACGAATACAGTACGAGTACCGACTTTTTTATTTCTCCGAAAACAAAACGCAAATATCAAACAGCTTACGTACGAAGATGTTCGTTTGTGTTGATTTTTCCATATTCACCCAGCATCGCAGATTGGATTACTGCAGGTATTGAGGTCGCGCCGAATATCACCAACTACTAGTAGTAGTCTCAGTACGTGACTTCTGGAACCTGTCGTGTGACCACCGAGTAGATCATAGGCCTGGAGACAACAGCGAACACCAACAAGCGCCCATCATCCACCAACGCAGACAAGTTGATGACAGTTACAAATATCCTGCTGCGCGAGTTCCCAGCGACAGCTATACTATCTTAGTGCTGCTTTGTAAGTTTCTACTACTCCGTACCAGGTATACAGCAGTAGAGCTATGACACCGGTAAGTAGAGACGGACAGACTTAGCTGTCCCGGCCAGGTATAGCGACCTAAAAAGCGACAAGTGCGGTCTTATTAACTTAGAGGAAGACTGCAACAATACAAGCGTCGACGTTTTGTGTGCGTGTCGTACTGTAGATTTCCTTCCGGTGCACTCAATAAGGTACTCAATAAGGTACATGCGTCCTTCACCCCAGTAGACCGGGCTGGTTCGCTTGGCCGATGTTGTAATCGTCACTTTTTTCGACACTTTTACCAGGGCTTTTCACGGGTCGGGTCACATTTCGCGGGTCGGGTCGGGTCAGGGTGATCCGACCCGACCCGTGAGATTAGAAAACCTCTTAACCCGACCCGACCCGACCCGTCCCGTGAGATTTCTGACCCAACCCGACTCGACCCGCGATATTTTGAAAACCTCCGAACCCGACCCGCGGGTCGGGTCATGACCCATGGAAGGTACTGACTTTTGCCCTCCGAAGTCCCAAAGGGCGTAGTGTTGACCACGATGCACGCCCGATACGGTGTTGTTCGAGAGAGTGGGAGTGTCATTGTGACTTTACTTAATTAATACCAGCCCAGCAGTCGGGGCGAAGTTGCCGTTTCATCTTTCATCCGTACTAGACCCTTTCTCCACTGCCAAAAATATCCTACACCTATTCCAAGTATTTGGTCCAAAAAAACGGGGGTGAAATTCTACATGGGTTAAATAGGCGCTGGGGTTCACACACGTGGATGCTTGCCCCATCATTGTGACGCTTCTATCAATAGTTTATGCTGACTGGTGGCACGTCGAGCGAGCGGCAATAACCAACGTCGAGCAAGCGGCAATAACCAACATCGTTAACTCAAACGCGTCCAATCGACACTTTTTTTGAACACTTTTGTCGCTTGCTGATTCTCAGGTGGATGATGGATTCACCAATCGGCCCGACGGATATGCTGTCCGGTGCTGCTGTGGAGAAATGCAACGTGGGTGATGGCTTATGTAAGCTGCCCGGCGCTGCTGTGGCTAGCTGTGGGGGAATGCAGCAAAGTGGATTATGGCTTCGCGAAGATTCTGTCAGGTGCTGCTGTGGCTAGCTGTGGGCAATTGCAAAGCAGCAGATGGCTTCCCGAATGTGTTGTCCGATGCTGCTGTGGCTAAACGGATGTCGAGGACTGCAAAGTAGGTGATGGATTCACGAATATTATTTCCGGTGCTGCTGTGGCTATTTGTAGCTGTGGGGGGATGCAAAGTGGCTCATGGCTTCACGAATATGCTTTCCGGCGCTGTTGTGGTTGGCTGTTGGGGGATGCAAAGTGGCTCTTGGCTTCACGAATATGCTGTCCGGTGCTGCTGTCGCTAGCTGTGGGCGAATGCAAAGTGGCAAAGAGGGCCCCACCAATCAACGTCGAGCTTGACCCTTTTTTCTACTGGCAAAAAACACTACTTCCCAGTAGTTTGTCCCCAATAACGTACGTGCAGTGGCGATAGGGTTAATTAACCCTTTTAGCGCAGCACTCCCGTTATGGAGACAAAACACGTGGAATTAGACTAGGAAATTTTTTGGAGTTTGAAAAAAAAAAACTTCGAGTTTGTTGCCGGTATTAAGCGGAAGGGAGGTTGTCGGGATGATGCAGAAACCCTATGTGCCGGTATTTAGCGGAAGGGGGGTTGTTTGCTGGGATGTTGCAGAAGCCTTATGTGTGGACGTTGCCTTCAGGAGATCCGATTAGCAGGCGAAGTCATTTATCGGCCAGAGTCTGCCGAGGCGCTGCTGCCTCGCAGAGAGCAAAGTCAGAGCGAATTCGAGATGCATTGTATTTTCCGTGGTGTCTTTCGGAGAACTTATTTTGGGTATACCTTCTCTATTGCTGTGGTATATTGCCCCCGTTGGTCTAGTGGTAAATCTCGTAACTGCTAAGGTCGATTGCGCGAGTAAAAGCCCCCCCAGGGGGCTTTTTCTTGTGCTAAAAATGACGCGCAGAAAGCACCTACGAGTAGCGTGTGTATGCACAATTCGACGCGAGTCGACGAGGGAAGAAAATGCTGAACTCTAGCGATAAAAACGAAGGCATGCACCGTAGTTCTGAGTACGAAAGGGGAGGGAGCTGGAGAAAAAGTAGGAAGACAATAAATGGAACAGAAAAAAATCCGGTAGACTGCTGTGGAGGTCGCGCTATCATAGGGGTCGAACCTCGGCTGGTGTATTTTTTGTCTTCCGTGGCCGAAAGTGCGAGAGCACGAGTTGGTAAAATATGATGAATATCGAGGAGCAGTGGGAATGCTGAATCCTGTGCGCGATCAAAACTAAGGCAGGTACCCGGCGGGAAAAGGGGCGAAACCTGCAAGGCCGCTGTGGGCAAAAACCCTCGTACGAGTTGGTCTGGAAGACTTTAAGTGGAAGTGACGACCAAAACTAAAAAACGAAAATAAAATGTTTTACTTGTCGACCGTATATTTATAGTATCCCAGGGCCCAGGGCGTGACTTGCCATCGATTGGTTCCCTTTGGCGGCACCTTCCTTCGGAAAAAACACCAAAAATCCAGCGATGGTCGACTGCACAGGAGTACGTAAGCACCGCGTGCCAAAAACAAACTGCTCGCGGTTAAAAGTCGACACAGCATGTTCGACAGTCGCGCCAATCGCGCCTCGCTTCGCCAAGGCACGATAAAAAATTCGTCAGTTACGCAGCCACTGCTGTATAGCTGTTCGAACACTGCTGTCATGCCAAAGAGACCAGACAATAAAACCTAGAGCGCCGTAATAACGCCTCGGACCTCAAGAAACCGTTGTGCTATTGACGCTCTCACGTCTAACATTGCCCGAGATTGGTCGCTCGGAATAATGCTCATTCAGCCAGTGTCGTGAAAGCCGACAACCACCACTGTTCATCGAAGCCGGCATCGAAGCCGGCTCGGCACGACTAAAAGCTCACAGACGCATGTTACAGCAGTGTTGTTATAGTGGTGTTACAGTGGTGTTACAGTAGTGGTACAGTACGGGTGCACCTAACTTCAGGAGCTCTATACCGGTACCTCACTCAAAAAGTGATCAGCTAAAAATGAAAGCGTTACCCGATGGGCGATCGCATGGCCTAGGTATACAACGAATGATATCGTAAAACACGATATTCTGTTATATACTTTAGCACTACCCACTACAGTTGACCCCATCGTCCCCCAGCGGTTATTAGGTACTTTAATAGTTTAATAGTTTAATGGTATTGGGTAGTTTAATAGTTGAGGAGCCACTCACAAATATTTTGGCCAAAAAATGCCATCCCTATTGTGGCACTTGCCCACACCGCTCCTCATGACGAATGGCAACAAGTCTATCCAGTGGTGGTCTCACTGTAATGCCGGTATGTGCCAGCCAACAATACAGGCAGTATACCGGACACCGGCACTATCGGGTATAGTACCAATACTGGTAATATTGTAGTATAGCGAGTTCCTGCCGTGCCAAGCGATTTCACCGGCACTATACCGGCAATATGCCTTATTCAACCGGCACTATACCGGCAATATGCCTTATTCAACCGGCACTATAGGGGGACCCCCACTGTACTCTCTGCTCGCTGCGCACTGCCCTAAATGTCACACTCGGCTGAGTCTCGACTGGCCGGGCAGTCGATAGCCTTGTCCACTGGAATCCCCACCTTGTTGATATTATTGTGAAGCGGCGTCTCATACCTACCGTGGGTCGTTTCATGGCAGGGGGAAATAGGAGGAAACAAACCGAATACTACAGTAAGATGTGGATATGTACGACGCAAATTGTCGGAGGGCAAAAAAAACAATTATGAAATGTTGTGACGTTCCTGCGCGTATAGTCCATACCAGTAATCGGAAGACTGCCATTGTAATTATTTACTGTAATAGCTAACAGTGAATCATAGGATACGGTGATCTCAAGCGTATATACATGGCGTATTTGTCCCGCCTGAAATAAACCACGGACGACACGGGTTACAAGCTCTCGGGTATTAAGGCAGCAGTATGGTATCACCGCAAACCAGGAGATAACAAAATGCTTGTTGTGCGGACGTTCCCCCAGGAAAAACTAGCCTGATTGCCAACCCTGGAAATTGAAGCGGTAGTTATATAGTGAACTTGCACGAAGGAGATGCTTTACCGGTCATGGTACCCAAAACATACCAGGTAGAGTACCAAAAACATTACAAAAAGTACCAAAAAATATTACAAAACGTGCCAGACAAAGTGCCAAAAACACTTCAAAGCATGGCACAGGAAGTACCAAAAATATATTACAAAACGTGCCAGAAAAGTACCGAAAATATTACGATACTTGACTTTTTTTGTTTGTTTGCGTTTTTTATACAAATCACGAGAGGGCGTCGACCCAACCCCAACCCAGGCTAAGGTTACGCCCCGAAAGCGGCGTCTCGCGCGTTTTGGATATAGTGCAAAAAAGTGCGGACCACCTCAAACATCTAATATTTTTGGTACTTTACCTGGTATATATTCATATGTTTTGAGGTTTGAGAACAGTGAAGGCTACAGGGCACGTAGTTACATCTCACCCTTATTTGCAATTTTTTTATTTTAATATCCAAGACAACAAAATCAATCCAGGACAAAAAAAAATCAAAAGGTTACAAATGTAGGCACTTCTTACCTTGCCACAGTAACAGCCACTCCGCCTCCGCTAGTCAAAGGCTCCACCGTTTGAATGACGCCTTTACCGAAGGTACGCTCTCCCACCAGGGTCGCCCGGCCATTTTCTCTGCGAATAAAAAAACCGGGTTGAAGAAGCATGGGCGGGAGCGACCGTGAGACAACCCCAGACAAAAAAATGCACACGAGTTGTATTATTACGAGCGAAGCCAGATTCGAATCTACAACGGCGCCAAAAAATAGGGGCTCACTTCCAGACTAGCGTGACCGCATCTCCGTGTCCCGATCGACCATAAGAACCTCCCAAAAGAGAACAAACCGAGGAACGGTCGAGTTTTTTTTCAACATCCTCTACATCCTCGGCAACAACAGCAGCAGCAATAGCAGCAGGTGGCATGCGAACGCTTCCCACCCACGCAAACAGTTGACAGTTACAAATATCCTGCTGCGTGAGTTCCTAGCGAGAGCTACAGTATCGTTTAGGCCCGGAAAGCGACAAAATCGACAAAATCGGCGGTCTTGGTGGGGGTGGCACCTTGACGTCCAAAAAATATCCCTCCTCCCAGTTCCGCGCTGGCTTATCTACCTGCCGCCTTTGCAACGTGGTGAGCGCCCTCAGCGAGTGGGCCAACCCACGCAAAAAAATGCACATGATATGGTCCTATGACAATCCCAGACAAAAAAAATGCACACCATGTGGTCTATGACACCAATGAACGCAATGAGGTTGAACTACCTTAACCCTGCTAGAAACGCACCCCTGCTTTCGGAGACAAACTACTTGGAATTACACTAGGATAATTATACATTACACGACTTGGGAAAGGGTTAAATTAGTCAGCACGGGGTCGTCCGCGCGGGGTTGAGTGAACCACCCTACCAGGTATGTATGTTTGGCGCGCGTGGCAACCCAAATATATACGGGGTATATTTTTTTAATTAAACGAAAACGAGAAGCCGTGAGATCGATGATTTCGTCGAAACCCGTCCTTGCAAGGTGCGTGTGATACTTCGATACATATATACAACTGGTATACCAGGTATAGACATAATACCTGGTATATATTATAGAGACGTTTGTACTCGTATATATATGTATGTACCTGACAGCCGCGGCAAATACTTCCGCCGCCGAAGCGGTACCCTTGTCCACCAAAAGAGTAAGCGGTGGCCCTTTAGCAGCGGGTCCCGCTTCCATCGTTGTCCTTGCTTCCACTGAACCGTTCTTGCGGATGATGAAAACCACATCCTGAGAAAACACACAACACACACGCACAATACTACAAAGACTCAAGCCACAAGAAAAAATATTATTACGAGAAACATACGTTTACGAGAAACACATCGTATTATTATAAGCGAATGTGATTTTCTAATTTGCAACCGCGCCAAAAAATAGGAACCCCTGCGAGGATTATATGTCCGCTGCCGCCGCCGACCATCAAGGCACAAAAGTTGACGACAGCTCTTGAAAACATGTTGCGCGGGTTCCTAGCGACAGCCATACTTTCTTATGACGGCAATGTTTGGCATGTTCGAAGTCAACAGGGCTCACTCTCATCAAGCAAGGACAAAAACGCACAAACACCGAACGCGGGTACCGCTGATTTTCCATGTTTCCGATGATACTGACTTCTCGCGGTGACGGCACTCACACTCCTATCCGACCGATATCACACTCCAGTTTCCAAGACCTACACAAGGTATACTGAAACCAAGTAAAATACTATTGAAAAAAAAAAACTTTTTTTTTTCGTACAGAAATCCCGCCCTACTGGTTTGGTTTTCATTTGGACACGAGGGAGAGTGTGGCGTCGTTTCTCTTTTTGTCGCGTACCCCATGCGATATTGGAAATCCGAGCCGTCAAACACGTCACACCAAACTCGGTAGCACGTTCGTTATGAACCCTTTTGGGGTATAGCGACCAAAAAAACACCGAGGGCGATCTTATCAAGAGCCTAGGAAGAGCGTGCAGCACTACGTACGAGTATGGCGATGCTACAGTATATTTATCCCCTGCAGTACCCCAGCAGCACGGGCTGCTATTAATAGCTATTAATAGGCGAGGCCGATGCTGTACGATGGTAATTTGTTTTCGTCATTTTCCCTCTAAGGCCAACTCTTGTAATAAACTGATTCTGAAAACCAAAAATGGAGATTTCAGCACCTTCGCAGGCGTGTTTGACCCGGGGAACGGGAGAATGGGGCTCACTATTCTCATATTCCGACTAGCCTTTTTGCGAGACGCATCCAACGACGTTTGCCATTTCTTCAGGATAGCAATTTGAGTTTTATAAAAAATATCGCAAAACGAGTTTCGGATACATATCCCAGTTTCATCCGAAAAAATGGCCTATTTTTCGGATAGATAGCGTCCGAAACAGATTTTCAGGAAACTGCGGTGTATTGAAAATAATCAAACTCCTATCCTGAAGAAACGGCAAACGTCATTGGGTGGGTCTCGCAAAAAGGCTAGTCGGAATTTGAGAACAGCGGGCCCGATTCTCCCGTTCCCCGGGTCAAACACGCCTGCGAAGGTGCTGAAACCTCCATTTTCGGTTTTCAGAATCGGTTTTATATAAGAGTTGGCCTAATAGGGGTTTATCCAGCAGAAACCCAGAGCGAAAATCAACGCCGCTACCTACTGTATTTCAGACAGGCGCAAGAAAACATTATACGAATTGGACGTTACCGTACTTTGCCAGAATCCAGGAACAAGCCAGCGGTATCTATCCCGGCAGGTAGCAATCCCCCGACGTTGCCTCTAAGGTCCACAACGAGTCGATTCACCCCTTTCGACTTGAAACGATCCATGGCGGCTTGCACGTCCCCGACCGTGTTGGAGCTGAACGACTTGATCCGAATAATCTGTCACACAAAAAAGAGCCAGAAAAAGTGAGAGGGGGAAAAAAAAAACGCTATCGACACGTGCTTGATCACTTGATCCGTATAACCTGTCACACGAAAGCGCGATAGGAAGTGAGAGGAAAAACAAAAAATGCGGTTACATGTGCTTCATATTTTTTATCCGTATAATCTGTCACACGCAATCACGATATGATGGGAAATGGGAGGTAGAATAAAAATACGGCTATCGGTATGTGCTTGATAACTTGCTCCGTATAATCTATCACACACAAAATGGGAGATAAAATAAAACAGTAAGGTTGTCGGCACGTGCTTGATCAGACACTCAGCGACACGCGACGCGCACAAGGGTGGGAGCACCTGAAGCGCCGCAACAATACAATCGGCAAGTCAAGTTGTGCAGCATTTGACGAGCATGGATCATGAGGTGGCGCGGACGCCTGGCACCAAGTCATTTTCGGTGTGAGAAATGTTTACGAGTATAAATACTACCTGGTTGTTATTACCTGGTATTTACTACTTGGGTAGCGAATAGGCTGAGCCTCGATAGGCTTTCGCCGAAAAGGCCGAAAAAGCCGATTTTCGAGTTGTTGGAGCCGATTGTTGAGGGGTTTTATAAAGAGCCGATGTTTTTTGTTTTGGAGCCGATAATTGGGGGACGGAGCCGATTTTTACCCGATTTTTGATAAATAAGCCGAATTTTATTCACCCCCTACGTAATAAAGCTTACAAATGAGAAGGAAACCCTGATAGGTGGTGCCCACTGCAGCACGCATCTACTTACGATGAACGCCGATTGAGTGTGCTTCCCGCACTGCACGCTCTTTTCCGTGTGACGGAGCCGATTTTCTTGTGAGCGAGCCGATTTTCTCGTGAGCGAGCCGATTTTCAGAATCCGAGACGAATTAGCCGAAAAAGCGCTTTTTTGGAGTGGGCTGTTTTTTTTTTGTTGGGGCCGACTTTATTTTTTTGAGCCGAATTGAGCCGAAAACAGGACTTTTGAAAACCGGCGGGATTTTGAAAAAAGCCGGGCTTTTTCTTTTTTTGAGCCGAAAAAAATTGAAAAAGTGAGCCTATCGAGGCTCAGCCTAGTGGCGAAACGAGCCAACCAACTGACTTATGTCGAACAAAGTCAGGTGAACGAAGCGAGCGAAAAACGCCCCCAAATGGCCAAGAAGGGGGCGTGGGGGGCATTTGGCTTAATTTTACAGGGAAGCAAGCTAGCCTTCCTACAAACAAGGAAATACAGCGAACTTATACGTAATACCTAGTCAACTAGTATCTTGTGACAATAATTCCACTTGTGTGCTCACCCCCACATTGCGTCCGTCGATGTTGGCCTCCTTAGAGACCACCCCTTCAACCTTAAACTTTCGTCTGGTCACGATCAAATCTAGCTTTTCTCCCCTGCCCACACTAGCGGCCCCACCACCCCCCCCTCCTGCCGCCGCCGCCGCCGCCGAAGCCCCTCGCTCCGCGACGATGCCGACCTTGGTGTTCTCTGTACCCCTCAGTAACGCCGCCGCGTCATCCGGAGTAAGACCACGACATTCATCCCCACTGATCTGCAACAGGAGATCTCCAGCCTGCACACGTTTCAATGCGGAAGGAGGAACGTAAGAAGTCTGGGGTTTGTGGAGCGGTATTGAATCTTAATATAGGGAGGCGTGTTTGATTCGGGGACACCTACATGATTTGCAACAACAGACCTCCAGCCTGCGCACGTTTCAATGTGGAAAATTGAACATAGGAAACAAAGTAAGGTCTCGGCATTCATCCCCGCTAATCTGCAACAACAGATCTCCAGCCTGCGCACGTTTCAATGTGGAAGATTGAATGTAGGAAACATGAGGCTTGTGGAGCGGTATTGAATCTTGATGGATGGGAGGCGTGTTTGATTACCTACATGATCTGCAACAACAGATTTCCAGCCTGCGCCGACTTGAGTAGCATCGGCCGGAAAGCGATTACACCAAGCGATGGCGAGCAAGGTTTCAGATGTCGCATCTGTGGCTGATGCTGTTATAGCGGACCTACTAATAGAGCACGAGGAAGGACGCGTCTTACGATAGGAGGTATCATAGCACTTGCGGGCAAAACATTTTTTTATAAAAAATTGAAAATACACTACAGCTGTGAGATCTAGGATTTCGTCGAAACTCATTTTTGCAAGCTGTGTGTGATACTCCGATCGCGCGTGTTACGGGTTGTGTATGTCCTCATGAAGAATATAGGTCGGTTTTGGGTCGTGAGTTCGAATCTCACCTTCCACCAGTAATAATCTTTTACGACTTCCCCCATGTCGAACTTGAAAAATACTCTCCCCGGTATCCCCAGGAAATGGAACCGCTTGGACATTGATATGTCCGCACGTATATCCGGCCGACTTGCTATCCCGCCGTTTCAGGGGGTGAGAGTGTTATAAGGCTTAGTTTGGGTAGGCAGTTGGTTAACCTTTTACCAGTGGTCAAACGGACAAATACCCTACTAATACCTTAACAGTACCGCATTTGCCTACGTTGTTGGGACCCCGCGGGGGGTTTTCGACCTTGCGAAAGGTGCTTCGAATGCCTGTTTTTAACTGCACATTGTACAAGGACCACAAAATGGGTGGGTCCCGTCTGCTAAACATATTATAACTACTGAGCTAGCAGAGTACCACGACGGTAGTGAAGATATATAGGATACGTAGCGGTGCATCCAACTGATACTCTTCCTCCTACTACTACTACTGCTACTACTACCACTACTGCTACTACTACTACTACGACTACTACTGCTACTACTGCTACTACTACTGCTGCTACTACTGCTACTACTACAACTACTGCTCCTACTACTACTCTGTAAGTCTAAGCGGGGGAAACGGGGAAGGGACTGGTGAGGAGTGATGTTATGGTATTACCTTGGAGAGGACGGCAATTACCTGTGTCACCGAGTAATTGGGACGTTTTGGTATATTTAGGAAGGCGTTTCGTGTAAAATGATGAAATACCAGGTGGAACCTTCCACCTGGGTTTCAGTCTTCCATCCGGCTAGTGATCTCAATCAAGCTGCTCTTTTTCTGTCTCTAAGCAACGAACACACGTACAACGAACTCACGTGAGTAACCTCGAGCACCCGCGACATAGGCTGACCTGCATGGAGGTAGTCTGTCCCCTCTACCTGATATCGTTAGAGTGATTATAGATGGTACCACTTACAGTACTTACAGCAATAGTTGTATATTGGAATGCGTTATGCACTATAATACTGTAATACTTCTAAACACTATTATACTGTGCGCAGCTGTACATTGCCGGAACGCAAATGAAACAACAAAATAACAAATAACGATGTTAATATTAATATTAATATTAACATTAATATTGACACCTAGGGAATTAATATTAATACGAGCATTCGAAAATTTTGGGCCGGCTTTGAAGTTTCGCGTCATGTACCTCTGAACCGAGATACACGGTAGATTATTACACGGTAGATTCGAGATTCGACTGGTTTAAGAATCCATTGGATTGAAATATGCACTGCGACTGCTATGCCTGCACATATACGCTATTGGATGGCAAACGTAAAACTACTAACACTACCAGTAGTCTCGGATGTTAGTGCATCATATTCAGAATTTCATATGCATCTATTATTAATAGGCATGATGGCCATCCCAAGGAGAGTGTCTAAGTTCAAACTCCAGTGAGTGGCGGGGTCGTCAGGAGGCTGGGAGGGGCAGGGGGAGGGGGTGGGGAGGGCGTACTCATTTGTTGCTTGCCTTAGTCATTAGACCATTGACCACGCATCCCTTTCGAGACGGAGCGGGTGTACTCATTTCATGCATAGCCGTAGTCGTATGACCATAGACCTCCACATCCCTGCAATGCCGGGAGGGAGCACGTCTGGTTTTCACCGACCAGGCAGACATCGCGCGCACCAAGTGCGAAGCGCCGTGAGGTGTTCAGGGGTAATTTTCAATAGTAAATTGCTTTCAGCTGAATGCGCACTTGTCCCACATTTTATTTTCAAAGCGAATACGCGGGAGTGATGGTAACCTTTGCCCGAGCAGAGCACTCCACCTCGGCAAATTAAGGATCAAGATTATCTAAGACATGTTATCTAGATCGATATATGTCCGATACATGCAATGTTTCAAGGCAACCACTTCCCGAAGGGGAACCTTGTCTCAATGTATCGTCTCGCTCAGATGTGGAAAGTAATTGTTTATTTCATTCCTCCACTATACATTTACCTACCAGGTAGGTACATGATCGTTCCGCTTTATTCTCATTCCAAAACTTACAAACAAATCCATTCAGTCACCTACAGACCTTTAGACGCGAATCCCCATCGTTTGTGACCACGGAGCTTGTCTCTCTCTCGCTAGGACGAGGCATCGGCACGGACACCGAGGGTGCGCTGGATATCGATTGGTGGAAAGAGCAGTTTAATGTGAAAACACACACACACATGTGAAAAACACACACACACGCATGTGAAAAACACACATAGGGGTATATACACACCGAGTGCGATGACCTTGAGCTGTAGCTGGACAAGCGCTTGTTGATCGTGGCCGCCGGTTTTGCCATCGTTTTGTAGAAATTTCTCATCTTCCGGTCCGGCGCCTGCTTCTCCGAAAAGACGAAGAAGATCCCAAAGCCTATGACCACGAATTCTGTATTTTTTCAACAACAGCGGAAAGCGGCACAACACCAAAAGAACGCTTCGTCATGGGCACAATAATAATGTGGCACGGAGAAAACGTGATCATGTGAAACTCGCGAATTAAAACGAAGGCCGAAGGAGATCTCGAGATCTATAACATGATAGCAGAATAATTGTGTATCTAACAGCGGAAAGCGGCACGACAACCCCAGATGAATGTTCCGTTACGAACATCAAAACACGCGGAATGAGATGAAAATCGTGATTTTCTCAAGATAATGCCTTGCCGCAGGGTCCTGAATGGGGAGAGCCTCGATGGGAGATACGTATTTTTCCCGCCATTATGCAAGCAAAATTGGGTTGCCAATCCCCACAGGACGGGGCATGGGGCTGCAGGTGCTACAGTACCAATAGCAATAAGGCATCCCGCGCGGGGCTTGCGCGAGTTTTCTTTAACTCGAACTCGAGTGATGAGAGACCGAAAACACCTACTGGTAAGCGGTTTTTGTTTTGGCCGGCCCGGTCTCGGATTCGCACGCGATCAAGATAGCACCATCGCCGTGATGTTTTCTGTTAGCCAAAAGCGTGACGTGAGGGCGTGGTGCAAGGGGAAACATTTATGATCGTCTACAGCAACGCAACCGAAGCAGAAAAACGATAATTGAAGAGGCATGTCCAACCATTATTTTTGTGGGCCAGAGCATCTTGTGTGTCTCCGCCTCTAACCCCTCGCCGCCCTCCGTCGTTACACTACCCCACGATGCACTCATATCGTCTCCCTCGAAGGTATAGTCTATTTTCCACCTCCGAGGGAGACGATACGAATTGTCTGGTTTGATCGCATCACATTGTTTCGCATATCGAATTATTCGGCATATCGAAACATCGAGTTTTCCATGTATCGCATCGAACGCGTTGTTTGCCCTCCAAACACCTCCAATCCGTCATTACACTACCCCAAGCTGCACCCACTAGTGATGGATATCACATCGAAATCATATCGATTTGAGTTTTTTGTTTGTCGGTCTCGTAAACGCTAACCCGATTATTGTTCGAGAACTCGATTATCGTTCGATGCTATGGGCTACTAAGACGGCATCAAACATACCAGGCAGACCTCTTTTTTAGCACTCTCACATATTATACTATATTAAATAGGGATACTTTATTTGTGCCGTCATATATAGCCCATTGGCTCATCATATATCCCATGGGTTTGATATCTATCTTTGCTTCAGGAGCACTCGCACCGAACATCTCCAATCCGTCGGTACACTACCCAAGATGCACTCACTAGTGTTGGATATCACATTGAAATTGTACAAAACCGTTCCCCGTGACTAGCACTCACGCCAAACGCCACCAATGGCGCCCAAGATGGCCCAGCCGTCGACAGGATCAACCTCCTCGATGCTGGTGTACTCGAACTTGCTGATGGCAACTTCCACCTGCAAGAACGCCGCCTCGAACGAATCCGATGTCGACGAAGTTGGGTCCGATGGCAACCAGACCCAAGTTTGCTTTCCGTTCGTCGTACTCTGACAATGCGGGAAACGCGTGCAACAACAAAACGCAGCAGAGCATCGGGGGTAACGATAGTGTGCGGGGGGGGACGGAGTTAGCGCGTGTTAGAAGAACATTAGGGGGGGGCGGTTGTGGGCGAGACGCGCAGGGTTGGCAAGTGTTGGAAGAAGATCGGCGAGGGGGTTGGTTGTGGGTGGGATGGGTAGGGTTGGCGAGTGTAAGAAGAGCATCGGAGGGGGGGGGTGGTCGTGGGCGAGAGGGGCGGTGTTGGTAAGTGTTGGAAAGAACATCGGTGGGGTTGGTTGTGGGCGGGAGGTG
>JAYJMJ010000001.1:1444993-1463216 GCA_036873875.1 Laminaria ephemera
GGGGCTGATGTTGCTCGTCTGACTTAAGTCGGCAAGTAGGCTGGCCATCATCTGGGGACGCCAGCCGACTATTAGACGACTACAGTCAGCAGGCTAACGGCACCTACCGATTACCAGTACCTGGTACCAGGTATTTTTTAATCGTGAAATCCTGCAGACTCAGCTCTATTTGTTACCAGGTACACCATAACATACTATTTGTTACCAGGTACACCATAACATACCTGGTACCTGTTACGTATGATATGATACAAGTACAGGATATGATAAAATATCGATGGCTGTACCAGGTACATGATAAAACATTGTAAGGTTCTATTGTTGATGTACTGCTGTTCACCATCTGGTGTATATCGGTGCTGCTGTATATCTGCATACCAAGTACCCTTTACCCACCTGGTGTACAATAGTATTGCAATTAGTGCACTTTTTCGTTTTGGTGCGCCAGGAGGAGCAACGTCTCAAAACAAAGCCCACACGCACCGTCGAAATATCGAGCTGAAACATCGATTGTGGTCTTGTGGCGGCGCTATGGGCGAGCGTGGTCGGCGTACCGAAAGACGGTTGTTGTTGGTCTCACATAAACTCATCGCCACAACCAAGTCCGTGGTCACAGGACAGGAGAATACCTCAGGAGACAAATAAAACAAACCAAAAGTGATGCACGTGACCATACCGTAGCTGAAGCAAGTCGTATGATACATCGGCGAAGAAAGAAAAGTAAAATTAGAAGTCAGTGCACCGGGGTGAGTCCCCGGCAGACCGCGAGAAACGAAAGATAGACGTGCCCAGTGTCCCGCATTCTATTCGTATGTAAAAAATATGTGTTTCATCTTCTACTGACACAAAATGTATGAAAACAGCAGTATCAAACTAACTCATCCACGCCCACCGGCAGACTATACCGGCAATAGGGCGTTCAGATAAAAACAAAACGGGTTCCAGCCTGCCATTGAGAGTATCGTATCATGTCATAGCAGCATCAGTCGCTTTAACCCGATTGCGATATTAGCAGGAAAAAGTGGCGAAAAAAATGTGGCGATTACAGCGTCGGCCATACCAAGCAACCCGGGGGCTGCTGAGGCATCATACTGGTATGGAGTACCGCGAGGAACTGCACGACACGCGCCCTGCGTAATATTACTTGTACGGCGCACTCACACCGTAGTCTATTCTAAGGACCACTCTTCATTTGTTATGTCGCTATACTTGTATCAGGGTTCCAAAAGGGTTAACCAGGGTTAACCCTCTCGGGCCCCTATATACCCATCAAAAACACGAGAAGTGCGACCTTATCAACCGTATATTAAAGTGTAGCAGCACGACTATGAGCACGCTGTGCGTGCGTTGTATAGCTCCTATCATTGCCCAAAAGCCCGTGCTGCTTCGTGTGGCCGAGTCTGTAATCGCCACTATTTTTCGACGTGTGTACCCCTTCAAGTGCCAAAGGGGTTAACATATGTGATGTCATACCGGTATGATATACGGTATGATATACCAGGTACGTTATAGACTACGACTGCTAGTCTACTGGCTTTATCACCTCTTCGCTCACGACGAGTGCACCGGCTACATACCATACTATCAATACATGCCAGGGTACCTGGTACCCGCGACTGGCACCCGCGAAGGCTAACTACTGCTGTACCAGGTAGTAAAATACGAAAGGCAACATACCGCTGGTACTGGTATGCTCCTGTACGATACTGCATGTCTGTGTAGTGGAGCCGCCTCAGAATTCTGTAAGTTAGGGAGGTACAAATGAATGTACTAGTATCACACATGCACCGAGCAGTAGCCTGCTACAGGTTCAAGTATACTCCATACCAGGACATGAATTAGCTGTTGCGCTGTTGCGTTGGCGCAACTTTCGAGGCGGAATTGCTCCTTGGCGCGCAACACGGGTTTCGCGCCGCGCAACTTTCTTCGCCGTACGCGAAACATATGTCGCGCGTGAAAAAATTGTAAGCGTCGGTGGTATTCGGGCGTATCTTCACGCATGTATCGCAAATTTTCGCCTCCGGCGCCTCCTACGCGGGGGGCAGCCTCCGGGGGCCCTCCGGGGGCCCTCCGGGGGTGGCCCTCCCGTGCCCCTCGGAGGGGTAGCCTCCGTGGGGGGGGCTCCGGGACCTCTCCAGGGAGTCCTGAGCAGGATCAACACGGGCGCGGAGCGTGTTGTGTTGCGTGCAACACGCTTGCCGCTCGTGTTGTGCTGCGCGCAAGACGCCTTCCAGCTCCTGTCGTGCAAAAGAAGCCGGAGCCCTACGGCAATGAATGCCCTGCTACATACCGTAGCCGGATGACAAACATAAACATGCTATAAACGGGACCTGGCAACACGCCTGCGGACCGTGTTGCGCGTAATTAGGTGCTGTGCTGCACGCAACACGCCTTGCGGCTCCTGTCGCGCAACAGAAGCCGAGGCGCTACCGTAATGAATGCTCTGCTACATACCGTAGCCGGACAGCAAACAAAAACATGCTATATCGGGATCTGGTGGTGTTTTTATTGCGGGCGGTCGGCTGAAAAAAAACTGAGTCAGTTTACATTATGTCGGCGGCTGACGTTATGCTTCTTACACGATGACAACAAATACCGAAGCAGTATATACCAGGTTTGGTATGATACTATTAAGGTTAATATTACCCCTCTTGGGACCCACGTGTATCGACAACAAGTGCGGTCTTATCGACCGTCTGGGAAGAGCGTGCAGAAGTGGAAGTATCACCACGCTGCGCACGTATAGTATAAAATAAGTCCCTACTTCGCACATTGCTTTGGAGTATCCTCTATCTACCCCAGCAGCCCGAGCTGTTCGCTGTTCGTGTGGCCGACGCCGTAATCGTCACTTTTTTTCCGACCATGTTTCCTTCTGTAATCCCAAAGCGGTCAACATAACGCGAGGTGATTATGTGCGGTGGTTCTGGAGGAGACGTGTTCGGCACGGATCGTGTCATAGCATTTTGTCAGTATGACATAAAATGACAACCTGCAGTAGCAACATGATTCATTCGTTCGAGCCCACACCAACACCACAGTACACGACGTTGACTCACGCCACTACCGTAGCCACTACCCCTACGTACGTCTGACCCACAGCGACGCACCAGGATACGCATTACCGGTATAGACTAAGCCGCGCACCTACAACTACTGTACATAACTACTGTACTGCTATACACGAGGGTTAAATTTATACCCGGTAGGAGGTTTTACCCTCAGCGACCTTCCGGGCAAGCCGTGGTCCAAACGTGTCATCCCTTCTTCCACGTGCCTTCATTTTTATCGCGCAGAGGTTCAGCATTCCCACTGCTCGTCGATATGCATCGAATTATACTACTATACCACGACCCCGCTTCTAAACACCCTGCTCCCGCTTCGCCCCCTGATCCCACCCGGACCTAGGCCCTCCAAACTGACCCTGGATGTATAAAAGTAGTCGCCGGAAGGGCCCAACAGGCCTCAAAAGCACAAAAATCGATTAAAATATGTACCAGTAACAAGTAACTGCTTATTAGTTACAAATGTGACGAAAATATATACCAGGTAACACGCCATGAGGGCGTGGAATTTGGGTGCTCGATTAGTGTGCTCGATGGACCCTGCCTGCGGCAAATTTTATGTCCAGGGTCAGTATGGAGGGCTCAGGTCCGGGTGGGATCAGGGTGCCAGGCCGGAGCACGGTGTTTAGACTACAAGCAGAGTTATGGTTTGCGCGTATAAAATTCCGTATCTACAGACCTTGTGTCCACGTAAAATATCAGACTGTACCAGGTACAACAGTATCTGATGCAGCATGTACGTATGATATACGCACGATGGTATCATACGGAGACGACGAGCATCACGTTGTTGTCCATTACATACAGCGGCGGTAGCAGTGCTACCTACTACTGGTGCGCTTGGTGGTTGTGCATCGGTATGTATGATAGCACTCTGGTTTCCTTTGGGACTTCGGAGGGAAACAATGCCGAAAAAAAGTGACGATTACAGCATCAGCCACACGAAGCAGCCCCGCTGCCGGAGTAGGGGGTGGGTTCGAACTGCAACGGAAGGGGTTGTTATTGTATATCAGGTATATAATAATACGACACGCGAGCAGCATGATGATTTTAGTGTTGCACGCTCTTCCTGGAAGCTTGGTAAAACGCACTTTGTCGACTTTTAGGTCGCTATACCTGGGTCCCAAAGTCAGTATCGGTACATCTTCATGTCGCCCTTTAGGCCGGCAGCAGAGCTGCGGATACTGCTGCCTGTTGACACTGCTGTCTGTCGTGATCAAACCTAAATAAATACCAGTGCGGTACGTTTTAGTTTTGTAGTGGGGCAATAACAGCGGTACTACCGCAGTCAGCAGCCAGCAGCAGCGGTAGTACTCGAAATAGTAGTGCAACAACAGCGGTACTGCAACCAGCAGTCAGCAGCAGCAGGACCGGTATGATAGTCCTCGAAATAGCAGAAATAGTGGTACGTATGATACGCGAGCGTAGAGAGGAAAGCCGCGTGTTCGCAATTTTCAATTGAAATTTCGGTACTGCTGCTGTAGGTCCATCTCGTATCATACAGAAGGACGGACGGACGGACGGACCTTAGCACTATACTGCTTGCTGCCTGATGCACGGGGTACGTAGCTATACGTGCGCTCCAATACGACGGACTCGTATTATTAGTACACATGTAGTATGATGAACAGAAGAGATGCATCCATATTCAAGTGTAGCACATGCATAGTCTATCGCCAGAAGCACCAGCAGCAGTATGATCTATTCGTTGCCTCCATATTGCCGCTTCAAACCTGCTACCGTATCTAGAGGAACATATTATACGTACGTACACCAAACCAATGCACCCAAAGAGAGCACTGCGCGCGGGCTCGGCTCGGGTAGACGCAAAGCAGCAACAACACCACCACCAACCCGCACACGTCAGCCTCATGTGGTACCACAAAAACAAGGTGATTCATAAAACTCACCTCGATCCTCGACCGATTCAAAAGTAAGTCCGTCAGCACCGCTCCAAACGCCAGCGTGCTCATAACCGCTCGTTCCGGCCGCTTTCCATACTTCGCATGCTCGATCCTGCACACAAGCGCACGCAAAAAATTCAAAAAAATCAAACTATAGCCAAAAGGTTACCTAGAGGGGCACCATCCCGAGAGAGAAGTGTCCCAGTCTCGCGAGCAGGGGTACCACACGGGTAGGTAACACAGCCACGTGTGTGTAGGGTGTCGTCCAGTGCCCAGCAAGCCGAGGCTGTAGCACCCGCAACTTGGAAGAGAGAGTGTTCTGTCACGATGCGTCACGGACGTCAACGGGCCTCTGTGACATGGGCCTCAAAGTAATTTCCGCGTATTATTCCAGATTCTATGCCGCCAGGACATTTTGAAAGTTTGATATTATTTTTTCTCGCGCGGTGCGGGTGCGGGTGGGTGAGTTCGCTAGTTGAGTGATTGCGTGATGATGACCGAAGGACGAGGCAACTACGAGGAGATGCGACAATACATGCGACTACTGCTGCTATGCATGTGGACATGTGGACCGATTGTGCCGTGGGGCTATCATATACCTGGTAGTGCGAGGCGTATATGTGTCGCTTCCAAGTCGTCTTTGGTTTGCCTGCTGTCAGTCTGGTCTTGTAATCTACCAGCCACCATGCTATCATCCGCTGCTTGCTGCTATGCTGACGTACCAGTACATACATATCGATCGCTGCTGTGAAGAAACCGGTAAACTTTCTCAACGACTACGCACACAAGGCAGGTGAAACCAATCAATACCCGGGGTACACACACACTGGGGTCGCCAACGAACAGCTACGCTCCCTGCTGTCCATAGCGTCGCTGTTGCTATACATAGCTCACCACGTAACAGGTACCACGATGGTCTGAAACACGATCGAAATTTCCAACGCAAATAGCGTTGCCGCGCTCGCCACGGCGGTGCTGCTCGCCGAATCTTCGGCCAGCGCCGAGATACCTGACGAGCCGGCCGTGCTTTGTCGGAGGCACGCCATCGCAGCCATCTGCAGGCCAAACAGATTAGGTGGGACGGGCAGAGAGAGAGGTGGTGGGGGGGGAGGGGGGGCGGGGCCGGTGGTCGCCCCGAAAAAAACTTCAAGGTCTTTCATCTTTCGTCTTTCGTGCATGACCCAATGAATGGTCCAATATATTATGGTTCAATCAAATCCAAAAAGCACCAAAAATCGAGCCATGGACAAGGCATGCAAACAAGAAACATGTAGGATACAGAGTGTGGAAACCAAAAATCATCCGAGAAAGAGCATCCAAAAATAAAAAACGGCGTCAAATCAAATCAGCACAAACGCAGGACACAGAGCAGATACGACCACTGCTGCTGCGCCGCTGTCTCTTGTCATCAAAAAAAGAATCAAAAGGTCAAAGCAGCGGAGGTTTGTACAAAAAATATCGGGAGCCGTTGGCTGCAACTGCAAAGTCACGCCACGACGCGACCTGATACGGGAAGAGGGGCTTATGTACGCACGGCGCTAGGAGACGTGACAGCAATGCTGTACCGGGTGGCTCGCAGCAAGACGATGGCGGAATCCAAACATCGCTCGAAGCTGCGGCCCTCCGATGTTTTTTCGGAGCTGAAATCCGAAAAACAAAATGTGGAGCATGTTGGAACAGAAAAATTAAAAAAATCAAACGCTCGCTCTCGCTCTGCGCAGTGCAGTACCGCAGTGCAGCGCGTGCAGCAGTACGATGGCGGGCATCCGACATGCGAGGACCATCGGCGCTTCATACCACCATACCGCCCGATGGACCGGTCGCCCGTGGCGGTGCTACGTAGGCAAACCAACAAAAAGAAGTGTGTGCTCCAAACGAAAAACCTTGTTGTTGCGCGCGGGGGAGGGACTGGGGACGGAGTATGCTCGACTCGGCTCTCACCAGAAAGTAAAGTGTCGTAACAGCATAGCTCCAGTCCGGTAAGCACAGCAAGGGTGGCGGCTCCCCATCGAATCTTGCGCCGCGCGACGACAATCTCCAGGCTAGCCAGATTCCCCCGAACACAAGGGAAAGGAGCAACAATAGTCGGAGCATCAGCAGCACGCCAACGGAGACTACTCTCGACGTGGCCAGCGTCGCAATTCGCGTGTGCCTCATCATGCCTTGCTGCTGCCAACCCCAGCAACCGCGCATCCCCTGCGGCGTGGACGCGTCGGTGTTTTTCCGAAGGCTTTCCATCCTGGCCATCGGTTACGGTGGGCCGGATTCGAACCCCTAACCTTGCACCGGGCGCTCCCCCGCCCGTCGTTGGACCTCTGACGATGCGCCCCAGCTCGCTGCGGCCGGCGACCCTGTGGGGAGAAAGATCGAACGTCCCCAATTAAATACAAAACAAAAACGGAAGAGAACCAAACCGATACATCCTGCAGGCTCGAAAAACCACGATTAACTTTTTTTGCGAACCCCGAATCCCTGATAACCCGCCATTTACTGAAGTGCAACTCCCATCACTCGCCACCGAGCGCCGGGAAGCCTCTCCTGCAACATACTGCTGTACCGACTTACAGGAGAAGTCTGAGCTGGTGCAACTACGAGCTTGTCTGAGGTGAAAGGAGAGCCTTGTCTTGTTGTGTCTTGCCTGTGCATGTCGAACGGTTTGTTGGAAGAATTCGCAAGCGATCAGTAGCCACACGTCTCTTTTGAGCTGCGGTGTCCTGTATACTGTATCCTGTAGTATACTTGCGCCCAAGTGCCGCAAGTATACGTCAAGTCGGCGCTGCGGCGGTGATCGTTAGGCGTGGCACGCCCCAGCACTACTGCTGGAGTTGACAGTGGAACTGTAGCTAGCATGATGTTTTTGGGTGGATGGCCTGGCCGGCCGATGCTCAGTGAGTATGTGGTGTATCATGTTCCGAGTGGCATTGTCTCCACTCGCGCCTTGTCGTCCATTCCTCTCACGGTCCACCCGGTACTATACAGCAGTACAGGGTCACCTAAAATAAGAAACAGGAATGCTGGCTCAGGCTGGATTTCTTATTTAAGAATGTGAGAAAGGGTGCGTTCTACACTAACTTCATTACACTGTAACGGCTCTTGAATTTATTTATTTTCCTGTTATTCTCAACCTGGCTTTCTTATTCTCATTGCTTGTTTTCTCAGTAGGCGTCCTGTACCCTGTACCATAACCAGGTAGACACTTTCTTTCCGTGTCCGCCCACAGCCATGTCCGCCCACAGCAGCAGCCCTCCAACACAGCACGCGGTAGACGCATAATAAGAAACAGAAATAATGAGCCAGGCTGGGTTTCTTATTTTGGGAAAGAGTACGTTATACCCTAAATTCAGTATACCTGCCCCCGGATTTATGTTCTTCCTGTAAAGACCAGCCTGCCTTTCTTATTACCCTGTTTATTGTTAGGTGTCCTGTACTGCTGTATCATAGTGTAGAGGAGGATGGCGAAAGAGGATAAGGTAAAGACGCCCAAGAGCAAGACTAAGCATGCAGTGAAGGAGGGCAAGGAGGAGAAGGAGAGCAAGGAGGCGAAGAAGGAGGTGAAGACGGAAGCCGATGTGGAGGCGGTACCGTACGAGGTCCGGATGAAGGCTGTCACCACCATCTCCAAGCCTATGGCAGATGAAAAGAAGGTACAGACAGCGGTGTTATGATACTGAAAAGAAGGTGCAGACGGAGTTGTATCGGTGTAGTTTGTAGAGTAATGATAAGCAGGAAGTGGTACATATCATACGTATAATACCAGTTGGTAAGCAAGAAGAGGTACATATAATATCATGTCGTCATGCCTGGTGCATCAAGCGCGATACCCACGGATGCTTCTCTGCGAGATAGGCTGGTACGGAAATGCTCAGCTTCAAATCGACGGCGGTAGTATTAGTAGTGTACCTGGTACAGTGTGTAGCTGTGCCAGCGGTGCTTGAGCGTGTCGAATGTACCGGTACGACATGCTGGTGCACCTTGTTGGGAGCCTGGCCCTTGTTTGAGGTTGGGGGCACTCTCTCGTTCTGCATCCGCCTGTCCATCCGTCTAGGTCGGAAAGCATAGGCTGTATACCCGTCTTAATACAGCATTAGTAGTGTTCGTTATCTTCGTCCCTGACTAATAACCCTTTTGGGGGCCAGTTATATCGACCAAAAACACGACAAGTGCGATGTTATCATGCGTCTCGTAGGAAGAGCTTTCGGCAGGACGAGGTATAACACGAGTATCAGCATGCTGTGCGCGTGTCTTATTCGAAGCTCCCAACGGTGTGCTTCGGACACAAACCCTGCCCAGCGGCCCGAGCTGCTTCGTGTGGTCGGTGCTGTAATCGCTAAGTTTTTTCGACGCTTTTCCCCTCTCAAGTCTCCCAAAGGAGTTAGTGTTAGTTATGTCATTGGCTGGCCGCTGTGTCTGTTGTCTTATGGCTACCGTGCCTGTTGACTGCTGTGCGATTTCCGTAAGCTGCCGTATGCTTCATCTACATGCACCACGTGCCAACTGCTGATTCAGGCCTGACGAAAAGTATCATCTCGCACAGTGGACAGACCTGCAGTGTTGCTCTGCTTCTGTTTCTACCTCCTGCGTCTCAATAGTCCTGCATCCGTTTAATTGGTTTCCATGGCGTGTGTGTCTGCGTACGTGTGTTTGTGCTGCAGACGAAGAAGTTTTACAAGTTGGTGAAAAAAGCAGCAAAGGACAAGATTGCTCGACGAGGGGTCAAAGAGGTGAGATAGTCGCCGAATCACCCTGTAGGACTTGCAAACATTGTCCCATGCTTGTTCCAAGTGCAATGTCCCCACAAACGTGGATAGTTCTTCAGCTGAGGAGCCCGTCAGTCAGAAAGGGTTAGACCCAAAAGCACCCCCCCCCACCGTGGCAGTGCTCCGTCTCGAACGAGATGCGTGGTCAATGGTCAAATGACTAAGGCAAGCACAATGACCCCACCCCCGCCCGCCCCCTGCCATGGCGTGGGTCGATGGCCCACCTGTCCGTAAACCGTAGGTCGGTTGGAGTTCGACTCACGTTTGCTCCGTCACTGATGTCTTTCTGAACCTCACCGCAGCGTGACAACCCACCTCATCGTAACAACGGTATCAGGTGTGCAAGGGCATTCGGCAAGGGAGGAAGGGCATCTGCGTCATCGCGGGAGACATTTCTCCCATTGACGTAATCTCGCACATGGCGTACTACTGCGAGGAGCAAGGGGTAAACTACATGTGAGCCAAACACGACTTTTTCGGTAGCATGTGCTTATCTACGTGGTATGCCAATAGGCTTGTGTAGCAAATTACTTTTCGGTAACATGTGTATGCGTAGTAGGCAATAGGCTCGTGGCGCAAATTTTGAGGCGTCTGAGACTACGAGTATTGTTGAGGGCTCCGAGAGTGGGCGGGAATCCTTGTGCGTTCACGAAGTACACCACAGTAAACCTTGAGTTTCCTCGTTGTACCGGTGATAACCAGTGCTATTACCCCCATTGAGACCCAGTTATAGTGACGAAACAAATGACAAATAGGTGTGAGCGCGCCGGACAAGTAGCACAATGCAGCGTGCATGTGCCATGCAACTCCTTGCGTTGAAGTTCGGGTACTCCATCTACGATACCCTGCTTGAGCAGCCCGGGCTGCTTGGTACGGCCGACGCTGTGATCGTCTCTTTTTTCGGACGCTTTTTCCCTTTGATTCCCCAAAGGTAGGGCTGCGAGTTGGCTGACTATTAACCGGCGACTAGTTATTGCCAGGTGGTTGGCTAGGTATTGCAGTTAGTTGCGGGCGGTAATTTGCAGAGTTCTGCGGGTTTGCATCTGACTGGCGTGTTTGTGGCTCGACTTGTGGTGTTTACTAATATTGAGTAAGTCAGTTAGTGGACTTTTGCCCTGCCACCCAACTAATAACTAGCTGTGAAATCCAGCCAACTCACAGCCCTACCCAAAGGGGTTTCAATGTAACATTGGTGGATATTTTTTCTCTTCCCGGTCGCCAGTAAGAAAGGTTTAGAAGTAGACACATTTCTGTGTGTTGTTGTTATCCTCGCATTGGCTCATCGCCACAATTTTGTCCGTGGCCACAGGACAGGCTCCAATCGCTGTCTAACATTGTCGATGCTGTTCGAAACCCGCTTCGTGCTCGATTACGACAGTTACGTGCCGTCAAAGATAGACCTCGGAGCGGCGGCAAAGACAAAGCGGCCGACTTCGTGTGTGCTGATCACGCCGCCGAAGGAGACCAAGGACAAGGTGTGGGACCCTAGCACCAAGACTCTTTTCGGCGAGCTGAAGGAGGTTTGCGCACAGGAGATGTCGCAGGTCCCCACGTGAGTCCTTGTTTTGAAGCAGCTACGGATTCAGATGGTGTTTTGCTTGTTTTCAGGCAGCTATATACGTTAACCCCCAACCCTAACCCCTGAGGCGTACGATTGCTTCAGTTATGCTTCAATTATAATACGTGTGGTATTTCGGGGGGGGGGGGTTCTGAGAGACTCCAGAGTTATCGAATCCTGTCCTGTGACCACGGACCAGCTTATGTTTTCTTTTTCCTGAGAGGTATTCTTCGACTCCAGAGATATTGGAGCCTGTCCTGTGACCACGGACTAGATAATGGCGATGATGAGTTCGTGTGAGAACAACAACATACGCATCTAGATAGTACACGACAGCTTCCCTCGCCTGGTTCGCCGAGTGAGGTTTGGACTTGTCCGCGCTTGAGCTGGTGCAGGGAGGCAAAGGCCCCGAACTTTCAGCGTGACCCAGCGATTTATCTACCAGTTCCCTGTCACGACCAGCGTGACCTACCGATGTATCTACCAGTTTTCTGTTTGGTGTGGTGGCCGTTGTCCTTTTCGCGCAGCGTCCTGTCCGCTTGGCGCTGAGTCTGCGCTGAAATTCCACCGCCGTATTGTGCTGCATCCGCACTGCCGTTACTGTCACGACTAATTTGACTTTATAATATCCCCTTTAGAATTACAGTAACTGCACTCACGTTTTTGGGGACAACCTAGTTGGAATTTGTATGCGCAAAAAAACGCCACGTTTTTGTACGTAGTTTGCTCCCCTCAAGGTCTCTCTGGGTGGAAACTGCCATTCTGATGATTTTTCTGCTCTCTCCACGTCCTACCTCTGCTCTGCTCCTACGATGCCTTACGTTTTGACACTTCAGGGCAGCATGAGTTCGCGACTGGAGGATAGATATCATAGCCATATCGAGCCAGTGAAGGTGGACGTGAGAGCGGTGAAAAACCTGACTTAAGTCGTTGCTGCAGGAATTCGCTGTCGCTGCACGCTGGTCTATGGGAGCTAGCTGGTGTGCTGGAGAGGACGGATGTGGCGAGAATATGCGAAACGCAAAGCCTAAACACCCGGGGATGGATCCTAAATGCCCCCGTAATCGTGTTTTGTGTCTCGCCTACATAGTCGTGACTTGACTATCACTCCCCCCCGGAAGGTTGGGCCCTTCTTTGCGTTTTCCGTACGTACCCCGCTTGCGGACGTGTAGCACCCGTACTTGGCGAGCGCCGAACGGCGTTTGTTTTGGTTTGCTATCGGGGTTGTGGCGGAAGGCGAAAACATTGTGAAAACTCGTTCTCCCCTATGTTAGTGCTCGAGCAGCGAGCGCTGGAGCCGGGAGGAACGAAGTTTTGCTAGGGGCTCAGTGGTGGAATGCAATCGTTGTGGAGACTCGTCCTCCCCTATGTTGGTCCTCGAGCAGCGAGCGAAAGAGAGGAAGATTGCCGGGTGACTCGCCATCGAGCGCTTGTTTCGAGAAGGAGTACTTCCTTCAAAGGTAGCCTCGGTGCAGGGGTAAGCCTCGCGGGATTGACAAAGGACGTGTGCTGGGTTGGCTTCTTTTTAGATACAGTAGTGGTTCCCTCTATAGTGCCGGTATGTGCCAGCCGGAAATACCGGCACTATACCGGCAACCGGCACTACTCCGCACACTGCCACTAGTGGTTTTTCCCGTTGTGCCAAGCAGTTTCACAGGCAACATAGCGGACAATCGGCACTATAGAGGGACCACCACTGTAAAGCAACGCGAAGGCTATATGGTTGTCATAGGAGTCCTTACCCCTGCCATCGAACTTCCCCCGCTATTAGCAGTCGCGTGACGATAAGCCCTGCCGGCCGTGGCATTGCCGCGTGTGATCCGCCCACTCAGCGGACACGACCGCCTTATCCTCGTGGCCCTGCCCACCGTGGAGTGTATATTATGACGTTTGCGGCTTTAACCTGTACCACTGCAAGAATGATCCCACCCTATTTCCCAGTATTTTTTCCCCAAAAATGTGGGTGGGGTTCCAAAGGGGTTAAGGCGGTCGTTTTCGTGCGGGGGTCGGGGACGTTGGGAATCGCGATGGGCGGCGGAGGAATTTCCGGGGGTATGGCACGTTGTACGTTTCTGGTCAAGAGTCCTAGTTAAAGCTTTCCAGTATCGAACGCTGCGGGGGGTAAGGCACGTCATACGTGTCTGGTTAGAGGCCTGGTTAGAGCGTTCGGGGGTATCGAACGCGCTTGATTTATTTATTTTTTCCAGGGGGGGCGTTTGTGGGGTTGTCGACCGTGTGGTGGTATCGTGGCACAGCAGTAGTATAATAGTTGGTTTATGACGCCCAACTTCAAAGGAAAGGAAATCTGCGAAGGAAAGACATTTGTTTTTTTATAGCACATTAGTGGGTGGGAGATGAACCGTCCAGCTTCTCCGCCTCTAGCTGTAGCCTTGTGGTGTTTAGCTGCAACCTTTTTGGCGACAGTCAGCGAGCGGTGCCGATTTTATATCCGGTAATTTATTTTGATTCGGTGGCAGGTGTCCCGTATCTACCCCTGCCCGGTGCCTGCTCATCTTTGTCCGCGACACACGCGTATCGTGGTTCTCAGCTATAATGTACCCAGATGTTCGTACTCGGGCATGTACAGTACTTACCGGCCGTCGCTTCGGTTCCGCGAGCACGGTTGACGTTCAGTCAGCGCCGAGTGTTGTAAGCCCCTTTCGCACTGCACCCACGTTAAAAGGGAAAACATGCTTTGAACTAGTCAAGGATCATCTTTGCAGTATATAGTAGATTGCGTATTGCACATTATTAATGGAAACCTAAAACTCGTTGTCTTTGCCGATGGGGGTGAGAGCGAATTTATCGAAAAAACTGCTGCTTGCTGACCGCATTCTCTAACCAACAAAGGTCGAGGGCTACAGCGCACAGCATGTTTTGAACCTAAACATTAAACCCATTTCCTGCCACAAAAAACAACTCTCACTAGTTTCACGTAGTTTGTCCTCAAAACTGTGGGTAGAGTTCTAAGCCTTAACCTTACCTATGCTTGTCGGTGCTGGTCGCAAGCTTTCTTGCCAGTTGCTTTTCTCTCCACCGCTGCCAACGAACGGCGTTCGCTTTGGTTCATCTGCGTTTTTTACTTGGTCATTCTTTCCTTCAACTTTACTTGGTCTTTCTTTGGATCATCGGGGTGTTTAACATCGTCTTTCTTGCCTTCATGGGCCTTTTTTACCTGGTGATATTATTTCATTCGTTGGCATTTTATGGTCTTTCGGGGAACGCCTCTGCGCTTTTGCGGTTGCAACACTGCACACGTGGGACAGATCAGATTCCTATTCATGATCCATGTCTTTCAGGGCAGACATCCCTGGTCAAGATCTCCACGGCCTGTAGATCATGTTACCGGGTGAGAGCCCGAAGATCTGGATGATCTATTAATACCACATGTTTGCCGGGTTGGATCTGTACTACATAGATCCTCCACAACATATCATAACGACAGATATAGGATCTACAAGATCTAGATCGTGATCTGTCCGATGTCAGGTATTGAGGCTCCACACCCTAAGTTGGCGGTCGAAGCTCGGTAAGAGCTCCTTCGTACATGTGCTTGTATTGTAGCGACAGCGGAGGTAAAAGGTGCGCACTTCGGACACACAAACCGAGTGCAGGTATCAAGTATCAAGTCCATCTTGTGTGCATGTTCTTCACATTAAACTGTTATTTCTACTCAACGACATCCAGCACATCCAGTGTCCGTGTGCCGATTCTTCATCCTAGAGAGATACAAGCTCTGTGGTCACAAACTACGAGACAGAGATATACATCGCAACTACCGCGAGGAGATTTGGCCATGCAATGCCAAGGTCCCATCTTATGCATGTGCGGAAATGCCGCTCTTTGCTACTGTTTTCCTTTTGGTCTTGTGAACGCCGCTGGAGAATGAGCGCCAAACTACTATTGATCTAAAAAAAAAGCGTGTCTCTTTACCTTTGGATGACGTGCAGCAGTGCAGACAACATTTTTCTAGAAACGCGTATACTAGGGTGGTCGAAAATGGCTATGATATCGCATACTCCTAACCGATGTGTGCCTGTTACGCAATACCTGGTACAGCAGTGGTTCCGGAACACAGCCCACAACCACATCTCCACCCCCAACACGCAATGCTTCAATGAGGTGCGATAAACTTCAAAATCCCCCATTTTCTGATATAGATTCCAGCACGGCAAAAACTCCCAACACGCAATGCTTCAATGCGGTAGGTGCGACTACCAGTCGTAACTCCAAATTTGCCATCTCCTGCTATAGAACCACCGGCTAGGCAAAACAAGAGCTCAACACGCACCCTTGCCTTCGCGTTGCACAACTATAATAACTGCTCGCACAGAGCCACGCGAGAGCTACTACGCACAACTAAGTGCTCGCATAGAGACACGTAGAGCTACAGTAGTAGTACCCACAACAAATAACAATTGATCGCATAGAGTCGCGTAGAGCTACTACTGCTGCCATACAACACTTTTTTTTTTTTTTTTTTATCTCACTTTTACTTTCCAGCTGCTGGACAAGCCGCGGTGACAGGTGTCGTCCCTTCTCCGCCCTGGTACGTGCCTTCATTTTCATCGCGCAGAGGGTTCAGCATTCCCAGCGCTCGTCGATTTTCATCGAAGTTTGCTAACTCACGCTCTCGCGCTTTCCGCAAGTCAATTTTATTGCACAAGAAAAAGTCTTGACGAGTACGAGCATGGACTCGGGGGCGCTCGAACTTGCGAAATCGACCTTAGTGGTTACGAGGTTAACCCACTAGACCATCGGGGACGCCACCCTGTCATAGACTAAGGCTACTTTTAGGGAAGGTTACTCATTTCATGAAGGGCCATAGTCGTGTGACCGCAGACCCTCGCATCCCTACAATGCCGGGGCACGTCGGCTTTTCACCGACCAGGTAGACGTCGCGTGCAATACTTCCGCAAGTCGCATGAAGGGTGAGCTGCATCCTACTATGAACCACTTGCGAGGCACTTTTAGGGCCTTTTATTCCAGCGGGCTCAAGGTCACTCGCGCGTGTGGCAACCCTACCTATTGCTTTGCAAGGCTTAAGCGAACTGCACTGCCATCGAATTGTGAAATAAGCTACTCGGAATGAAAATGGGGGTATAATACCCCAATTACCCTAACACGCCCCGTACCGTGACCTTCGTCAGGGGATGACGATCGCATGCTCGTATCGATTGTAGCCCGGTTTGAGTCAAAAACGAGACCCTTGTCCGCACCTCAAGGCACGACACCTATTTGCCCACCGAGAGTAGCCTGGGACATCAGTCGTCGTGGCACCAAAATCAGTTATTCAGAGGAGACACTTATGTCCAATGCTACCACCGCTAATGGGTGCGAGTAGGAATGGTGTGAGTGCTAACCGTGCAAAAAAAAACCTCCAAAAAAACACGAAACACATCCAGGTTTTGGCCCGTTTTAACCCTTTTCGAACTGCACCCACGTTTGTGGGGACGAATGACTTGAAAGTAGTGTGATATCATTTTTGCTGTTCTAAAAGATGGTCGGCAGTCCCCAGGTGCCATCGGGGTCGACAAGTAACCTACCAGGGTATCTCGAAAGCTCGCAACAGCCGGCCAAACGACAACATAATAACGAAAATAGTCACCTGCTAATCAATCCCAGAAGCTCGGAACAGCCATCCAGACGACAGCAAAAACAAAAAATCACGTGCTAATCAATCCCGAACGCTCGGAACAGCCGTCCATACGACAAAACAAAAACAAAAATGGTCTCGTGCTTCCATCAGCGGCGCTATCTAGGCGCTCTATCCCGCTCCTTGCCGCTCCCGTCCGCGGTCGTCTGTAGGCCCCTGTAGTACAACCGCAGATTGAGCTGCTTATAGAGGTAACGGCGGACTCTTCGCCTCAAGAGCATTTCTCGCTGAACCTGCGGCGTGGCCAACGGTCGAACATGGTTGAATATAAGGGGCGACGGAAAGTGAGCCGAACAAGATATCTGTCTCGGAGAAGGATAAGCTCGTCTTTGTCTCGGTGGAGGATAAGCTCGTTTTTGTCTCGGAGGAGAGTAAACTCAGGTTGTCTCGGGAGTGTGAAGCTTTTTATTTGCTCAGTGTTCCGACCGCCCCGCGCGTTTCGACAAGCACACGTTTGCGCGCGACGGAGTGGCACTACGACAACACCAACACCACAACACTAGCACCACCACAACAATAACAACGGCGACGACGACGACGACGACGACGACGACGACAACAACAGCACCAACACCAACAACAACAGCAACAACGACAGCAACAACAACAACAACAACAACAACAACAACAACAACAACAGCAACAACGACAGCAACAACAACAACACCAACACCAACACCAACACCAACACCAACACCAACACCAACACCACCACCACCAACAACAACAACCACAACCACAACGACCACAACGACAACAACAACAGCAACAACAACAAACAAACAACAAACAAACAGGTGTTTGCGTACTTCCAGCAGCAATAGCCGCCCCTCCCTCTCGTTCGGAAACGCCATATATAAATCTGCCGCTGTTGAGGGCGCAGGAATACCGTACCATCACGCAGGTATGGCTCTGGCGTGGGCCTAGCAACCCTTTGGAGCCCAGGTATAGCGATCTAACAAACAATACGTGCGGTATTATCACCCGCCTGGGTAGACGTGTAGCAGTACCAGTGTTATGCTCCGCGCGTGCCGTACGTCTCCCAACGTTGCACTTCGGACACAACCTGGGCCGCTTGGTGTGGTCGATGCTGTCATCGTCTGCTTATTTTTACAGTTTTCTCCTCTGAGGTTCGAAAGGGGCTAATTGAGCAAGTATAAAGCACGTTCTTACCTCTCGGGGTGTAGTGCTCGGGTCGTTCGCGAGAAGCCAGGCCATCACAATAGCGGAGCTCCTGGCGTTGCACAAAGTGGGGGGCACAAAGTGGGGGGCACAAAGTGAGGGGG
>JAYJMJ010000001.1:1486695-1503167 GCA_036873875.1 Laminaria ephemera
GGAACGGTGCTCCGTCTCGAAAGGGATGCGTGGTCAATGGTCAAAGGACTAAGGCAAGCAACAAATTAGTACCCCCCCCCCCCCCCTCCCTATCGTTTGGGCAGTGAGTTGGCTGGACTTTCATGGCTAGTTATTATATGTATCATTGGGTGGTGGAGTAAAAGCCAACTATCTGACTTAGTATTTACCCGTAAACACCGTACGTCGAGCCACAAACGCGCTATCAATAGTCAGATACATAGACGCAGCACTCCGCAAATAACCGCACGTGACTAGTTGCATTTCCTAGCCAACTGCTAGGTAATAACTAGTCGGTGACTTAATAGTCAACCAACTCACAGTCTTAGCCAAGTGTAGCAGTTTTTATTTTTAATTTTTGATCGCCGAATGTGTTTTTGGGTTGGTCCGCTTCTTGCGGTATGGTTCACGCCCTCCGGTAAGATCCCGCCCGCGCGCCCCCGCACCTGGTTCCGCTGCTTGTAACCCTTTCAAAAGTGCAACTAACATGCCACACTTGTTCCAAGTAGGTTTTCCCCCACAACCCTTTCTCCATTGCAAAAGCTATGCCACACTAATTCCAAGTGGTTTGTCCCCAAAACCCTTTTAAGAACTGCAAAAAATAGACCACACTAATTCCAAGTAGTTTGTCCCCGTTTTTTTTTTTTTTCTTGCGGTTCTAAAGGGGTTCACGCTCGAATGTTCCTCCGTTCCCCCCCCCTCCCCCCCCCCCTTGATCCTGCATCTGCGTAGGCCTGCTGGGTGCTGTGTGAAATCGGGCGAAAACCTTTTTCTCCCGTGGTGGTCTGCCACCTGTCGGGGAAGCTTCGGCACAAGATGCTGCAACGGTTAAGAGCGAGAGAGATGAAAGTGCACGGCTGTGGTTGGCCCGAGATCGACGAGCCCACACTCGAGTATATCGTTAACCAGGCACGGGGACAGACATATATATACCATTTTTTTTTGCCGTGTCATACCTGTAGACGGCATCCCCCCCCGCGATATTTCGGGATCAATCGAAGCGTGCTTGCGCTGCGGTAGTAGTAACGGTGACCGTCGGTAGGGGCAGCTCGCGCTGCCGTTGCCACGGGAACTGAAGGATGCGCCAGCTAACGCTGGATTGCGAATGCGTTTGAGTTAAATTGACACACGACACTTATGAAAATACGTGGAAGTATGGTGAGCTTAAGCTTTATTTTTCCCCATCCGCCGGAGGATTAAAAAAAATTAAATTAAAAAAAAAATCGAAGCGTGCTACGGTAGCGGTAACACCTACCAGGGTACAATAGTTTTTTTCTGAGGCCCTTCTTGAAGGGCTCTATATATCTCACCCAACCATCCGACTTTGAGAAAATTGTAAGGTAAACCCGATGGACAATCCCATGGGCTAGGTGTTGGGATCCGATGTGTATTTCATCTGATCCAAATAGATTGGGTAATCGTACGAGTAGCTCCGTAGTTCAGGACCCCCGTCCGTGAGAAAACGGCCGTGCATGCTATGAGTACACCCCCCGCCTCACTCCACCTCCTCACCCCCCCCCCCCAAGCGCATGTTGGAGTTGTCTCTTTTAGGAGTAGGAACGGTGCTCCGTCTCGAAAAAGATGCGAGGTCAATAGTATTAAGACTGCGGCCATGCATGACAATGAGTACACCCCCCCCACCCTCCTCACTCCACCCTCTCACCCCCTCGCGCACGCTGGTGGTAGGTGTGGCGAGGACGCTGCCCCGCCACCGGTCGGCGAGCGCTGGGTTCGAACTGCCTGGAGATATGCCGCTGGGATCGGTCTCCAGACGGGCCCGGATGTGTCCCGTCCAACCTGGTCGTGCTGTCTTTCGACGTGGCCAAACGATTGGATAGCGAAGGAACGGCTTGTATTGACGCCGCTGTGAGAGCTAAGATTGAGGCAACGCTAGCGGCGGAGGGGTCTGACTAGTGCACGCAATGGACAGACCAGATGACCGAGGCTACGGTAGTCCTTTAAGTCTCTTTGGCCCTTTGAGGGCCTCTTTTTTCAGCGGCGCAGAGCCACTCGCGAGCATGGCTACCCTTTGTATCTGTGCTTTTCGGGTTCGCGATATGCACTGCCACGGATTTGTTTGTTGCCCTGCGCCGAAACAAGATTTGAAAGTCCGGTTCTGAATGAGGTACAGAGTCTGAACTCGGTAGTAAAAATGGGGGTACCCCCCTAAGGTAGCCATAGTCAGATCCCATTTCACGATCTGTGTCTTTCACGGCAGACAGATCCCTGGTCTGTATAGGATATGCGTCTTTGGACAGATCAGATTCCTTTTCACGATCTGTCCTTCACGGCAGACAGATCTCTAGGCTGTACCAGGTATGTGGTCTGCGTCGTGGAACAGATCAGATCCCATCTCACGATCTGCGACTTTCACGGCAGACAGATCACTGGTCTGTGTATGATCTGCATTGTCTAGATCATGTTGCCGGATGGGAGCCGTATGATCTGCATGACTTATACAGCACATGTTTCCTGGGTTGGATCTGTACGAAACAGATCCTGCACAACATATCATAAAGACAGATAAAGGATCTAGATGATCTAGATCGTGATCTGTCCGATGTGCGGACTGTCTGGTATGTCGCTCGAAGCGTATGCGTGTGTTGTGCGTGATCAATGTGGTAGGTGTTGCAGTAATCGGCTGTCTACGTGACGAGGCATGGGGCGGCGCATCTGCTTTGCGCTGGCGTTGCGGGGGGGTTAGCATGTACGTTAAACTGTCGACAAATTGTGTACGTGGGTGGATGGTGGACGGCTAGCTTCCCATCGCCAATGGTGTGGTGCTTTTCTCGTAGGCGTATTTAACTGTAGTATAGCCAACGATATGTGTTGCCGTGCTGTTCCTCAGTGTACTGCTTAATACTTAGCTACCAGGTAGGTCGGAAGGTCATATTATACGAGGGGGGTTACCAATTTCAACTATGTTTTTCTCGTGAGCATATTTAACTAGTTTGCGTTCGTCTCAAGGCATTGAAGCGTTGATCTGCTGACGAGGGTGGGTTCAAGGCAGTAAGAATAACCTTGCTGAAAATGTCTGCGTTTGACCGTTGCCTGCAATTCTTTTGGCGCGGCCTGCGAGCTTTTTCGCGACCATGTGTACGTACGCCACAGGTTGGGCGGCATTATACATCTCGCCGCATGGCTGAGGTGCATACGGTACTCGTGAGTAGCATCGTCATATCATGGTTATCTGTATCATGTTGAGTTGTTTTATTTTTTCTTGGGGTAATCTTGAACTCCAGAGTGATTGGAGCCTGTCCTGTGACCATGGACTAGATTAGGCGATGAGTTAATGTGATAACACCACCACCAACAACAACAACAACCGCTGCACAGGGCGGGTGTAGCTCGAAACACGAAAATACAGGCACATATATATGAGACTGTTAGCTGGAACTCCCAATCGTGTGCGCGCCACTACCTCGAATCACCTCGAAGAAACGGGGATGACACCGTAGATGTCGTGCAAATGCGCCATCCTTTTCTCAAGGAGACGTTGCAGCTGGAATGCCAGGTACGGCAGCCATAGCGTAGAAAGAGACAGCTATAAATAGGGAGTACAGTTAGAATTACAGGGGTTTGCGCTGCTGGCAATAAAAAACGTCGACTCTGTGGCCATCAAGCTCCCTACCCTTGATTGCGCCAACAAATGACCTCTATCTATATCCTCAGGCATGTAACCAGCCGTATTCACGCGGAAAATGCTGTGCGCACCGTCTATTCAACCCATCCTACCGTGCACAATGTATCGATGCAAGGATTGACAGCCGCATTCATTCGCGGAGAGCCACTGATGTTGCAGGGTGCGAACAATGCAGCCCAAGCGCTAGCGTACGTGGGAAAATACTGGTACTGATTACAAATAAAAAGTACAAGTACAAAAAAAATAGAAAAAAAGTCTACCAGGTATATATGATAGACCGAAAGTCCAGAGCCGTGCCGAGGTGCGGCATCCCCGGCACCCGTTGCTGTCGTAAAAAGAAAACCCGTCGGCGACATCGACTCTGAGATATTTCTAGCCCTTTATAGCCTGAAAACGCTGCATTTTCTTTTTTACCTGGTATGGGAAATGTGAACGACTCCTTTATACCTGGTATGGGACGTGTCACCGACGAGGTTGAGACAACGCTCCCTTGAAGAGCAACGTAGGAGAATAGAATAAGGGGTGCACGTCGCGACAAATGGCACCAACAATCCCTCGCCCTTTCTCAGAAAAGCTAGGGATACTCAGAGTCATGTCATGGTAGGGGGGATACCTAAACATTCTCAGCTTCACCACATGAGGAGCCCCCCCGGGTCCTCGCCCCCACCCCCGCCCCAACCCCCGCCCATCCCCACACACCCCCCACCCCACACCTCCAAAAACAGAAATCGAAAAAAAATGTGCACGCAACCCAATGAACAATCCATGGGCTAGGCATAAATCAAATAAAATCGTAAACCAAAAACGGGATTGCAAAGCTATGGGGTACTTCGGGTACTTCGTCGGTTGAGGAACCCCGTCGGTCAGGAACACATCTCGTGCCGAAAAGTGCTCCATCTACCGTGGGTTGGTTCCATACCATGATTATCACGGTCATCCGACTTCAAGCATAAACCTGTAGCCTGCAGTGGCCGAAAACCCGCCTTGAGATGGGTGACAGCAAGGAAAGCAGACAAGGAACACCTCTGTACAATTTCCTCTGGATGTACCACAGCAAGGCCTCGACACGACGTCCAACAAACACACACGACACGCCAACAACAAACTCAACACAACGTCCAACAACAAACTCGACACAACGTCCAACAACAAACTCGACATGCCGTCCAACAGCAAACTCCAGCCACCATCGAGGTGATAAGGCTTGTTCCAGTTGATTGGTATCGTGGGGGCATTTCATACCTCCGCCTTACGACGGGGCCAATACTAGCAACCCCACGGAACGGGTTACACGAACCAAACTCCACCCTCTGCAAAAGCAACACCCCTCTTCCCCCGCTAAACAACGCCTCTCCTCCCGAGCTAAATAACGCGCCCCTTTTTCAGGGTGGTGACAGCCAGGCGTCACGCATGGTTAATTAAGCTCTGGGGGGAAGGGCGGGACCGCTACCATATCCCGTCCCTCGTTATCTACCGCTCGACGACCCCATCCCTCGTGCCTCGTCCCTACCCGGGTGCTCCTCCCTGCCCCACCCCACCCCACTTCGGCCCCTTGGTGCCGCGCATCTTGTCGCCCCTGCTCGCCAGACAGCATCCTCTGTACGCTCCTGCTGTCGTTGGCCCTATTCCTGCTGTTGCCGATGGTCGCCGGGCGAGGCGAGCCAGAAGGCGTCCAAACCTTTGGTGCGTGTCCCACGCGCGCGGGGGACAGTTCCGCGTTCATTCCTGCCACGGAAAGTGTCCACGGGGCGGGCGGAAGGGTAACAGCAAAACCTCCGTCGATGGTGCACCCCATCGCAAGAGACCCGCCAACGACGGCGGATGACTCAACAGGCGTTTCCGCGAAGGGGAGGTGGACACCGTCACCCCTCGCTCTCACGGTTCCTAGCGGAGCTCTCATGTCAACGTCGGCCTCGTCATTGTGATTGGTGTTTTCGTAGACGGCGGTTTCGTTGTCAGCCGATTTTGCGGATGAGATGACGTTGTGGCGGTGCACCATGCGGCGTATCCCCCACGCCACGGAGCGGAGATCGGGAGCGCAGCTTCTCATCGTCGGCCGGTGCGCGGGCACCCGGGAGCACATTGTGCGGATGAGCTTGCGCACCGTTGTCTGCAGAGAGCAAGCAGTAGATGGGGATACCAGGAGGAGGAGGGACAGGTTTAATAACACGCTCGCTTTGTGACGGCAGCACATGCGCGACTGTTTTGTTTTTCGTGACGGCAGTGTATGCACCCCCCCCCCACCCCCGACCACATACTGGACTGCATCAAAAACACAAAACAAAAAACTACGTGGTTTACAAGCCACCGCATAACCAGGCTTGACGTAATTACAGCGCCACGAAACATCTCCCAAAACGCCAGTGCCAAAAATACGCACTGACTTCGCCGCATAACACAGGGTTGCCCCCGCTTCTCTTCGCTCGTTGCTATCGGTTGGTTTGGGCCACAACAGCCCGCGCGCAAGCACAAGCACAAACACAAGCACACAGACGCGTGCTTCGATAGGGGAAGCATTTTTTGGTCAACCTATTCAAGCCTGATGGGGGGCTCTTTAACTGAGGAGCTACCCAATTTCGTTGGAATACCACTTGTAATCTGCCATGTTTGCTATTTTATAACTAGGCCGAGGGATTGTTCATCGGGTTGCACTTTCGGGTTATCTCAACAGTCAGTTTTTGGATGAGGTATGGAGCTCCTCAAGTGAGGAGCCTCAGAAATATTAGGTACCAGGTACCAGGTACCAGGTATACTGTACACTCGTGTTGCGATAGAGGTAGCAAATTTCGGCTTTTTAGTTTCTGAATAACGGGGCTCCTTAACCCAAAATCGTCGGAATGTCATTCTTGACTTGCACCTTGATTTTTTTGTACACCTAGGCCACAGGTTTGTTCATCGGGTTGCACTTTCGTTCTTCTCGAAATCAGTTTTTGGGTGAGGTTAAGAGCTCCTCAAGTGAGGAGCCTCAGAAAGATTAGGTATACTGTACCCCTCAAGTAGCAAGCGTCCACACGAGAGCGTTCTCTCCGTACTACTCACCGCCACGTTCCCTGGCATCTTCTGGAGGTTGACCGGGCGCGTCGCGATTTTGACGAAGCCGTCGTTGTCCAGAGTCATCGTGCGATAGGTCAGGTCTTTCTGCGTTAGTTAAAACAAAATCGAGGGGACGGTGTGGTTGATTTAATTTAGACGACCGTTGGTTTCACAAAAAAAAGCGATGCCATGGTGAATCTAACGTAGTACGACCGTTGGTTTCACAAAAAAAAGTGATGCTGTGGTTAATTTAATTTAGCATGACGCACAGGGTGGGGCTGGAGGTTAGAGAAGCGCGCATGGTTACAAACCAGCTGTTCCAAACCCCCGCCAATTTTGCTGATTTGTTATTAATTACTGCAGACGTTGCGGTCTTGGCCATGCGATATCCCATAAAATTGCATTCCACCTCCCACCACCGAACGCAGGGTTATTGACGCGGCAAGCACATCACACCGTCTCCATGCACTTTGCCGCAAGAAGCATTGCTCCCAGAAGGATACCATTCAGCCGACAGGTGTCTTCAGCAAGAAACCGCCCGAAACGACAACAACATAAAACGACAAAAACAAAAAAACAACAACAACAACACCAAAGAAACGACGACTCACCACGTAATCGTTGTACGAGTCGCCGCCCAGCTGTTGCAACATCCGTAGCTGTCTGGTGTCCTCCTTCGTCTGGAAAAGCTGCAGGTGCACAATTGGGGGGGCGGCAGCACGCAACGTTGCTCAGCATGGATGATGGTGATGCTGCGAGAACGCCTAACAGACAAACCCGGAGTCAACAACGGCATCAAATCAGCAGAGATCACGACTGCGGGGACGTGTGACAAACAAGCCCGGAGTCAACAACGGCATAAAACCAGCAGAGCTCACAGCTGCCAGACACGTTCGTCATGCTACCACCGTCTCCACGTTTTCAGCAGGCCGTGTTTATCTACGGTACTGCGTGTAAAGGACGTCATCATTGACATTGCGTCCCACCGTTGCCGACCAGCCGTCAATTACGAGACACAACACCAATAAATCAACACCCTGCAGACGGTAGTCCTCTCAGGGTCAAATGCCTGACCGCCCGCCATTATCTTCCCTATTCGTATGACATCAAGCGCCGGACCACGTCCGATGCAAAGCTCACCGCCCGCGCAGTACCAACGTACACTGCAGTGCCGGCCCTCTGATAAGAAACCGAGATATTGGTTTTAGGTTCGATTTCTTATGTGAGAAACGGTGTGTCCTACATTAACTTCAGTATAACAACTGTTGAATTTCTTATTTCCCCCAAAAATTAGGCTAAGTTTCTTTTTCTTGTGGGGCTCTTTCCTATGCTTTCTTATGAGAGGGCCGGTAGCGTACTTCGATAGGTTAGTGGACGCTCAACACGCTGCGTGCGTTATCACCGCAAGTTCAAACGCAGCCGCACCGCACCTTGCTGGCGAAGACGTTGCTGTCCCTTTTGCTGGGCTGCTGGACGACGATCGCCAACATTACGCCCACCGAGAAGACGTCGGTGCTAGGCTCGGCCTCCGTCTCTTGGTGGAAGCATTCGCTGGGGTAATACCCGAGAGTTCCACAGCTGGCCTGCCTCGTCTGGCCGAACCCTAATGCAAAATATGGATAGGCACGAACGGTAATGATTAAGGTGGCCGAGGGGCAGTAGCACGATCGTGATTAACTGCCAAAAGTATTCTACACTAATTCCAAGTTGTTTGTCCCCAAAAAGTCTAAGGGGGTAAAAGCCGTTGTTTCGCTCACGAAGATCGCTGAAGCTTTGGAGCTACGTCCGAAAGCACTACAGTATATACCGATGTTTCGATACTAGTTGGTGGCAGAGAAATGGGCCTTCGGACAAGAGGAACGGTAAACGAAAAACGACGACGAACACCGTTATTACCGATTACATGCCATTGAATATGTTTTGCTGGAAAAAGTTTGTTGAGGTAACGAAGTATATCGCAAAATCGTGAAGACGCCTCTACTCTGTTTCGGGTGCCTGTTTGTTGGCGTTACGAAGAATATCGCAAAACCGTCAAAAATACGCCTCTAGCCCACGTTTCGCGTGCGCGCGGCACGACTGCTGCAAGCAACGATTCTGCGGGTAATACAGTGTGGCTGAATGAACTCACCGTGTACTAGCCCAAAGTCTGCGAGGCTCGCGGTCTTGCGGAAGCCGGTTCGTTTGACGATGACATTCTCGAACTTGTTGTCGCACAGGACAACCTTGTGCTTGTGAAGGTGGTCCACACCTTCGATCACATCACCTACCAGGCTGGACGGAAAGAGCGTTCAGGGGTTAGGGTTAGGGTTAAGGTTACCTCACGGACAAAAGCGCAGGCACTGAGCGAGAGAGCAACCCAGAGGAAAGCTTGCAGACGAGGGTGTGCGATAACGCCCGGCAGAGCATAATGGCGTCGTTTATACGCCGGTGGCGTAAGCATGTTTACACCCGCGCAACGCCGGTACAACCATAAAAACATCGTGTTCTACGTGTCACCGACAAAAACTTCGTGTTCTACGTATGTGTAAGCTCTGCCTGTGAGAAAATATGACCAGCCCGTGGGATTTATACTCACTCCAGCAACTCAGGCAGGGACAGGCGGTGGCTGTTGATCTCCGCGAAGAGATCGCAGTCGCCGCACTCTAACGCCAAAGTCGGGCACGGTCCTCGGTCGTCCATCGCGTGCACGCCGATGATGTTGCGGTGCGGGGAGACCCTGTTGGCAATCGTCACGACGCACGAACGGGGGAAATGCGTGAGCATATGGTCAATGGCAAGTGACAGATCGTGGAGCATGCCGGGGGAATGCGCGAGCATATGGTCAACGGCAAGTGACAGATCGTGGAGCATGCGCATACCGAACACGCGACGGGGCAAGTCGAGCATTTCAGCACGAATGTAGTCTAGTAGCTAAACGTTCCGCTTGGACGAGGCAAAACAGCAACAACAACACCAACGAACGCGACATCCGCATTCACCTCGTGAGCCTTGACAGCACAAGCATGTTCTATTGATCCGAGTGTATCGTACGCAACCAATCAACACACGGAGTACAAGCACACTATTGAATCGTACGGTACCACGCTTGGTCTCCCTGAGGTCTCACTCACCAGGTGTACACCAGCATCTCGTAGATCAGCGCCTGCTTGTCCGCTTCCTGTAGTGCACCAAAACAAGAGGGACGAAGGGGTTTAATTGGTCATCGCAATCGGTACATATGTTCGGGGCATAGATTTACACTACTCAGCACCCGGCGTTACAGGCCAAACCCGACATCGACTACCGTGCCGGTACATACGATCGGGGCATAGAGCCACACTAGGAGCACCCGGCGCTACAGGCCAAATTCGATAGCAACCACCGTGCCGAGGCTGGCTTCGACGGAAAGGCCCACCCTTTGGCAGAAAATTAATTTTTGGTTCACCGTCACAACCATTAAATTATCAATAAATTATCCATGGTTCGCCGCTACAACCAGTAAACTCTGGGGTGCTTAACCCACCACGTATAATACAATGTACGACAAGGGTTCCCTCGCTCACCGTTTTCGGCTTCTTGATGGCGAACACCTCGTTCGCTTCTCTGCAGGTCGCCTTGTACACCCCGCCAAAGCCCCCCTCCCCGAGCTTCTCCATCGTGCCGAGCATTCTTCTTCTCGGCGCCAGAGCGTGCTCCGCTACCCGCACCTTCAGCGCACACTCGGCGCGCACCTGTGCCACAAAGTCCCCATGGCACTGCCCCTTTCGTAATTGCCAGAAGCGACGCACAAAGTCGGGGGCGTCCAATGGGGTGCCATCGTCTTGTCTTGTCCTGTTTTTTAGCGTGCCAGACGCTAACCTTGTGCTAGGACGAGCCATGTCTTGGTACGGGATATGATCCGCCACGATCTGTCAACGAGCGGGGGGGGTGGTCGGGTGTCTGTGAGTCCGAAAGGCTATTCGATGCACCAGGGAGCGTATCAAGCGTATCATAGCCATCACCGTTAATCTCCGTAGAAGTGCCCCAACGTTTTGGGGACAAACTGCTTGGAGTTCGTAGAGAAGTTTTTTTCTGTGGTGAAAAGGTTAACGATTAACGACCGAGTGCGCTGACAGGGATCACCGGAGAAAATTGTGATGTTTGTGGGCCAAACGGCCGGATCGTATTCATAGAACAAAGGTAGAATCCATGGAACTACAGTCTAGACAGATGCTTGCGCGGAGCAGCATTGTTGATAAAGTGAAAAAAAAGCTGGAAACGTAATCGCGCCCATCCCTTCCACGAAGAATGTACGTCGACCACGCAGAATACCCATGGGTTAAAAAGAGAGATCGGGCGGCACTGCATGGAATACACACCTCTGCGGCCCGTGCACGCACTTCGGCAGCGCTTGCCCGTGCATTGGCTCTCTCCAGCTGCTCCCGTAGCCGAAAACACTCCTTCTGAGATCTTATGCGACATTCCTGGAGGAGTTCACAAAAACGCGAGCAGGTACATGTGGGAAAGCGTTAAATAGTTGCGTGTTAGGCAACGGGCTCAAGGCGCGAAACACACAAGCCCAGGGAAGCGCGGTTGGGCTGAAGCAAGAGATAAAGGTCTCCGTACCATACGATATTGTTCATCTCGCGTCCTCGACCGCGTGACCATGCTGAAGTGGCGAATTGGCCGGAGTCCGTTTCAGCGGGAGCCCGTATATACTGCTGATATCATCTCCCCGAATCCCGAAAATAAATAGTTGTGCATATTGATATGCAACCCCCAAACTATTTATTAATTGGTTATTAGCCTCATATTATACGTGTTTCAGACCCGGAAGCAATTTATCTCGAAACGAATGTCCCCATCTATCAACAAATCCATGAACAATTATTTAATGGAACGGAGCGCCACGTACCTTCTCCGCCCAAAACATCCCCTCGAGCTCGCTTATGGCCAAGACTTGCTTGCACACTTTAGCCTGGCGTTTAAAAAACGACACGGCAAAAAGAAACAAGGGTCGGTCGAAAGAGAGACGGAACGAAGTCAGCACTCTGAGGCTGCGGGAAATCTTTACACGCCACGATGATACCGCTGGATAACAATTCTGGATCCAACCGGTACGTACATTTTTTAGGTGCCCGCGGGTGGATGCAGTCACGGCCGATACGATACGAGCCCGACGAAATTCTGGCTTCGCATGAACCGTCCACGATAGCACGATAGCACGATAGCACGCTAGGATCTCAACACGAACTCATCTTAGCACGTTTTTGATTCTCGGTGAGGTACGTTAGCGCCCTAAGAAAGGGTTCTATCATAAGCGTACAGAAGCAGCAAATATACAGAGTGTGGTCAGTGTGGGCAAGACGACCGGACCCACATAGCAATAACTCTCGACACGTAAAATATGTATGTACCTGGTAGTAGGTGTTAAGGTATTAGAGGCCGACGACGCCATTTGGTGGGGTATTAGAGGGTATTATTAATAGTCCGTTTGACTACTGGTAAAAGGTTAAGCCAATCGCCTACCCAAACTAAGCCTTACAGCGTAGGGACATAAAATACGTACGGTCCACGTACCCTCGCGTGGGCGTGCTGCTGCTCCAAGCGATCCGCGTAGAGAGGAATCGAGCGGTCCCTGGGGGGCACCAATAACACTCGACTCAAAGGGACACAAAATACGCACTCGATGTAGAATCAGGACGGACACTGGGAGTGCTGATGATGTCGTTGGGTATGTATATAGAAAGAACGACAACACACACGCGTGTATTCACTCGGTGTACGTACCCTCGCGCGCGTGAGCTGCTGCTCTAAGCGTTCCGTGTAGGAAGGAATGGAGCAGTCCCTGGGAAGTCTCGCTTCCGCCTTTGCCCGGAATGATCTCAGGCGTGACGGATTGCCTTGTGGTGCTTTTTCTTCGCGGTATCGGACGGAGAAGACGCGTTCGCCCATTGCAAGGTTTGGCGTCGCCTGAACGGCAAAAACGAAGAAAAAACACCGTGGCAGTAAGGAATAATGAAGAAAAACCAACGGTGGTTGAAAATTGGACTGGTTAGGAGGCGGGGGGGGGGGTACGGCGGGTCAAAGGTCAGCAGTGTGATCGATTGAATGGAGCACAGCTTACAGCATCAGCAGTAGTAGTAGTTGTTGTTGTTGTTGTAGCAGCAGCAGTGATAGTAGTAGTAGTAGTAGTAGTAGTAGTAGTAGCAGTAGTAGTAGTAGTAGCAGAGTAGTAGTAGTAGTAGTAGTAGTAGTAGTAGTAGTAGTAGTAGTAGCAGTAGCAGTAGTAGTAGGTCAGCTGAGGACGGGTGAAACGTTTGCAATCAATGGTAATATTGTTCCCCTTGATGTATCACATCATAGTGCCAGTATATTGCTACTGCCGCCGGTATCGATAGACGATATTATAGGACCTACCGTACGATATACTATAAAAATACATACATATTATATACGTGCAGCACGGCCTTCAAGTCACATAACTCGCGCGGCACACTTACCGGTATTGGTCGCATATCGGAGTTTTCTTCGTACAGCTGCATGCCTGTAGGGAGGAAGCACTTCTGCTTACTAAGATTACTGCTTGATCGTGCCGAGCATGCACTACTAGTAGGGTACCAGTATGTTCCACCGAGCGACAGCTTTGTCCGGTGAGTTGGTCAACCAAGTCAGCTGATAATGGCGATCGGTGAATAATAGAGAGCAATGCTTTGAGAAGGGATGCCTCTTTTTAGTGTTCTGCGTGTCCATTTGGATAGTCCGGCTAGCAAAATAGGCTACAGCTTTAGGTACAATAATAATAGTGGTCACAGCATAAGTCTCGCCACACAGTACAGTACTGGAAAAAATCGAACACGAGCAAGACGGACGCAGCGCCGTGCCGTTCCAATGCTCACCGGCAAAGAACGATTTTGTAGGTCGCAACCTCCCCACGAAAACACAACTAACTCGCCCGGCGGCAGTTCCGTAAGTGAGAGATATCGAAACTCTGCGGCGTATGATACAGGTACACAGCAACAGGTATTACATGTACGAGTATACGCTTACTAGAACGAGGACGAAGCACAGATACTGTACTGACACGTACTATTAATATTACCACCTGGAACCACGGCTTTTCTTTGCGTGAGCAGATATCTCATCTAGGCTGTAATAAATTTATACCTGGTATCCCATTGCGTTTGTTGCTCCGGCCCGATCAGCCAGCAAACTTTTGCAGGCCCGGGCCGGCACGTACTCGTACATATTACCTTGGTATATGATAACATGAAGGAAGCGCGTTTTCTTGTTTATCGCTCTCTCTCTCTCTCTCTTCGAGAGGGCTCAAGGCCAACCCCCGGCCAGCCTGCCGCTACGAGTGCTTGCTCATGCTATCATACGAGCATGTCGATTGTTGTTCTGTTATCCTGAAATAACTATTCCGTTCTCCACGTATAGATGAAGGAGCCAAGAAGAGGAGTACTCGTACGGGTGCGCTATGGTGGTGTTCTGAATCAATCAATGTCGGCAGACCGCACGCAGACTGACTTGCAGAGACCGACACCGTTCAAATTATGAAAGCCCACAACTCTCACAAGGCAAACTTACAGCAAGCACCACACTTGGCCTGCCACTAACCCAAGGTTTTAGGGTTAGCTAACCCAAGGTTTTAGGGTTAGCTCGTTTCGAAACTTGGTACCTGGTATATTTTTGGAAGTTGCTTCCTCCTGGTGGGGAGTCAAGAGAGTAAGTCAACCGTAAGGTTCAAGACTCTGTACACGGAAGACACCGTTCGTTCAGTTTGCACACCATTCAATTTCCCGCGCGGGCCGCGAGTGATCGATTGCGTCATTGAAATGCTCAAACAGTCCAGTTTGATAAGCTACTGAACACCAGCAGAAGCAGCAGCAGCAGCAGCAGCAGTAAGTATTAGTAGTACGAAGAAAGTGGTACAAGCAGAGCAAGTACTCAATGTTTGTGGTACATAGAAGACACGCTGGGTGCTAGGTATGTAGACTGCCCATGCTGCTGTTCTCACCGAATATGCCGTGAGGACGTCTGTCTTCCTTGAGGTTGGGTAACAGCCACGCCGTCTCGGCCGCGAGCCTTGCAACACTGCTGTGGCGGCCGTCGTAGTAGCCTGCACCGTCGTCATGTCGAGAGGCGGTACCTGCTGTACCCCAGGAACAATGCTCGAAGAACCGTTCATAGATTTGTCCTGCTACAGAAAGCTCAGCGTTAACTTTTTCCTTTCCTCTATTGTCCGAGGTTTGGTGCGAGTGAGTGGTACCATAGGTGGTTGCTGGCGGGGATGTTGACGCGGGTCGGCGGGAGGTGGCGGGAGGAATGTGTCAGCGCGACAGCAGGGCAGAGAGAATGGCGGAATGGTTGTCAAAAGTGGTCAGGCTTCTTTCCCTTCCCTTTCCTTGCCTTTTTGAGTAAATTTTGGCACGGAAATTTGGAAATTTCAGAATAATTCAACCATGTTTTGGACGGGACTGTTGGGTCTCTAACTATCATTACCGACGGCAAAATTCGAAATAATTTCGAAAGTCGGCAAATCGAGCAACCGAAGCGCTTTGGCTTGGTTAGGTAGGTAGCTTTAGGCTAAAGCTTTCAGGGTATAGCCGTGGTGCCGAACACACAAGGAGGCACTGCTGCTGGAGCTGCTCCTCTTTAGCCATGTAGACTGATGCTATGTGTATTGCGAGCTATCTAACACTTGGTGGGAGTTATCCCCACGGTGACTACAGGCTGTTTCATGTTTTGTGCGTTGTTCCATATACCACCCTGGACGAAAATGTAAGGACTGTTGTGATATTAATATGAATGCAAACGATCTTTAAGTTTACGTCCAGAGTGGTATACAGTAAGGATTACCGACGAGTCACATGAACAGTTTGGGTGGAAATGTAAAGACAGTTTGATTTTCATGTTCAGATTCAAACGGTCCTTAAAATTCCGCCCAAAATGACAAGTTACCTGTATCTCCGCCGGTAGTTTGCCGGTCCTACTACTAACATGGTTGAATTGTTCTCAATTTGAAGAGTTTTTACCTGCCCTCTCTCCCACACTCACGACGATCTTCTTCGTGTAGGTAGGGCCGCTATCACCGCGATGAGAACATTTTCTCGTTCACATGGCAGTCTAGAGTCTACAACTTCACCGCCTCACCAACACAACGCTATCACTCATTACTTACTGCCCTCGCATGTACTTGGGGGGAAAGGGGAGTCGAGAGCGGTCTGGCACCGGATGGACCGACCAGCTGGATCAGATCTATCTATGATGACACAATTGTTTTTTTTTTTTTGCTCACATCCCATCTATTATCTTCACACTTTTCCTTTCTTCTTCTCCCTCCCTCCCTCCTAGTCGTAACTCAGATCCGGGGGGGCACTTAGTTAGCAGGCTCTTTCTTCTCCCCCCTCCCCACTACGGTACGAGCCTTCATTTTTATCGCGAGAAAAAATCAGCACTTTCTTCCCTCGTCGACTCGCGTCGAATTGTGCTTACCCACCACGCTGCTAGCTATAAAGCGCTCGTATTATTCGAGGTTAACCACTATTATTAATATAGACTACGGGGTGGGCGATGATCCGGGGTATTGAGTGTTGTTATGAAATAAAAGCAAAACTACGTATATATAATTATGTGTCTCATAGAAGTCAGATTTTGTCCTTTAGAACTGGAAACCCGTTATGGGGACAAATTACCTTGGAATTGGTATAGGGAGGGGGTTGGGGTTCTGAAGGAGTTTATATAGTTTCCGTGCACAGTTTGACACTACTGTTGACCCTGGTGCTAACTAGTACTAAGGGGAGTCGCCGACCTATAT
>JAYJMJ010000001.1:1503267-1514171 GCA_036873875.1 Laminaria ephemera
TAAGAAAAGTGCCCCTGGCAGCGGGGAAACGCTGCCACGTCAATTGGGACCCTCTCATAGAGTAGGGGCTTCATATAGGCGTCGACGATGAGATTCGCACTCACGCGGGCAAAGCCCAACGGCTTACGACCACGTCAATTGGGACCGTCTCATAGAGTAGGGGTTTCATAATACTATCGATTATATTCCCTTTCAATAGTTAATTTTTAGAAAAGCGCAAACATTATCCCACACGAATTCCAAGTAATTTCTCCTCAAAACGTGGGCGCAGTTCTAAGCGGGAACCGCAAAAAATATCCCACACTAATTCCAATTCATTTTTCCCCAAAAACGTAGATACAGGCTAAGCGCTCAACGCTCCATCCCCAACAAAAATCTACCGGAGTCCCTACCATTACCGCCATCCTCGAGCTACCTCGAAGTTGGCGCATGTGCCGAAGAGCCCACGGCCTGTCATAGGCGGCTTATGACGACGTGTGCTTTCTCTTCCACCTCGGCTTGCTGGGCGTAGGCGAGCACGACGGGCGCTTCCAGCTTTGCCCGAGTGTGCGCATCGGCATATCCCGGGATAACCTACGGCAGCACGAAAAAAAACAAGAGCATTTAGCGGTGAGGCGTGACCAACAGCAGCAGCAAAAGGAAGCAAAAGGATTAAATGCGGTAGGTCATAAAGGGGCTTGCTGTTTGAGCGTCATCGTTCTGGCTGAGCTAAAAAGAGCGTGAACAACTGATGAGATACTCGACATGCACGGTATCAAATGAGATACTCTGAGCAAAATCATGCGCAATATATACACACCTGGGACCCGCGTTTGTCATCCTTTGCTTTGCTGGTCTCCACCGCCTTCGCCACTTGCGCCTCGATCTTCCAAAAAAGGATAGCAACAAAAAAAAAAAGAGAAAGGTCAGATACGAAAAACCTGCGGTACGACTTGGCCTGCCGTTAATTCGATGAAAATCTACGAGCAGCGGAAATGCTGAACCCTCTGAGCGGTACAAAATGAAGGCACGTACCGGAGGGGAGAAGGGACAATACCCGTGACCACGGCTTGTCCAGAAGATAGAAAATAAAAATGACGATGAAAAATAAAAAAAACTACATAATGCGAATTCAATAAAAGTACGAGCATTCTGACGAGTATACCATCCACACACGAAGGAAGGGAAGAACAGATACAAAACACCCGCGGTGTGACTTGGCCTACCGTAGTGCATGATGCGAAATAAAAAAAAGCACGAGAGTATAGCACTCACACCCCTCGCGCGAAACGAAGAGAGGAAGCACCGTCGCTCGCTCCACCCGTCCCCATGCGCACAATCTAAACCTTATCACCCTCGCAACAGCTCTCACACTCTCTTAGCAGGCTCTTCCTCTTACCGCGATAAGCTTCTCCAGCAGGCCTACCACTCCCCTCTCCCCCTCCCCATACTCGGCCATCAACAAGCTCCTCTGCAACTCCCACGCTCCATCTTGCGTCCCCAGGCCGCCACGACCCACACTAACGCCAGGCGATGGTGGTGGTGATCCTTCAAGCGTTAACAAAGACGCGGTTTCAAGGGCGTTTCCCGCTGGAGGAGGCATGCGACCTACACCGCCACCGTCCCCGCCCCACACGTTTGAGGGCCCTTCCAGCGAAAATCGGTCCGTGGCCAGGCCGGTTTCTTCCAGCCGGGCGAGCAAGCCTCGGAGAGCGTACCTTCGGAGGCAAGGAAGCAAAACAAAGCAAGTATTTGATAGTATAGCTGTGGCGAGGAACTCGGGCAGCAGGATATTAGCCGGTGCTGGGAACTCGCGCAAAGCAAAACAAGCCAAACCTAAAGAAATTAGCTGTTGCTAGGAACTCGCGCAAAGCAAAACAAACATAAGATGGTATAGCTGTCGCTAGGAATTCGCGCAAAGCAAAACAAACCAAACGTAAGATAGTACAGCTGTCGCTAGGAACTCGCGCAAAGCAAAACAAAACCAAACGTAGGATAGTATAGCTGTCGCTAAGAACTCGCGCAGCAGAATATTTGTAACTGCCGTTAACTTGTGAATATACGTTGGTGGATAATTTCGAGAAGAGTCGTATAAATGAATCTCGGTCGCCGCACACAAAACCTATACTTCGAGGTATCCCCTATTCTAGGAAAGGGTCCAAAATGACGTGGCAGCGTTTTCCCGCTGCCCGGGCCCCGCTGCCAGGGGCCCTTTTCTTATGCGCGATGTGAGGCAAAGAGAGAGCCTTCCCTCACGTTATCGGTGAGGGACAAGAGACATTGTGTCTATTGATGAGATCCATTGTTTGTAGGGTCTATTATGGAGATCCATTGTTTGTAGGACGAAATACAGGGGGGTGGAAAGACCCCCGTTTGCATTTTAGCTTTTCATTCGAGAATATGTTGTTGACTGGTCTACACACTACACAGAGCCTCACACGAACACAGCACTCGTGACATCCTGTAGGAGAGCTCGACTGAAAGGTGGAGATGATTTCATTTTTAGTTTCGTCCTGTTAACAATGGGTTTCCGTAGTGGGGGTTCGCTAGGCGACCCCTGACATCGGCATATCGGCCTCTTTATGTACCGAATATGACAGGGTGATCGGGAGATCCTCAGGCGGTTCATACCGCCCGTTGTATTTTCCGATGGTACATGTGTGACGATCGTTCTACGTACCTTTCCCAAAAACCGTCCTCCATAGGGTGGTGAAAAGTTAGTAATTCATGCATACTACAAGATTCCCCTTCGGGATGTGGTTGGCTTGAAACCCCGGGGGTATCGCAAGTTGAAAAGCGGGAAAAAACTCTTGAAAACTACATAAAAGAAAAAATAATTAGCCACCGCGCAAGTAACCCGGCAAGTAACACCGACCAGCCTAAACGAGTGTACTTCGTATAGTTTAGTCTATTAATAATTCAAGACATGAATTAATTAACGTCCATGTTTGAGGGAGACGATTTAGTGTGTTGCACGTACCAACCAATAATGCGACCGGTTGAGCCCCAAAAGATAAAGGTGCATGGAAACGCTGTCCTCACCTTCGGAAGTGCAAGGTACCTTGCCCACTATGAGGCACTAATGATAGAACCTCATTAACATGGAAGTAAAAACGCACCACGAGTGGTCCAAAACGAGTTTTCTGCCTCCACCTGTCTCCGAAATATAGCTTCAAAATGTCCGCAACACAGTTTCAAAATAGCCGAAATATAGCAAAATGTCCGAAATATAGCTTCAAAATGTCCATAATATAGCTTCAAAATGTGCATGGACACACTTTCCGCACCTTCGCAGGTGCAAGGTGTACGTTTCGATACCCTCAAGCCTCGACGCTTCGGTCATGTAGTTCTTGCCAAGACCCGCCACAGCGCGATCCCCCACGTAGACCTCTTTCTTGTTCACACCCGCCGCGACGAGTCTCGCTCTTGCGTCCGCCATCAACCGCATCATGGATGGTCGGAAAACCGGCCAATCCACGCAATTGCGCCTGTTCGACACAACAGCGCAACGTGACGAGCACGAGGGGGGGGGGGGTACTCATTTGCTGCTTGCCTTAGTCATGTGACCATTAACCACGCATCCCTTTCGAGACGGAGCACCGTTTCTACTCCTAATAGAGACACCTCCAACATTTGGGCACTCATGGCGTTTCTTCCATATACCAGGTATTACATAATACCGTTTTACTTATTTTACGGGGGGGTGGGGGTAATCATTACTCAATTCATGCATGGCCGTAGTCGTATGGCCATAGACGCTCGCATCCCTACAATGCCGGAACGGAGCACGTCGGGTTTTCACCGACCAGGCAGACATTGCTTGCACCAAGCGCGAAGCGCCGTGAGGTGTTCGGCGAGTCGCATGAAGGGTGAGGAGCCGCATCCTACTAAGAACCGTGAGGCGGACTTCGGCACGTTGTGCGTACTTGCTTGCATAAGGATGACGACAACTTCGGCATCGTGTGCGTACTTTCTTGCATGTGGATGACAGCGTCGAATGACTTGATGGAGCGGGTGGTTTGCTGCCACTGCGGTTGCTATCGTGGACACGGCCGTTTCCTACGGCCGGCCCGCTGTGTCAAAGTTGCGGTTGCCACACCGCTATTTCTGGGTCTGCGGTACGCTGGTGTGGACGTCGCCTGCGTTCATACTTGTTTAATTAGCATGGCGCGGTATGGCAACAACGGGACGATGGGCACAGCGTAACTTGCATCGTATCAACTATCCACGTTCTGGCGAAACGCGTTTTGTGAGCATGACATGGTATCTCAACAATGGGACGACAGGTACAGCGTAACTCGCATGGCATCAACTATCCACGTTCTGGCGAAATGCGGCATGTTGCGAACGACGATGGTTACTTTCGCGCGGCCGAGGGTACGGTTCGAACAGAAGCGAGGAGTTGGACGGCCGCGAGCACGATTAGACGAGCATTTCCTCTCGAAAAGAACAAGACAAAAAAATACCTTGAAAACAAGACGAAAATTCCTCTTAAAAGACGAAAGGTTCCTCGTGAAAGGAACAAGAGGACGAAAACCGTTTTTCACGCGTGTCCCTGGTGAAGAAGTGCACCCACCTGGCCTTCGCACGTCGCCGATACTTATCCTCGCTACGGATGACCATGTACATCGACTCAGACAGCACCCAGCCAGGCCGGAGGTGGTTCAAGCCGGGAGATACGCCCGGTAGCCCTGCCTGCTCCTGAGTATTGATCAAGCAGAAGGGGAAAGCCACCTGCAAACGAAGGGTTAGGGTTAGGGTTAGGGAATACCCGGCAAAGGGGTTTTCCAAATGAAAGTGGATCAAACAGAAGGGGAAGGCCAACTTCATACGAAAACAAGCAGCATGTTGAGAAAGGGCCTCGCAGTAGGTTAGAGCAGTTCATGAACTGGAGGCAATTGGTACCGTCTCCCTCGAAAGTGGAAATAAATAACTAATTAAATGTTCCACCCCTACATCACTACCTATAGTATCGTGATTACCAATCCGCCGATGGGTAAACAAAAATAATTATGGCTACGTCAATGTGGGAATACACCGTACGCGGATAGAAGATGCTGCAAGTATGCGGCACGCGTGTCAAATAAAGCAAGCAGTACGCATACTAGCCGTGAATAGTTGCAAAAACAACGAACGCACGCAAGGCCTTGACATCATTTCATTATCGCTTGTGCGGTCACAAAAGCTGCAGGATAAGACACACGCGAGGCTAAATACGCAGAATGAACGTCAGCTCAAGACGGGTTTTGACAATTTTATACATGGCGGCAGCCTCCCAAAACCACCCATCTGCTGTGGAAGACCGCCCACTGAGGCCGAAGACTGGCCAGGGTCATCTCGGCGTCGTGAAGCATGCGAAACACTAATCAGAGTTACGCCCACCGAATCACGTGCGCTCCGGGCCAACCCATGCACTGTACGCTACGTGCGTGTGCCTATGTAAAGCTGCAAAGGCAGTATGGACCTAGGGTCCGACTACTGCTATGCAGGGGTGCCTAGAGGGAATACCATAACACTTACCCTCTGCGGAAGGCACGTAACGCCCGACCCGATGACGCTGAAGGGCGACTCGGAGTAGTTGGCGGGGAACTTGATGACCGTCGACAGCCCGAAAAATACACCCTCCCCCGGCCAAATCTCCTGGTCGGCCTGTCGGTAAGACGGTCCGGTAAAACGGTCGGTCAAAACGAGCCAACGACAGTCGACAAGACACCGGGTCGAACCGGTAAAATACACACTGTAACGTCAAAACGCTCAATCCCGAAGACGCTTTCGTGACTATTCGCGAACAGGCGTGTCGACTCCTCAGTGTTCCCACCGGAGATCATGACGCATTGACACGGAGCCCTCCCCCCGCATTCGCAGAAACAGCAGTTGAGCGTTTCGGCACGGTCCCAATCGACAAAAACGTTCAATAAAAGATCCAATGGCAATGTCCGCCTGCACTCGAGGCACGCCCTCCCCGTCCAGGGGTTATACATACCAGTACATCGTCAGATCCTAAAGGTTTAACAGATCCTCTACAGGTGTTGAAGCTCACTGGCTCAGGTTGCACCGCATTTGTCTCAGGTTGCGCCGCGTTCAACCTTTTTGCTACCAAGAAAATTATCCCACACTAATTCCAAGTAGTTTGTCCCCAAAAGCGTGGGTGCAGTTCTGAAGGGGATGATTGTGTAACGTACAAATCATACCCACCTCGTACCAGATTATTGTCTGTAAAAACACTTCTCGTGCGCAACGGAGGGCATCATTTCACCTGGCGGGAAGTGTGGTTAGACCCCACGTTCGCCCCATATCCCACATTCCCTCTTCCCAGAGGCCAGATAGTTGCGATAAGAAGCGATTGGTGGTGGAAACCCACAAACGGTCCAACCAGGCAGTGGAGGCATTCTCCAGCCCCAACTCCGCTGTCCGGTCCAAGAACTGAATGGGAGAGCTTTTTCCGGATCGATAGGTGTCATGGGAACAGACCACGAGAAGCGAAAGGGGGGGGGCAGGGCAAAGATAGGACAAACACTATGGTGAATTTTAGTTGTATATTACCAGTGAATTTATCGATCAGGTAGAGGTGGCGCGGATAGCTGTTAAGCTGATCCGGAATGATGCTGCATCAGTCAGATGTGTGACCGAACAGGCTTGCACAGATAGAATCGTCAAACGTTGGTGGGGACCTAACCGGTCGCGCTATCGGGGCAACGTTGCAAACCGCGCGGCCGACGTATCACGCAGCTGGCAATGCTGAGTATCGACCACTCATTGGTCGAACTCACAGCTGACGTATTTGAAAAATGTATATAAACCTTGTCGCCGGAAACCTAATTGGGAACGCGGGCAGGCCTTCGAAGCGGTGTACATTGCTGATTCCCATCCTCTGTTGCAACGCCCACATTGCCACGGCTTGCTCGCACGTTCGGCACATTCTACGTACGGCACAGGGGTGCAGGAAAGCCATGTCCCAGCGCCACGCTTGAGCGCTAGGCAACTCAGTGCTATCCCGCACAGAGGCATGCTACCGCAGCCGTGCATCTTAAAATTCTGAGGTTCCTCCCTTGAAGAGCTCTATACCTCACCCTAAAAATGACTCTTAATAAAAAATGTATCAATAACCCGACGAATACTCCCATGGCCTAGGTACAACACGAATCATAACGCAAAACACAAACGGGATTCGAACAACATTTGGTAGTTCCTCAGTTGAGGAGCCCCGTTGGTCAGGTTTTTTGTAGCCAAAAAAAGGTATACCGCTATCGTAGCAATCGTTCACGCGCGTCCACACCTTCCCATGGTTGTCGACGTGGCTGTGCTCCATGAGGAGACTGTCGGACACGATACAGCCTCTGTCAATCGTCACTCCGTACTGCACCAGCGACATAGTCACCACCGACCCCGACGTCACTCTAGAGGGCTCCTCGCTCGTCGACAGGATAGTAGCTTCCTCCACAATGCACGACTGGTTGGATTCATTCAGGAGGAGGACCCGCAAAAATCAGATCAGTCGACGAGGCGAAGAATCAGGACGAGCATGTCTTTTGTCCTGGAAAGCAATACGCTCGGTCTCATCGTCAGTGAGACAATGCACGACTGGATTCACAACAGGTTGACGCGCAAATCAGTCTACGAGGGGAATAATCAGAGCGAACATTGTTCTTGTCCGGTAAAGCAGGTCAACGTCACGGCAGGGAGGGGGCGTACTCATGTACCTGGTACTGATTTGTTGCTTGCCTTAGTCATTTCACCATGCTACTGTAGGGGGAAAAGTTTTAGGGTCTTTCGTTTCAGCGGCTCAGAGTCACTCGCACGAGTGGCTATCTACCTAGACTATGTGCTGTTGTGTTTTGCGATATGAACCACCATGGAATTTTTTTGTTACGCTGCGCCAACAAGACACGTCTAAGTCCATTTTTGAGTGGGGTACTGAGCCACTCGCGCGAGTGGCCTAAACTCGGTAGAGAATATGGGGGTATAACATCCCCCCTAACGTAGCCTTGCTCCGCAATACGCTCGGTCTCATCGGTCTTATCGGTCCTATCGGTCTTATCGTCGGTCAGACGTATCGCATGACATGTGGACGACGGAGAAAAAAACAGGCGGGGGAGAAAGAGGACGCGGACCTCAAGGAGAAGACACCGCAGATCAAGGCCTTGTGCTGCTTGTTGTGTGACGAGCGACCGTGAGGGGCAACGGAGCACGCGGTATGAAGTCGTGAAGGCGACACATCTCAGGGCGCGAGAGGCCTTCTGGAGACTATTCGCCAAAGGCAAAGACGGCGAACTCGCTCAACAGCAGCAACGGAGAGCACGTTTTCATCGTTTTCTTAGCGGCTTACCTCCAAGTGTGCGTTTGCGCCGACGAAAGCGTCCACCACCCTTGAGCAAGACAGTAACAGGGCGCCCGCGCCGATCACGGTGGCCCCGCAGCTAGAAAAGCAACAACAGCGACAACGACAACAACAGCAACAACGACAACGACAACGACAACGAAAAGAACAAGAGCAGCAAAAACAACAACGACAACAGCAACAACAGAACAGTGTGGAAGGGCAGCAATGCCGACCAAGGAAGGCCGCACGAGGGCACGGCGAGGTGGTGGTGGTAGGGGAGGGAGAGGGGGAGGTCATACGGGGTTAAAATCGCGTGTGCTTCATGGAAATGACAGTTGCCGGTCGGCCAAAGGAACACACGGAGCGCCACCACGACTGCAATCAAGCAACCACATATTTCCTGGCCGATGTGGACGGTATATCTACTGTTGTGTTTTGACACCAACCATAGTGCAGTCAGAGTTAAATCGGGCACTCTCAGCTTGGTGTCCCCACCGAGCTCAGAGACACGGCATATGGGCGTCATTACCATGCCGCACACCGAAGTGACAAGAACACAGAGTAGTCATCGACAACAACAACGACGCGCCACACACCACCGTAGGCCGGTTCATACCCCCCTGTAGGTAAATGCCTCCCTGTACGAGAACGCCAAAGAGAAGTATCCGCGTCGCTCCTGACCTCCGTTATCACCACAGATATGTTGTAAACCCCGCCATTCTCACTCATGTTCACAAGAGGATGATAGCGATTCGTCCCCCCCTAAAGGACATAATAGCGTTTCACCCCCCCCACTAAAAAAGAAAGTGAAATAAAACGCTGCGTGTGTTCCTGATACCCGCCCTTGCGTTGCGTACCTGGCGAGCTCCGCGTACTCGTCGACTGCCATCCGGTGCTCCTTCACCGCCTCCGGCGATACCCTGTCAACCGCCGCTGCTGCCGCCTCCGCCAAGGACATGGTTGCATAGCACGCCAACTCTCGCCCGCGGGTTTCAGGCCCCACCGCGACGGACAAGCCATTGGCGAAGCATGAGCCGCTGCTAGTCGCCGTAGCGGGGTGTGAGCACGACACGAGGCCGCAGTTGACGACGGCCGCGCCTGGGCCCACTACACAGCGAGAAACCGAGTTGCAACCCTGGGGCATTGAGGGTCGCGTAGGGCGCAAGGCCAGGTCCAGATTATATCGACATGAGGGGTTGGTCGCGAAACCGTGGGGACTCCACGTGAAACAGCCTAGTCACTGCCCCGATCATGGTCCCCTCGAGGACGGGGTCGGATGTACCGTCACTGCGATCAGCTCGAGGAAAGAGACAGAAAATCGCCCAGCAGTCGTGCAAGGCAAAACTAGCCGTAGGGAGTTAGGGTGGAGACAAGCATGCACCTGCCCCGTACGAGTAGCATTCCTTCATGCACAGTTAGGTGTTGCTGTGAGCGTCTGGCGGCGTTGATTCTGTAGCGTAAGCATGCCCAGCAGTGTGGTAGTTATCTGACGCTATATAGCCACACATAGAGCGACATCCTCGAGCTACGTTCCCTGGCAGCTTAAAACATTATACTCGCGATCGAAATATCACACGTAGCTTGCAAAATATGAGTTTCGACGAATTTCTCGATCTCGCAGCTGAGGTGCCTGTCATATATTTATAAAAACATTGTATTCATACTTGCATACAGGAAGCTCCTGTTCTGGTTCGCCCACTGTCTCATGGCACTCATTGTTCCATGCACATATGCCCCCGTTACTCTATGCACGAATGCCTCCATTCCCCTATGCACGCATGCCCCCATTACCATATGCACACATGCCCCCATTACCCTATGCACGCATGCCTCCATACCTTGACAAGAGCTCCGTCGCAGACAACGCACCAGGCCAGCGTGGAGTTGTACAACCCACAGGGCTGCGGGCATTGCTCGGCACCCGGAAGGGTAACCTGAAGCGCGCGCACGCAAGACACGTCATGAGCGGGAATGGGGTCAGGAAGAAAAGGACGGGCTTGGTGGAGAAAAACAGATTGCTTAACCCTTTGAGACCCCCGAAAAGCGTTAAAGAAAACGAGAGGGATGCTCTTGTCATCCGTCTAGGAAGACCGAAGCAGCAGTACAAGTGTCGTCATGCTGCGCGCGTGTCGTGCATCTCCTTACGCTGCAGTTCAGACCCATCCCCTACCTCAGCAGCCTTGATGGTATCGTGTGGCCGACGCTGTACGCAATCGTCACTATTATTCAGCACTTTTATCTATCTGAAGTCCTAAAGTTATCATCCCACACCAATTCCAACCAGTTTTCCCCAAAATCGTGCAACTTCGACAACGAAGAATTCGGCAATATACACAAACAGATCCGGCGTCCTATTGGCCTGCTTGCGATGTACCAACTTTGGTTGGGTAGGAGTTGGGTCGGAAACGCAGAACAATACGATTGAAACCGTCGAAATCACAGTCAAAGGCCAACCCAACCCACGAAAAATCAGCGAAAAGATAGGATTTTCGTTTTTCCCCTATACCATTTTTTTTATTTCTCGCCTATTTTTTTCGTGGGTTGGTTGGCCTTGGGCGATGAAATTCGTCGGTTTCAATACTATTTTTACATTTTTTCCAACCCA
>JAYJMJ010000001.1:1533106-1549735 GCA_036873875.1 Laminaria ephemera
CCCACGGCTCTCAACGCACACGGCACCAAGGCCAGTCCCGACGGGTCCTGTGCACGCACAAATAATAGCCAACCCTTTTCGTGCTGGTTTTGCTGTAAGTCGTTGAGAGTTCGCCGAGGCAGGTGCGGCAACGTGTGCTTTCACATGCATTGCTGGGCTACGTACGAGAGTATGGGTTTCAAATTAAAAATCATAAAACGGGGCAACATACGCTTTTTGAAAATTCAGTTATACCGAGCGAGCCAATTATGCCGAAAAAAACGGGAACTACTACTACTGCTGTACCAGGTAGTAGCTAATTTCAGGGGGTTGATCGACGAGACGGACGCACAACGACGCTGACCTGGCCCTGGTCTCGTGTGTTCTGCTGCTGCTGTTACTACCGCTGTTAGTGCTTCTGCTTCTGCTTCTGCTTCTGCTTCTGCTGCTTCTGCTTCTGCTGCTTCTGTTGTTGCTGTTGCTACGAGTACCGTACGAATGCCGATTTTTTTTTCTCCGAAAACAGAACGCAAATATTAAACAGCGTACGTACGTAGATGCTCGTTTGTGTTGGTTTGTGCAATTCGAAACTACCAGGTATTATACCAGGTATCTCCTGTTCTTTTGCTTTCTGGTCTCCCCCTGTGTTTTCCGTATCCACCCAGCATCGCAGATTGGACTACTGCAGATATTGAGGTCGCGCCGAATACCACCAACTACTATTAATAGTAGGTGTCATGTGCGGAGACCTATTTGAACCTTGATAGTGAATCTTTACGGGGGTTTTGGCCATGCCGCCTAACGCCGACCACCCGACCCGAACCCTAACCCGAACCCGAACCCTTACGCTATGGGGTGACCTGTGCTTGGATGCTGTGGCCTTTTAAGGCTCTACAGTAGGTTGACTCGGTCGGCTTGGATGCTGTGCTTGGAAAGACTCTATAATAGGTTGATTCGGCCGGATCGGGATGCTGTGGCTGGGAAATACTCTAGGTTGATTGAGCCGCTTATAAGATACCCCTTAGCCAACCAGAGTGCGTAAATAGCTACCTTGGGAAGATTCACTGTAGGCTTCAAACGCTACTGCATGTATCGTACAGTATACCAGGCATATGGAAGCCGGGAGTTGTTGTACTGAAGTTAGCGTAGAACGCACCCTCTCCCAAATAAGAAACCCAGCCCGTGGGTCAGTATATATGTTTTTTACTGCAGCATACCGGTAGGTGTTATGTAAGGCACAGCAGTATGTCAGCAGAGCAGCTAAGCACTCGTATTATTGATCTTTGTTTTGGCCACCGCTGCAGGCGTCTGCAGCAGTGTGCTTATGCTTATCTGCAGCAATGTCCTATGCTTTTACACTCGCCTCCACGGTAGGGTCGTCAAGAGCCAGGAAAATGCAGTTCACCAAGATGAGCCCCACGACGGCCTGATCGAACCAGTCCCGTGATATCATGCGCTTAGCAGTTTTGCGGCAACTTTTAACCCTCTCCGAGAAATTTTCAGAAATCCCCCTCGACCTTCTTCGGCATGCTGCCGTCTCGTCCCTCCTAGTAGGTGCTGCAACATCGTCCCTCTCGTGCTCCCCATTAACATATTCTGCCACATCACCCCCCTGATGCAAACTCGTCTCATTGCAACCGATATCATCAGCAGTAGTGTCATGACGAGACGACATGTCATGTTCAGCCGCTGATTTGCTATCTTCTTGTGACATCGCCAGGCCGGGGGGCGGGACAGCAGTAGCCCCACCCTGAACCTCAAATATATGACACGCGCCACCAGCCACTGCGGCGACGTGTTTTCCGCTTCAAATCATCCCTGCTTGATAAAACGGGAGCATACATCGGTCTGTTCTGCTCTTGCTTGTAGCAGCTGGCGTGCCTGTGTAGAGAGACTGCAAAGCTGTCGGGTCACGTGCTCGAGCGCTGGGTTAACTTGCCGCTGTTCGAGTGTAGATTGGTCGAGGATGTCGAACAACGGATGTCGAGCATCCTATTGGATGATACAAATGAAACCGTAAAAAACGCTACAGCGGCGATTTGGAAACCCTTTATCCGGTGATTTCGTGATTTCGAGTCGCCTTTGCCCTTTTGTCCACCTTGTGCTGCCCTTCTGTCGGGCCTGTAGGGCGTTGCAAGGAGCGTTCGCTATGTCTACCCCTTCTCTGTCGCGTGCCCATGATCTTCTCCGGGAGCTTCGACTCGAAATACGAAGAATTGAGGTGGTGGAGGGCGAAACAGGCGGACATACCGACAACGATTTCTGGACAACAAGTGCCATCGAGGTAGGCATCATACTTGTGCGACACAGCAACTTCCTGGTATAATAGTACAGCAGTAGTCTTGGACTACGAGTGCAGCAATAGTCTGCCACAACAGTAGTCTACCGCAACGGCGACACCGGTTCACCCGCTCGCTGGTTCTAACTCCATTGCATTGCTCATTCTCGTGCTTGATACTCCCGACCTGGACCTGCAATGACCCCGCGCTCGACTGATAACGTCCCATTCTTGTTCTTCCGCTGCAGGCTGCACTGCCGGTACATCGAATGTTCCTGGTATGATGTACCCGTCGTCTAGACTGCCGGCCATCCAATACCTTTGGTCGTGCTGGCATGCTACATTCCACAGCAAGTAGACCGCTTCACCCGCTCGCTTGCTCTCACTCCATTGCTCATTCTATTCGGCGCGACCCCTATCATTAGCTCGTACCTATCATATGTAGCGCTTGACTCTACCAAAGTCCCGTTCTTCCGCTGCACTGTTGTGAAGGTCTTCAACAACTCGAGCGTCCGAACCATTGCTGCCTGTCGCGATGCTCTCGCGGACGCCCGGTACGAGGTGGACCAACGAGAGGGAGATGCAAACGATGCCGCGGGCGCCATGACAAAGGTGAACAGCAGCAGTAGAAACCACAGCAAGTATGGTAGCTTGTGCCAGTTCTGCTCACGTGACACGTGACCCATGCACTGATGCATTTTTTGCTATCTCTTAGGAAACAGTGCGCGGTCTCTATCACCCACACCGCCCAGTCAATGATACCTGGTATAACAACAAGTGCCAATTTTGTAGACGTTGCAGTGGAGGCCTGTCGACCGAACGCGGTGTGATCTTACCGCCGTGATATCACATCTCGAGCTGCTTCGTAAGTGCTCGTGATTCGGTGTTGTAGGAACTGCAAACAGCACCAACAACAGCAACAGGACCAATAATCTTCCTAATGGTATCACCCCCCTTTATAGTACGTACCCAACGGTCTACTGCTGTAGCTGTGGCTGGTCGTGGCCAGACACGGGTGACAACGATGGCGCTAGAGAATCAGCCAGGCTGGCCCGAGAACTTGTATATAAGCATTCCACCACGTTAAAGTTCAGGTCTCTGAAGAACTTTGCTGGCGGTAACCCTTTTGTTGCCCATGTTTAGCAACCAAAAAAATACCGAGGGCAATGTTATCAAGAGCCTAAGAAGAACGTACAGATGTACGAGTGCCACCATGCTATGCGTGTCTCATATATAGCTCCTTCCTTTGCAGTCCGGGCTCGTCCCCTACCCCAGCAGCATAGATTGATGCGTGTGACCGATGGCGTAATTGTCTTTTTTCTCCGACAATGGTTCTTTCTGAAGTCCTAAAGGGGTTTAGAAACGGCCCAATCACCATTTTCGCGGAGGAAGGGGGACGCTTGTTGGAGCCAATGCTGTTAGCACCGCCCCTATTGCTCTCCCGCAAAGCATGCCTCCCGACAACCGCTGTCATATCAGTACCAACACATTGCAAAACAGCATATCAGTACCAACACATGCAAAACAGTACGCTGCTGCAGCGGTCACGCTCACGCCTTTCTCTCGTTTGTGTGTGTTGTCTTGTCCTTAAACCGTTGTTTCTACCCAACGACGCCAGCACACCCAGTGTCCGTCCTGATTCTTCATCCTAGAGAGATACCAATCTGGACGGAATCATAGCCACCATTCGGACATTAATATCAATACCGAACGGTCCATACGTTTCCGCTCAAAGTGGTCCAAACTATGTGGTGTTAAGTCTGGTGGATCGCCTTTTCCTGGTGTATCAAACAAACGTGCTTAAAGTAGGTGGAGCAAGCCGAGAGAGATCTGGAGCACGTGACGGCGGAGGTGCGGCGAGCGGTTGCCTCTCGCAAACGGTACGGGGAAAGGCACCGCAACGCGAGGAGCCGCGCCGCGCTGATGGGGACGGAGGGCAACTCCGGAATGTGAGTCGTCCGGCCGGCTAATGTCGTAGTGCTTCTTTTAGGTGCCAATGATGTTGGCACGATGGAGCGATCCGTGCCGGACTTGGCCAACACCTTGGGGTAGGCTTTAATTTTTGTTTCTTCCCTTTGTAACTCCACCCGCGTTTTGGGGACGAACAACTTGGATTTAGTATGGGATAAGTTATGCAGTGGTAAAAGGGTTCAGTCTCAAACGGGTCAAGAAGGCCCAATTATCCCAAGTTAGCGAACGGCGTGCTTTCAATAGAGATGATGGGGGTGGTAAGGAGGTGGATCCTGTAGGACCAGATCGATCCATGCTGTGGCTAACAACGGTTTCAAGTAGGTAGACGTTCAGTTCGCCTTGCTCATTCCACTTGTCTACGACCGTTCCTGCTGCGTGCACCATACCCACCGAGCTAGCAGTCAGCGCTGATTGTTAGCTTGGTGGTCATGATCTGTCTAACAATATTGGTGTATCTCGCTGCCTGCTAGCTCAGTGGGTATGAAGCATCTTCAACAATTATGGTGTATCTGTAAATGACTGCTAGCTCTATGATTATGTTGTATCTGTAACAAAATGGTGTATCTAAAATGGTGTATCTCGCTGACTGCTAGCTCAGCGATTGTGGTGTATCTCTAACAAAATGGTATATCTGCAACACTGTGCATCGAATCGCTCGCACGGAGTTGCAGGAAGCGGCGACGTTCGCAAGATGGAGGAGGCGGGGACACCCCGGGGTCTGCCGCGGGAGAAGCGCGAGAAATGAAGCAGTCTTTGCAGCGCACCCGAAAGATGATGGCAGAGCAGCTTGCGAGGGTTGCGCAAGTATCGGAGGTTATGGGCGAACAAGACGCTTTGCTTAGGAATACGTTTGACGAGCACCAGGCGAGTCTGAGTTGAGCGGTTTGACTTCGCTTGCGGATGCCGCATTTGTTCGCTGCTTTGTTTTCCGTGTGGTGTTCGTAAAAGCCTAGTGTGTGCGGTTTGTTGTGTTTCTGGAGCGGAAAAGATCCAATTGACGATTGCTTGCACGGGATGTTCGTGCAAGCTGCGTGATACGTCGGCCGCGCGTGTTCTATATTTCTCGTATTTTTTGTGATTTTTTTATCAATAATACGTCGGCTGTAAGTTCGTCTCAAACTCCCACAGTTGTGCCCCGGCGATTGCCTCCGTTTCCCGACCCCTGTCCGATGTTTTCCTTGGGTGTCGTTTTTATTCCACGCGGTCCGCGCAGGGCATAGGGGGGAGTCTTCGGCGGGCGGGCACGACCTTGACCCGCCTGAAGATCGCCGACGTTATGGACGCCGTGGTAATGGTGGCATCCACCCTCTTCTTTTTCGGCACGGTGTGCTTCGTCTTGTATCAGAGGTTGCCGACTCTAGGGCTGTTGTGACAGGGAATGTTGGGGATGGAGCAAGCGGCGGTATGGTACAGGCTGGTTTGTTTACTGCGTTTTAAGTGGGCTAGTTTTTGATGTACGACGCTGCCTCGTCCCGACAAGGCTGCACGGTGGACAGGCCGGCGTGCGTTGTGAGTTTTGCCGGGCTGGTTTTATGTACGACGCCCCCTCGTTCCGACAAGGGCTGCACGGTGGATGCACGTGCAGGACGATTTCGTTTTGCTTTTTGCTTCTTTCTGTGCGTTGCGTAATTTGTCAATGGTCTTAACCCCTTTATATCTGCACCCACGTTTTTGGGGGACAAAGTGCTTGGAGTTCGTGTGGGATCGTGTTTCCAGGATGTAAAAGGGTTTGGTCAGGTCTTGTGCAAGTGCGGGCAGTGGAAGGAACGCTACGTCGCGCCCACCTTGCTCGTGACGGATTTGCAGTACGGGACATGTACCATAATCAGAAAACAAGCAGTAAGAAAGCCAGGCTGAGATTTACAGGAAAATAAGAAACTCGGGAGCCGTTCTACAGAAGTTTGTGTAGAACGTACCCTTTCTCAAATAAAAAGTCCAGCCTGAACCTGCATACCTGGTTCTTGTTTGGTGTCCTGTACTGCTGTAGTAGTAGTAGTCTTAGCCGCGGTAGGACGCTCTGTGCGGCGGGGGTTGTGGCACACGGGCGCGTGTGTGTATGGTGAGGACGGCAATCAGGCACAGGAAAGGAGACAGAACGTAATCGCGTTTGGGATCTACCTCTATCAGGGATCGTTGTGCGTGTCCTCGAAATGGCGTGTGGTGGCAGACGCTAGCGCTGGAGCTGATAGACACTCAGGCTGGTGCTGATGCAGTTGGTAATCAGAAGAAGAAGAGTGTGTATTGGACCATGGGCCAAGAAAGACCGAGAATAATAGACTTATTTAGGTGCTGTGAGGAGTGACAGCATGGTGGGCTGCCGTCCTCATCGGTTGGCAGGCAGGTTCGCCTCCCGCTCTCCTGTTTGAAGCCTGATCGTCTCTCAACTGGAATACTTTTACGTAGAAGTTTCCAGTTTCTAGACAGGGCTAGAATGGTGTGTACAGCGCGCTCTGGGTTTGTGCGCTTGGGTTAGGAGTATGGTCTATGCGTCGTCGTACGTAACAGCGACCGCGGTTGGTGAAGCTAGACTTTTGTATTGCTTTTTTCGGACAACAGACATTTTTGGTTGATGTATGATTTTTTCAGACAAAAATAATTTTTTTTTGGGTCGTTTTTTCGGGGGCGCAACCTTTTTCGGACAGGCACAAAAATACTTTCAATAATAGAGGCCTTAGGTTAACACCTACCGGCAGAGTGTAGGGAGTGACGATTTTTTTTTCTTGTGTGTTTTACGCAAAAGCGAGGCCGAGCCATTTTCTTTTCCGTTTTAGAACTGCACCCGCATTTTTGGGGACAACTTGGAATTAGAAGGAATGTTTTTTGCATTCAGTCCCGTACTGCTCCAGATAGTGAATCGTAGACTCTGTAGCATCAGGTGTTGTACCCCTGCGGGTAACACACGAATACGCCTTTCCCAAATGCTCTTTTATGACCCCCCACCCGTACCACCCCCTATCCCCCAGACGCCACGAACGTAAAATTCAGAATGAAATTGAGCGTTTCGTTCGCAGCTGTTGGTTGATCGGTTATTACATCCAACTCTAAACAAACCCGAGGTACGTACAAACAGATACCAAAAAAGGTGTGTATTGGAGGGCACACCATTTGCGCGCGTGACTGCAGACTGCGGAGGGTGAGGGTGGATGGTTTCATGATAGAGGGGGGGTGCGGAAGGAATGACGTCACGCACTTTTCACCTCTCTCTGTGACAGAGTACCAGTACGTACATAATAACAGTATAGTAGTACTCGTAAAATATCATACCTGGCGCAACACAGGGAAACACATCTGTCTTGTAGTTTTTGCGACCACAGAGCTCGTCTCTCTAGGAAGCATCGGCATGGACACTGGTTGTGCTGGATGATGTGGATGGGTGCAAATGGCAGTTTAATGTGAAGAACACACACACACACACACACACATACACGGCGTTTTCGCAGGTTCGAGCCCCCCCGAGTGCATACTCGTACCCGTAGGGACTTTTCCTTGTGCAAAAAATTGACTTGCGGAAAGCGCGAGAGCGTTAGCTAGCGAAAATTCGACGAAAATCGACTACTCGTAGCGTTGGGAATGCTGAACCCTCTGCGCGATAAAAATGAATGCACGTACCGGGGGGAAGGGACGACACCTGTGACCACGGCTCGTCCAGAAGCTCGAAAGTAAAAGTGAGATAAAAAAACACACACACACACACACATACATATCTGCAAGTAGAACTATCCTCGTGCAACTTGCATGTACGATATATACCAGTAATGGTGTACATGCCCCTACCCCCCCTGCTCCATGGGAAAATGTGGTAAAATTAGGATGATTGCGGATTGCCCGCCTGGGGCGCAGGCTCGGGGTAGCCGTTCGTTGAAGCTCTCGAACAATGAGTACGTACGTACGTACGTACGTAAGCTTCTTTAAAAAAAAAAAAACCGTTCGTTTCGTACAAAGTCGGTGGGGCTTTTGTTGCCTGTTTGGACTGCTGTTTGTAGAGTGTAAAGTCTACATCGTGTTATCGTACTATACTCTGCCGTACTTTAGCAAACTCGTCGTTGGTTTGTGTGCGTTTGGTTGTGTCGACATTGCCGATGCGTCGGCGTGTGTGTATGTGTCAGTTCAACGTGTCGACATGTATACGAGTATATGTCCCTGAGGAAAAAAATGTGAATCGAATAATTGAAAATAATTGAAAAAAACAGGGGGCAAAATCGAAAAGTGCCCGTTTGAAAAAGAGAACATAATGCCTCCACTCCTGTGTATTAAACTCCAAGCGTTCAGTTTTTGATCACGAGACAGCACTCTGCACTGGCGCTGCCGTAGCGTAGAGCGCAGACCATCCTGCACCCAAGCGACCAGCAATGCTCTGAATGACCACAGCCTCATTGCTACCTCTGAAAGAGCTTTGCAAGACCGATCCGCGACCGATCATCGTCAAGCGATTAAACTTAGAATCAAATCAAATCAATACTTCGAAAACGACGCCGTAGAAATTAAATGGAGGAATCGCACAGCAGCAGTACTGTACGAGTCGATCCGCCGTCTCCGGCCGGTGCTACCCGCGTAGCCGAGCCGGGCAGCAGCAGCAACAGCAACAGCAGCAGAAGGACAGATGGCCAGTGGAGGAGGCGCGCTGGGGCCATCAGCCCCTTCATTGTGGGCTTCGTTGCTGTCTTGGCGGCGTCTGCTCTGGCCTGGCAGCTGATGGGCGCGGGCATCGTGATGCACTTTTTCGTCCTTCTGTGCTATGGATTCGTCTTTCTATCTTTGGGAGCCTACCTCGTGCGCCCGCGTAAGCAAGCAGCAGCCGCTGAGCCCCCCCCCCCTCCTGCCTCCCCACCCGAGGTCAGCGCTGCTTCTAATCGGGACGACGGCAACAGCATTGCAGCAGGAGGAGGAGGAGGAGGAGGAGATAGCAGTCGTGGTAACGATGTCCCCAGCAATTGTCTCGCTGCAAATAATGGAGACGCGGGCGGCAGCAGCAGCATGCCCCCCCAGCTCCACTCTTCCCGTACGGCCTCGCCTATGCACTGGGTGGGGGAAACAGTAGAGGGATCCCTCAATTGGCTGCGTGGTGGGGTCGCCGCGGGCAGCAACAACGGCGCGGTCGGGCGGAGACGGAGCAGAAGCATGGGAGGACCTCTGCTGCTTGGTACTGAAGGAACAGTTAGCGGGGCTGGTAGTGCGGCGACGTCTCCAGGCGGGTCCATCGGCCGCGGCGGTGGCAATGCTTCCCCCACGAGCGGAAGGAGGATCGGGTTCGGCAGGGCGGCAGCTGAGGCTGCTTTGGGGAGAGCGCTGCCTGTGCTTGGCGCGGGCATTCCACAAGGGCAGCTTGCTAGGGCTAGGGCGTGGTCAAGGACCTTTGGTAGTGGAGGGCAGCAGGGCTCGTCTTCGCCACCTGCTGCGGCGGCGGGGGCGGGAGGGGGCGGCGGATTGGCGATTGATGCGTACGATGGAGATGGTAGCGTGGATGGAAGTGGGGGGGGTGATCGCGGGATGCGTGCCGGAGGAGACTGGTTGGTGGGAGCTGGTATGGGTGATGAGAGGTGAGGGGAAGGGCTATTGCTGCTGCTGCTGCTGCTGCTGCTGCTGCTGCTGCTGCTGACGTTGTTGTTATTATTTATTCTGCTGCTGTTTCTGCTGTATTAGACGTCTCAGGCGTCCGTGACTTGCTTTGCCTTGTCTACATACAGCCTTGCCCGTCTCAGTCAGCGTGTCTTCGTAACTAGTATCATGAGCACGCAAAAAACAAGGATTGTCCGGGATGAAGAAAGAAGGGATATGAGAAAAAAGAGACGTTGCAGTCCGGTCGTTCGTGGACTTGACCGCTGGATTCGGCGGGAAACAAATCTCACTCGTACTCGTCTGCTTTTATCAGAGCATGCTCTGTTGTCTTTTGAAATCAGTGTAGGCCCTACTCGTACAGTACATACGCCCAAACGTTCAAACCAGCAGTAAAACCGACACGTCAAAGGCCGTGCTCTCGCGCAAGGCACGGGCGGAGATACTTTTTATTTTGTGTCCATTTTTTGCGTAGTCATATTCTACTGCTGCTGCTCGTGCTGTTGCTGCTGCTGCTGCCAGCTGCTGCTGTTATCCGTGGTCTGTGGTACAGCACTACTACTGCTGCTGCTGTCGTATAATTCACTTGAGCCGAGTCTGTCTTGTTTCCTGCACCCGCCATGAAACGAGGGAGCGAAGCTTTCAAGCTTGCAAGGAACTTGAGTTGAAGACAGGAAAATATCGATCCCGGGCCCCACCCCAATCGATCGTATTTGTCGCTCGTCGCATACCGACCCTACTGACTACCAAGTACCAGGTACTGCTGTACCAGTAGTCTATACATGTTGCAAAGCAGATCATATTGTTAGGCTTACCCTTCTGTTGTTGTTGTTGTTGTTGTTGCTGCTGTTGTTGTTGTGGTTGTTGTTGTTGTTGTTGTTGTTATTGTTTTTCTTTTGTTCTTGTTCTTGTGTTCTTGTTCTTGTTGGTGCTGTTGATCGTTGTTGTTTTTCACTGCTGTTGTCTTCATTCAGATGTAACCGTTCTTTCCGCGGAACGACGTCCACAATTCCACATTTAACATTTTGACCGTTCTTGCCTGTTGTTGTTGTTTCACATTAACTCTCATAATCAAGTCCGTGGCCACAGGACAGGCTCCAGTCGCTTATACACTATCGACATCGAGCACCCGGCACCCAGCATCCACCACACGCACACCACCCAGTGTCAGTGTTGATTCTTCATCATGTTAATTACAAGCGAAGTGAATTTCTTATTTATGGCGGCACCAAAAAAGAGGGGCTCAATTCCAGCCTCGCGTGCCCGAATCTCCGTGTTCCGTCCAACGACCGGAATTTCCCCAAAAGAACAAGCCGAGGAACGGTCGAGTTCTTTTTTCAAACACTCAGTTGTCGGGAACAATGGCAGCAGTTGCCGGTCGTTGCAGCAGCAGCAGCCGCAGCCGTTCCCATGGGAACGCTTCCCTCCAACGCACACAGTTGACGACAGTTACACCTATCCACCAGCGCGAGTTCCGTCTACACGTTCTGCGGTCGCAAACTACGAGACAGATAACTACTACGAATAGGAGTAGGAAACCTGCCGTACTGTCTGCTGTTGTACATCTAGAAGAGTGTAAACGTGCGGGATCGCGTCATACTGCCACCGTAGTTGTTGGTGTTCTCACATTAACTCTCTTAATCATGTCCGTGGTCACAGGACAGGCTCCAGTCACTCTGGAGCGGAAGAATACCCCAGGAAAAAAACTAGTTTTTGCCCTCAGCGTCGTTACGTTTGAGTGGTGCCACCAGTTTGCATGTTTGGGACTTGAGAGGGAAAACGTGTCGAACAACAGCAGTGACGATTACGGCATGGGCAGATAGGAGATGCGCCAGAAGTCTAACGGAAGGAGATGTAGACACGTGTCCAGCGTGATGATACTTGAACTACAGCAGTAGAGCTCTTGCACGCTTTTGCTGCGTTAAAGGTTGGTAAGGCGTCATTTCTAGCATTTTAGTCAACCTGGGGCCCAAGTCCCACGAGGGTTGAAAGTTGATGGTAATACAGCAGTTCAAGTCTAAAAATTGTGTATTTTTAATTTTTTTTGTAAAAAGTGCTGACGTTTCAGTGTTTTATGAATTCAGGCACCGGTACGAATGTATTTGTCACGTGGACGAGGGAAGTCGTGATGTAGGGGTTGGTCTTGCGTTTGTTTTCCTGGGTATCTCTTTCCTTCCCCCATTCCTCATCCTTAGTACCTTTGTTTACTTTGCTTCCTTTGTTTCTTTCTGTTTCTCTCCTGCACTGGTTTGTTGGCTTGTGTATGTTCCGCTTTTTGTATTAACTACGGCTGGTATTGCATGGTCTAATGTCCTGACTGCTGTATTTGCGATGGCGATGTTCGTCTCTGTCTCGTAGTTTGTGACCACAGAGCTTGTCTCTCTCTAGGATGACAAACCGGCACGGACAATGGGTGTGCTGGATGCCGATAGTTGGAAGAAACAGTGGAGAACACATATACACAGAGGTGCACAGCAGCAGCACAGCTGTAAGTCTATTTGTACTGATTCACAGTGACGTACCAAGTAGGTTTATTGATCGCTGAATTGTCGGCTGCGGTCTGAACGTCAGAACTGCGGTCCGAATATACAAACAACCGATTCGGACCGGACGTGAACGGCGCAAGCTAAGGAGTACGGTCGTGGTACCGCGTTAGTGCGGTACCCTTTTGTGCGGAGCCCTAGTTTAGTGCGGTGAAAAGGCTTGTCATGACCTCGTCCTACAGAGCACCTCACGATCTCGGGATTGTTCGGGGTCCCACTTTAGTGCGGGTTGTTGTTGTTCTCACATTAACTCTCATAATCAAGTCCGTGGTCACAGGACAGGCTCCAGTCGCTCTGGAGTGGAAGAATACCCCAGGAAAAACACACACACACACGCACACACCAAAAGTGATAGCGTATATATCATAGCTGAAGCAAGTCGTACATCGGCCAGAAATATCAATAAAAGTGAAATAGTGGGTATTATCATCCGACAAGGCACCGCGCTATTGAGGGACCACGACTGTACGAGGGCACGAGCAAAATGTCGCAGAGGACCTGACCTGACCGGACCAGACCAGACTAGACGATGCAAGGCTTTCATCACCTTGGGGCCCAGATATAGCGACAAAAAAGACGACGGTTGCAGTATTAGCAAGAGTCTAGGAAGAGCCTCCCTGCAGCAGTATGAATATGCCCTCGCCTTTTACGACCTGACTGGATTATTATCTAGGATAAAGCATGGAAATCGGAGAATATTTTGTTGTTGAGTTTTAATGTGGTCGACCAAATTTTCAAAAAAGAAAAAGTCGGATTTTTTCCGGACAAAGTTCTATGGGTAGGCTCGGTGTTGGGGTTAGGGTTGGGGTTAGGGTTAGGGTTAGGGTTAGGGTCTAAATTGGTGTTTTGGGCTGTTTTGGAATTTTTCCTTCTCACAATACTGGAAGCACACGTGGGCCAATCCAACTTCCCCGATTTCCATACTTTGTCCTAGACAATAGTTCAGAATTGAGGTAAAGGCGGCTGCCCATGCTTCACCCGTGTCGCACAACTCCATATATTGGACTTCGAACACATCCCCTGGAGCTTGTTTCTCTAGGAGGAGGCATCGTCACGGACACCGGTTGTACTGGGCGAAGATGGGTGGAAAAATCAGTTTGATGTGGAGAACACACACACACCCCACTGGCCCAGGCTGCTCGCTTCGTGTGACCGATTCTGTAATCGTCACTTTTTTTCGTAATTTTTTCCCCTTGGTGCCCCAAAGGGGTTAAGGCATTCGTTAAGGCATGCCTTAGCGCCCAGGGCTTACCTTGGCCAGACTTCAAGGTAGACCGACAGGCTGACATGTTTCGCCTGCTGCTGGTGCCTATTAATAGTGCCTGCCTGTGGTGTACACGTGTACACCAGTATGATGTTTCAGCTATCATATGATATCAATTGTGTATCACTTTGGTTGGTTTTTCTGTTTTTCATGAGGTATTCTTCCACTCCGGAGTTACTGGAGCCTGTCCTGTCACCACGGATTTGATTATGGCGACAATGAGCTAATGTGATAACAACAAAACGCGACCAGTATAGACTACGTACACTTACGCAGTATACATAACGTTGTATGATAGCGTTATAGCGTTACAGGCTCAGGCCGCTGCGGAGGCGCCGACTGATGGTTTTGATTGATGCTCTGTCTTGAGGCTTGAGGCACGCCGGCATCAATCAATAGCCAATAGCGAGCGTCGAGAAACATTAGATTCTTACGTCGCTTCCCAAAATTATATATGTACGACTTGTTATCACGTTGCGATCACATTACAGCAGTAGTAACTCATCGCCAGAATCTAGTCGGTGGTCACAGGACATTCTCGTGATGTCGCGATATTGCTACCCAGCTCATGCCAGAACTTATGCCGGCACAACAGACCAGGGCGTACTGCGTATTAATACCGGTATTCCCCATAAGGTGTTTGTGTGTGTTTTGTCATCTATTTTTGGTTTTTGGTGTGCTCATATCATAGGACATCAGAGGGGCAAAACGGAGAGTAGACATGACGACTACAAAGTAGCATTACGAGTAGCCGCACGACGCACGAAGCGACACGGGCTGCTGTATTTATAGATTAGGGGATGGTGTTTTTTATGTCGGGGTCCATAGCATGCACTACATGGTGCTATTATACGAGTATGAGTACCGCGTATAATACATGTTGCGCTCGCCACATCATGATAAGATCGCACTCCTCATTTGTTTTGTTGCTGTGCATGGGTCATGGGTGAGCCCTGACTGCTAAGATATTGTCTTGACCCTTTTGGAGCCCGGGTATGGCGACCAATAACATGATAATTGCGATAGTACCCACCGTGTCCGTGAGCGTGCAGTGCCATTAATAGTAGGATCATGCCGTGCAGCTTGTTGCATTGTCGCAGTTCGGACACGAAATGTATCGCCGATGGCCAAGCAGCCCTCGTTGCTTCGAATAAAAAATGCTGTAAACATCATTTTTTTTCGTCAGTTTTTCCCTCTGAATTCCCAAAGGGGTTAAGAGCACTTTCTCACTTTCTCAGCAGAGGGCTAGGAGTACTAACTACTACAGTGCCACGATAGCGGTAGTAAATCTTTTTGACAGAAACGTTTTCTGAATGACGGTGCTCCTTAACCCAAAATCGTCGGAATTTCGTTTTCTTTTTTATGAAAAAATTAAAAATATTGCAATAGTTTTCGTTGTATACCTATTAATAGGCCATTGGATTTTCCATCGGATAGCACTTTTGTTTTCCCCCCAAAACGGCTTTTGCTTTTGGGAGAGGTCTAGAGCTCCTCGAGTGAGGAGCCTCAGAAAAACAATGGTAAACCGATACGGTAGCATGCGTCTACTGGCTGTAAGAGTTGCTTGTTCGTTTTGTCGCGCTATTTGATACATGGGCCATGCATGCTGGTTTTCCTTTGCGTGGGCGAACGGCTGAAAACCTTTCAGTTGAGTTGATATTATCATAGTTAGGAAATTTGAAAGATATGTCATGGTTGAAAGGTAATGTGATCTGGGTACAATAGAGCTACAGCAGTATAGAGAAATACCTGGTAGGTACTATTTTTTTTTTTTTACGGGGGACCATAGTAATCAGGACCTACGGTACACACAAAAACCTATATATTACCCTATTTTTACTGATCATATTTGGTCCTAATTACTATGTACCCCCGTAATAAATACCTGCTGTACCAGGTACGCCAGGTAGACGAAATGTTGAATTGCACCTTATACTCGTAGAAACCAAATCGAATGTTCTATTATTCGTCTTCGTGTTAGCGTTAGATATCAAATTGAAAGTTTCGAAATACCCTGGTATCGAATTATCGGGCTTTCGATATATCGTACGATGTCGAAAGCGTTTTGCCATCCATCCCCTGGCGTCTCCGTATTTTCGTACCAGGTACAGTACTGTCCCAGGTATTTTTTATGCTGCTGCTGAACGAAAAGTTTCACAGTTGCTCCCAGTAGTGGGGAGTGGGGGTGGTAAAGCAAAGTATTCAAGGGGTCAAATACTGCACGTATTGCGAGTACTTGGCGTATTTCGGGGTTTGATACTGCGGATACCGCGAGTACTCGCAGTATTTCGGGGTTTTCTACTGCGGATACGGCCAGATTCGCAGTATTTCGGAGTTCGATGCTACGATGGATGCTCGCTGTGATTCGAGTATTTCGGGGTTCGGTACTGCTGTGGATGCTTCCTGCACTCAGAAGTATTTCGGAGTTCTGTACTTGTCATACTCTGGTACTTGCAGTTTTTCGGCTTTTGGTACTGCTCATACTGCCAATTCAGTGTTTTGTACTGCGAGGCGCAACAATGTTCTGCATACTGTATCAGGGATAGCAGAAGCAGAAAACAGACAACAGCCCCGAAGGGGGGTTAGTGCCTCTCTTATTATGCTTTCACAATTAATGACTAGATTTTGTTTTACTGCTTTTGACACTTGTATTATACTTGTTGGGATTGTCTCGTTTCTGTCAGGTTCGCGCCAAGCTTTCTGCGCGTCTCTGCCGTTGAGTTTCACCAGTAATAGAGCATAAGGAAAGACGTTTGGTAAGAGGTACGAGCCATAATGAGCCAGAGTATGGGTGATAATATATGATAATATATATATGGCCGTAACAAGCTAGAGAACGGAAAGAGTTTGAAAGGAGCCATAGTATGGAAAGCCGTTCAGAAGGAGCTATAATAAGCCAGGGTAAGAAAAGACCTTTGGATGGGCCATGGAAGGAGCCATATCAAGCCAGAGAATGGAAATACGTCTGGTGCTAACTAGTACTAAGGGGAGTCGCCGACCTATATCCTTCATGAGGACATACACAACCCGTAACACGCGCG
>JAYJMJ010000001.1:1613443-1630031 GCA_036873875.1 Laminaria ephemera
CGGATGACAGCTTCGAATGAATTTATTTGTTTTCTGGTGTGGCCACTTCCAGAGACAGCAATGGGTATACTATGTAAATGCCTCGTGGGTGCCGTACCATATACACACAACGTGATATCGTCCCCCTTGCACGGAGTTAGGGTTCTCCACTCCGCACAATATGATCTAACTCGACCACCATCTCTTGTATCGCCAAAACATGAAAACAAGAAAAAAAAACGACGGCACCATGGTTGTCCAGCTCACGTACTCGTAGTGAGAGGCGTGTTCTACAGCGTCGTTGCCAACCGAAACCAACCCCGTAGGTTAGGGGAGGCGGCCTTCGGCATCTTGTGCGTATTTTTTTGCACATGGATGACGGCGTGGAATGACTTCATTTATTAGTGGGGGGGGGGAGAGTATGAATTTGGCACTGTGCGGGTTTAGGGTTTGTGGTGGTGGCGGTGGTGGCGGGAGTGGTGGTGGTGGGAGTGGTGATCGTGGTGCTTATAGTGGTGGTGATGTTGGCAGTGGTGCGGGTGGTGGTGGTGGTGGTGGTAATGGTGGTGACCTGCCCTGACTTCAGGCAGTCGGCGAGCACAACGACGGCAGATACCCAATCCCCGTGTAGAGTGGTTTACGATACAGTAGGGGTCCCCCAGTAGTGCCGGTTGCCGCAGTAGTGCCGGTAAAATCGCTTGGCGCATATGGGAATAACCTATAGTGGCAGAGTGCGGAGTAGTGCCGGTTGCCGTAGTATTGCCGGGTTTGGGGGCTGGCACCTACTGGCACTACTAAGGGACCCTACTAGGATTCACCGAGGGGATGCAGCGCAGGAGACTTGCCGACAAACTGATCCTCCACCGAAAATATGCATGAACCACGCCCTCCCTCCATTCCCCTCCTACCCACTCCCCCCCCCCCTTCGACAGCATGAAACACCCATCCCCCGTCCCCCCCCTTTCCGATCCAGCCTCCCTCCTTACCCCCAACCCCTTAATTTATACCTAGAAAGTTTATTTCTTGTTCTAGTTTTTGCTTTTTGCTGTTCGGGACTTCTTTTTTCTTGATGGCTTTTTGCTACTCGTGGCTGCTCCTTTTTGTTCGCTTGTGCTTTTCGTGGCTGCTCCTTGACTCTTATTTTTTCATACTGTAGGGAATTCCAGACGTGGAGCCCATCCCCTGTCCCCACGTGGGAAGAAACGCCTTCGTCCGCTAAGAACCCCCCCGCCCCCCTTCTATCCCGACTCCGTCCTTACCCCCTACCCCTCAGTTTTCCACTGGAACGTCTCTTTCTTATTCTGGTTTTGTCTTTTCGCTGGCTGCTCCTTCACTATTACTTTCAATAGGTACTTCCAAACGTGGAACCCACCCCCTGTCCCCACGTGGGAGGAAACGCCTTCCTCCGCTAAGAGCCCGGGACTCGCGAGCCCGCCCCCGCCCATGTCCCGGGCGGACTCGGCCGCTGTTGTGAAGGGGATGCTGACAGCTTCCGAGGTGAGATAGCTGATAATTTCTATTACAGTGGGGTACCCGATTTAAGAGTCCATAGTAAGAGAAAACGGACTTGAGAGAGCGGTCAAATCCGCTTGTCACGCCTTGTGACGCCTATTCTAAACCTGTATGATACCCGAGCTGAGATAAGAACAGCACGGAGATAAGAGCGGTAACACTGGCCTGTTCCGAGGGGCTCTTAAATCGGGTACCCCACTGTATTCATGCTGAGATGTTATTTGGCGTTATCTGGTAATTATCAGCAAATGCGAGCTTCTAATTTGCACCACGCCAAAAGATAGGGACCCCTTTCGACCTGACTGAAGGCAGTTCTACGACCGAGGTTTAACGACCACCGACCATGGTTCATGCCGTAAACGATTCTCCAAATTCTTCAAATCGACTGACTCGCACAAGTTGGCGACAGTGACAAATATCCTGCTGCGCGAGTTCCTGGCGACAGCTGTACTATCTTATACCGCCGTCGCCCACGTTCGGTATTGCTCATGCTGCTGTCGCCCACGTTGCTGTCGCTCATGTTGTTATAGCTCACGTTTGTTTTCGCTCAATGTTTTCATCCACCCGTCGCTCGTGTTGTTCTTGCCCTACGTGTTTATCCCTCCATGTGGTCATCCATGGCTGATATTGTCATGGCTCGCGATGTTGTCGGTCACGTTGTTGTCGCTCATGTAGGCATCCATCGCTCATACTGTTGTCGCTCATATTGTTATCATTCACATCGTTTTGGCTAGTGTTGTTATCCATCCATCGCCCATACTGCTATCGATTTCTCTATTTATCGTTCGTACTGTTCTGACTAATGTTGTGGCTCATACTGTTATCGCTCACGTTTTTATCCCCGGTATTGCCGTCCATCCGTCGCTCATACTGCTATCGCTTTCCCCTTCTTTTTATTGTTCATATTGTTGTCGCTCATATTGTTATCTCTCACAGTGTTATCGCTCACAATTATATGGCTCAATGTGTCCATCCATCGCTCGTATTGTCGTTTATACATGGCTCATCCTGCTAATACTTTCTCTCTGTTTGATGTTGGCATTGTGATCCCTCGTACAGATATCGCTCACTTTTGTTTTCGCTCAATGTGTTTGTCCGTCGCTCATATTGCTATCGCTTTCTCTCTCTAATTATCGTTCCGCGTGTCGCCGACGGTGCGCGTTGCTCCATTACCCATCACATCGTGTGGCGCGGTCGGGGGTGGGTGTGATGCTGGGTTGGGGTGGGGTGGGGTTTTGGTGCACCAGGCTGTTGACGAGGCCCCCGTGGATGACGGAAGCGGCGACCTGCAGATATGGAGGGTCGAGAACTTTAAGCTTGTAGAGTGGCCGAAGGTGCGCGTTTTTTTTTGCTCATAGAGTGAACTTAAGGTTAGGAGCACTTTTTGCGCTTTTTCGAAAGACAAGGCTTCTCAACTGATTTGGGTGTTGTATTGTTTTTCGTAGATACGTGGGGCATGGGAGTGTTCATCGAGGTGCGCTTTCAGTTTTTCTCAGGGTGAAGTGGTTTGAGTCAGGTACAGAGCTTCCTTGGCCGAGGAACCTCTTGACACAAAAGTTGCTGCACCTATCGTACGTAGCGTCCGTCGGTATTTGTGCTCGTCTTGTGGCGTAAGGTTTGGTATTTATGCTCGTTTTGTGCCGTAAGGTGTTTCCAACTACCAGGTATTTGTTACCTGTGTTCGTCTTTTGGACAAAGGTTTGTTAGTTATGAAACGTCGGAGCAGTCGTCGATTATGGCTCGGAGTGGGGTGAAGGGGTGGGTTTGGATGAGATGGGGGGGGGTTGGGGTGCAGTTGAGGTTGGGTTGGGTGGGGTGGGGTGGGGTGGAGTTGGGTCGCAAAAAGTTGTGGTGTGTTTTCGTTTACAGATGATGGTTTCAGGTGGGCGCCCCCCTCCTCCACCCCCCCTTCCGGGCATTTGTTTTACCGGGTAGATTGAGATGGCTCTCGGTCGATCGGGTTGTGGCTCTCGCGACTCTCGACGCTCTTAAGGCGGCACTTTAGGAAGAGCGCTCTCCGCAACTTCCACTTGAAGGCTTGCAGCCGACGACAGCGTTACTGTACCCTACTCTACCCCTTGACAAGTCCTGTCTTACCCCCCCGCCCCACGCTGTGTTGAACATTTTTTGGTATTTTTTTTTAGGTAGTGATGGCGGGAGAAGTCCTAGCCTCTTTGTGTCCGGACGTGTAGCGTTTGCTGTGGTCCAGGAGCAAGTTTACCTCCCTCAAACCAAGACGTTTCGTTCCCTGACCTCCCCTTCCCCTCCTATCCCCCGCCCCCGCCCCCCGTCGCGTGCGCTCCCGTCTTCAGGATAAATACGGTCAGTTTTACGGGGGCGACTGCTACGTGATGCTGTACTCCTACCTTGTCGGCGATAAGGAAAACTACGTTATCTACTTCTGGCAGGTGAGGCCACGACATGTGATACCAGTACCTGGTACGATATGTAGGCCTAAAGAAATATTACTCGCTCTCTTTGTCTCTCGCCCCCCCGTATCTCTCTCTTCTCCCTCGCCCTTTATGCTGTCTTGCATTAACCTGTTGAAGTAGGTTGATTGATGAAGTAGGTTGAATGAATGAATGATTGATTGATTGATTGATTCAGCAAGCAAGACTTTCTCTTCTCTCCTCTAGTCCTCGTGTTGGCTCATATTTTATGTGTTGATCCTTGTTTATGGTGTTCGAACGCGTACACGGCCTCACCCATCCCTTTTGGTCTATCGGTCGTGTCTATCGTGTCGTGTTCTGTCTGTCAGGGGCGCGAGTCGTCCCAGGATGAGATCGGGTCAAGCGCTCTCTTGGCCAAGTCCATGGACGACGACCTCAACGACGCCGCGGTGCAGGTAACCGCTGACAAACGATGTGATCACCTTTAGACGTGCACACCCGTTTTTGGGACAAACTGCTTGGGACTAGTCTGGGATATTTTTTGCAGAAGCGTATTTTTTGGGACAAACCGCTTGGGATTAGTCTGGGATATATATTTTTTTTTTCAGAAGTTACTGGGTTCAGTCCCACGCTAATAAGCACAGTTGATGAGCTTATGCCGCGCTTGTAGACACGGAAGTGGAGGTGAAGGTGGAGAGAACACATCGGTCAGATTGGCGGGGCTAAAAACTTAAAACTATAAACTCATCTGGGCTGGTCGGTGTTACTTGCCCGGTTACTTGAGCGGTGGCTAGTTACTTTTTATTTAGTTTTGAAGATTTTTTTTACGTTGTACCGTGGTACCTGCTTTCGAGGCTCACGGGAACGTCTGTGTTCCCCTTTTCGACTTGCGGCACCCCCCACCACATCCCGAGGGGGAAACTTGTAAACTAAAGTATAAACTCGTTTGGGCTTGTCGGTGTTACTTCCCCGGTTACTTGTGCGGTGGCTACTTTTTTTTTGCTTTTAGTTTTTTAATGTTATCGTACCTGGTATCGCTCATAGGAACGCCTGTGTTCCCATAGGAACGCCTGTGTTCCCTCTTTTCACTTGCGACACCCCCGGGATTTCAAGCCAACCACATGACGAAGGGGGACCTTGTATATAATAGACAAACGATACTTTTGCCATCGCCATTAGAAGCTGTTAGGTCAGGCTTCGGTTGTCTGCGCTTCTCGTTGATATCGACCGCCCTCCCTGGCCCCCTCGCTCCGTGCTGCGCTGTTCTACTATCTTGTTGTCCTGTTGTATCTATGCCGTACTAATACTCCTGCTGTTCCGGTGTTTTTATTGTTGAAACTACTTGTCAGGTCCGGGTTGTGCAGGGCAAGGAGCCGAAGCACATGTGAGAATCGCTTTTGTTTTGTTTTGTTTTTTTTTTGCCCGAGGCCATGTTTTTTCTCTCTACTTTTCTTCAGGTGTTGGAGGTGGGTTCGGTTCGGTTCGGTTCGGTTCGGTTCGGTTCGGTTCGGTTCGGTTCCTACCGACCAGATATTGACTCAATACCGAGCTGAGCCTTGATTTTAACCCGTTTAGAAATGCATCCACGTTTTTGAGGACAAATATCTTGGAATGACTGTGCGATACATGTTGTTTAGTTTAAGTTTTAAACAATTGAGGATGAACGAATCACCGACGAACCCTGTTGATTACCGGGTGCCGACCATGATGTTGCCTACTGCCCCCCCATGTTGTTGCCTTTTGTTCAGGCGCGGGCTGTTCAGGGGTCGCCTGGTGATCCACTCCGGCGGCATCGCGTCTGGCTTCAACAACAACACGGACGGGGACTCCTACGACAACGACGGCGTGTGCCTGTTCCACGTTAAGGGCACCCAGCCCGACAACACCTATGGCGTGCAGGTGATGATATTATAGTAATGTTGATCATGTCTATCAGATCTCGCTTCCAGTTGTCGAGCATATGTCTATCAGATATCGATCATGTCCATCAGACGTCTAGCAGACATCTATCATGTCGACTATGTCTGTTAATAGTCTGTAATGTCTATTTTGTCTTATCAGTGTGCCTGTTCCACGTCAAGGGAACCCAGCCCGACAACACCTACGGCGTGCAGGTGACGATGGCTACCTCGATTATGTATATTATGTCTGTCATCAGATGACTTATCAGATGTTGATCAGATGTCGATCATGTCATGTAAGTGATCATGCCTGTCGTGTCCATCAGATGTTGATCGTGTTTATCATGTCTTGTCACATAACTGGTATCGATCTTGGCTGTCAGATGTCTATCAGCAGATGTCGATCATGTCGATCATGACGGGCATGCCTATCATGTCTATCAGATGCATGTCAGATGTCGAGCATGTCTTATCATATGTCTAGCAGACATCGATCATGTTGATCGTGTCTATCAGATGTCTAGTCAGATGTCTATCACATATCGATCGTGTCTAGCTGCTGCCCATAGCTAGCTGCTTCGTTTTTTATGCTGATACTTGTGCTGATGCTGTTGCCCCTGTTGGCTATCTGTACACCTCGCTTAACGCTCCTGCTGCGTGTGTTGTGAACTTGTGAACCTTGAGGTGCCCTCTATCTAGCTGGGTCGTTAGATGCTCCTGCGGCTGCTGCGACCCCAAGCTAGCTGTGTCGTTTGATGATGCTGCTGATGCTGATGTGTCACTTGATTATGGTGCTGGTGCTGATGCTAATGCTCCTGCTGGCCAACTGTACACATCGTTTGACTCTCCTGCTGCCGCTGTATGTTTTTCACCTTCAGGTGCCCGAGACGGCTAGCAATCTGAACTCTGGGGACAGCTTCGTCCTTCTCACCCCGACCGACCTCTACGTGTGGGTGGGAGGCGGCTGCGCGTCGGAGGAGGCCGCGGTGGCCGAAGGAATCGCCGAGGTCAGACTTTAAGTTTCGTCAGTTTTGTTTTCTTTGGTTTTGCTTTGTTTAGTTTTTTTTTTAGTTTTCGTTTTCGCTTTTTGCTTTTTGTGAGCCAATCAAGGTTAGGGCGGTACGTTTGACAAGCCGGTAAATACTATACTGCTGTACTCCTATATACGCGGTATAACTCAGAGGAGTCAGCTAACTGGTAACCAACCGGTCACTAGCCGGCAAATAGCCGGTATGGTACGATTTTTCTCCCTTTCGGAAAAAAAACGGCGAATGATGGAAAAAAATAAGAAACTCTTCCACAATTTCACGTGCGCGTGGTCGATCATCTCCTGGTTCTTTTTTGTTCCACTGCTGTAATGATCCCATTTCACGGTATACGGTATCACACGTGGAAGGAAATATAAGTCCTCGGGTGACTAAACCCCTTTCTGAGCATGTGCGGTGTCGTGCCGCATCCTGTTGTGTCGTTTGCTGTGGTTTGGAACGTTGTTCTTTTTGCTGCTCCGTACCGCGTTTTTTTATAATGTATTGCGTCTGTGGAGGACAGGTTTTGGAAAGGTACGTAGAATGATCGTCACATGTACGATCGGAAGATCCAACGGACGGTATAACCCTTCCGAAGATATTCCGATCACCCCGGCATATTCGGTACATAACGAGACCGATATGCCCATATCAGAGATCGCCTTGCGCGCTCTTTGACACTCTTTCGTCCTTCACCGATAACGTGAAGGAAGGCTCTCTCCTTGCCCCACATGGCATACTTCGAACTATAAGAAAAGTGCCCCCGGCAGCGGGGAAACGTCAATTGGGACCCTCCCATAGAGTAGGGGCTTCATATTGGCGTCGACGATGAGATTCGAACTCACGCGGGCAAAGCCCAACGGCTCACGTCCCTCTTTTGCTAAATTTTTTAATTACCAACCCCCCTCAAAAAATAAAAATATATTAAATAATTAATTACATTACTCCCATATATTGCTAATGCGCAGCGTCTGTTATGCTTATTTTTTGTCGTGTTATATTTGTTTTTTTGGTCGTGGCGATGCAGATGCTGCTGGAGCACGGCGACGTATCGGGAAGGTCCGTTTCGATCGTCCCCGAAGGCTCGGAGCCGGAGGGGTTCTGGGCCGCCCTGGGAGGGGAGGGGGAGTACCCCAAGGTCTCGGAGCCGGAGGTCACGTCCCAGGAGCCCCGTCTTTTCCAGGTGAAGATTACAGATTCACGATTAAGCCTTTTGGGTCTTAACATGTTTTTGACCTGCACCCGCGTTTTTCTGGACAAAAACTTGTCGGAATTAGTGACGGACACACACTACGGTAAAGGTGAATCGTTTTGTTTTTCTGAGGCTCCTCGCTTGAGGAGCTTCATACCTCTCACCCTAAAGCTTGGTTTTTTTAGGAAACTGAAAGCGCAACCCGATGACCAAACCCATGGCCTAGGTATAAAAAATATTCATACTGGAAAACAAGAATGACAATTCCGACGACTTTGGGGGGTTAAGGAGCCCCGTGATTCGGAAACAAGATTGCCGAAAAAAAAGTGCTCGTACACCTCTATCGCAGGACGCGTGGAAGGATCATTTTGGGCTATTTTGGCAGTAGTGAAAAGGTTAAGAGAGGGGGGAAAGTGTCGCAAAAAAATGACGAACACACCCTACGGTAAAGGTGAACCGTTTTGTTTTTCTGAGGCTCGTCCCTTGAGGAGCTTCATACCTTCACCCAAAAAAACATACTGAGTAAACCGAAAGTGCAACCCGCTGACCACAAACCCATGGCCTAGGTATAAAAAATATTCATATTTCTAAACAAGAATGACATTCCGACGACTTTGGGGTTATAAACCCTTTTACTACTGCAAACATTTTCCCAGACCAATTCCAAGTAGTATGGCCCCAAAAGCGTGCATGTCGTTCCAAAGGGGTTAAGGAGCCCTGTCATTCAGAAACAAAATTGTCCAAAAGTGCTACCTCTATCGTAGCGTGTGTCGGGACCGCACTATTACGGAGGAGCATAGTAATCAGGACCTACGATACACACAAAAACCTATAGATTCCCCTATTTTTACTAACTATTTTTTGGTCCTAATTACTATGTACCCCCATAATAATAACGTTGGAATTCTATTTGTGCGTTACAATATTTATCGGTAAACGTCTAGGCCGTGCGATTGTTCATCGGGTTGCGCTGTCACAAAAATTTCTCCAAAGTCAGTATGGAGCTCCCTGAGTGAGGAGCCCCAGAAACTTTGGTGTGCACCTCTATCGCAGTATGCGTCATTTCCAAATGGCAAAGGACAGACCAACCGAGAATGAGAGCACTAACGGGCTCTGAACGACAAAATTAACTAATCGCGCAAATTGAATGCGTGCCGTTGATATTCGTTTGTTTTCTAGAGGTAGAGAGTACTTCCTACAGCGATAGACCAGTAAGCCCGCCTCAAATGGACGTAAACACTTCTTGCAACCAATGTCGTCCGTTCCGTTTTCAGAAAGTCTGGAATCTCAACAATCCCAATTTCAGTGCGAAAGGTCGGTACTGAGTACAGAATGATTACGAGTTCTCGTAGTCGAACCAAGACCCTTCGACAAGCTTGTGTGAAACATTTCCCTTCGAAGCGTCCACTCGCTTTCCATCTGCGACATGGTGCGAGTCGATAAGCGCAATGCGTGCCGGCTTTACTTAAACCAGGCCAAGTCAAGAAGAGAACTATAAAAAGTGCAGAAAGTACTGTTCTGTTCGCTCTGGGCGATCGCATCGTAATCTTGTCACCCAGTCCAGTCTCCCCAACAAGTAGAATTTCTATTACGCGGGACCATAGTAATCAGAACCCACGGTACACACAAAAACCTAATATTTCCTATTTTCTACTAACCATATTTGGTTCTGATTACTACCTTCCCCCGTAATAGTTCTTCAAGTATGTCGCAAGCATTCTGAACGAAGGATTGAACACTAACCCGGTAAAAGCCGCAAAAAATATCCCACACTCATTATTCCGAGTAGCGTGACTCCAAAAAAGGTGGGTGTAGCTCTCGAGGGGTTAACCCCCCCTCCCCTGTTTTTCAATGTCTTCCTGGTTGGTGAAAACCCGACGTGCTCCGTCCCGGTATTGTAGGGATGCGAGGGTCTACGGTCTTAAGACTACGACCATGCATGATGATGATTACACCCCCTGCTGCTTCCCTCGGCTATCTCTTTCTGACCTGAAGGGCAGCGGGGATCTGGTAGTTACCCCAGCCAACTCGGACGTTTGCGTACCACCCAAGGAAGAGAGTGGTGATGGTCTGACAGCACAAGCAACGGGCAGAAAGGGGTGGGTCGCGATTAGATAGGCAATGGCCATTATGGTAGAGGTGGCGGATGATCTCGAGGAAAATAACGTTCGTACCGCCCGTTTGGCACAAGTTCCGACCCCCCCTTCCCCCCGCCCCTCCCAAGGCTGAAAAATAACATGTATAAAAACAAAAACCGGTAATTTTTTACAGCTGCTTCCCAAGGTTGTAAAACGACACTAACCATTGCTTACTTGTCGGTACATTTGTGTTACGACGGTGTCTCGTGCTCACGGCGAGGAACCGCAGGGACTGGCTGCTTGTGGTGCTTTGTTTTTCTCTTTCGAACAAAAGCCAACGTCAAACCCAGCATTTCATAGTCACCGTGGAGCATTTCACATCTCGGCAACAATCCCGTTTGCGAAACCAGGGAGATATATCTCCTGCTTCTCCGCGAGCCTGCCGGGGAAAGGCGTGTAAGACTATTTTGAAAATTAAACATTTCCGACACCCGCTCCCGAACATCCCCAACCAAACCAAGAATACACCTTGTATCTCAGCTTACCGCGGTAAAATTACCGCAATACCGCAGTTAAACCACGGTTGGTGGTCAATGCCGCGATTCCGTGAATTACGGTGGTTTTCTCTTACCGCGGAAGCGTGCCGTGCAAATACCGTGGTTTATTATTACTGTACAGCGACTGTCGTGGTTGTCGCTTACCGCGGAAGCGTGCCGTGCAAATGCCGTGATTTCTGGTTCCTGTACCAAGACTGCCGTGGTTTTCAATTACCGCGGAAGGGTGCCGTGCAAATGCCGTGATCGCGAGTAACCGTGCCATGATCTACCGTATCAGAATTAAATGCCGAGGACAGATTTCGGCCCGGCGGACCCTCACACGAGGGATCGGATCCCCCGCCTGCGTATATCTTCTGTATATCTACCTTTGATTTTCAAGCATGTTATTCAAATACAATATGATTTCATTATTTCAACACAATCCGTACGACTATACCTAGTCCTGGTACCAGGTGCTGGAATATGATTTTCCTTTTTCGCTCCCTGGAGCGGAACGCCACCCCATCAAAAGAAAGCAGAAAACCACATGACGCGCGCACACTCCACTTCGCCGAGGAGAGCATCTGGCATGCCAGCATGAGTGCTCCGGGGTCTCTGGAGCGGCTACACGTATTTACACTTGAGCATTTATATGCTGGTATGATTGTTAGGCCCACTCCGACCCCGTCTTCCACATGATACTCGATTACTTTTTTGCATTTCATTTTGTTTTCTATAGTTATGTTTGCAACTTTGTATAGTATACATCTTTCGCACCTGGTGCATTGATGAGTTATAGCACATGTGGTGTTGGTACCATATACTTGGTATCTGGTAATGCAATACGAGTATTTTAATTGGTTGTTTCCCTTTCCTGTTTTCGTGAATCATTTGGATCCGGGAGGATCGTTTGGATCCGAGACGCTTCAGCACGTTGTCTTGCTGCGGCCAGCTGCTTTTTGGTGATAGCAACGACGAAAATATACAAGTATATTAATATTTTATATTTTATATCTTCTTTCGGGAATGTTATGAGTGATCAACGTTGAAGCTCATGCTGCACATTGTCGGATGGCAAGCACAATAATAATGAACAGATACAGAGAGGGAGATCATCAGAATCTTTCCATAATGGGTTTTTGTTTTGACTTTTTTCCATAAAGTACCGTGGTGGCTGGTTACCGTACCTAGGTTACGGCGGTTTTTACCGTGGCTGCTGACTACCGGGGACGCGTAACGGTGCAAACGTGGTTGCTCATTATTACTGTACCACGCAAACCGTGGTTTTCGCTTACCGCGGAAGCGTGCGGTGCAAATCCCGTGGTTGCTGATTACTGTACCACGCAAACCGTGGTTTTCGCTTACCGCGGAAGCGTGCCGTGCAAATCCCGTGATTTCGGATTACTGTACCGAGACCGCCGTGATTTTCAATTACCGCGGAAGCGTGCCGTGCAAATGCCGTGATTTCTGATTACCGTACCGAGACTGCCGTGGTTTTCAATTAACGCGGAAGCGTGCCGTGCAAATACCGTGATCGCGAGTAACCGTGTCATGGTCTACCGTATCGGGATTTTATGCCGAGGACAGCCCTGAATATAATACTGTAAATCATAAAAAAATCAAACAAACCATACAAATCATACAAATCAATGCCAGATACACAAACGTGGTCTCACCTGGGAGAGAAGGTTCGAAAGGTGGTCCGGGTCGTAGTGGCGGTAAGGACACCCGTGGTGGTCTCCGGCTGCGGGTGGGTTTCCCATGATAATTTTGAGGCAACTGATTTAGGTAACACGTCGGGACAGAGGGTGGGGCAGGACGGAGGCGGGGGCGGGGAGAAGGAGGAGGGGGGCGAGGAAGAGGAGCGGGAGTGAGAAAGAAGGGCGGGGTTACATAAAAAAACATGAGTACTGTAACAGCAACACGAACATAATTAATAGAGAACATAAACGAAAACAAAGAAAATGCCTGTGTCGCTCGAAACCTTAAAAACGTGGAAGTCTGATACCAGTAGGTATTCTCTGAAATCTCCTTGCCTGTAGAGGGTGTAATAAGTTCGTGCGCTTCTCGCCCTTGCCGCAAAAAACAACAACACAACATTAACAACAGCAACACCAACAACAATAACCAAAAGCCTTCTTCGGTCGAAACCTCTAAGAGCGATCGATACACCAGGTATGTGATCGAATACGACCTAGTGTATAATCTATTACCGCCTCTCCTCGCCTGTAGGGGGTGTAGTTCGTGCGCTTCCCCTCCTTGCCGTACATGTGCCTGATGTTGTAACCGTACTGCTTCTGGAACTGGTCCACGCCCATGATCTTCGTGAACATTGCCTACAAGGTCGAGTCAAGTCAAGGCAAGGCACGCGTTCGTTGGTTGGTTGTGCACAGCAGGGAGGGATGTAGGGAGCGATGGGTAGGAGACCGCTCGAGGCACGTGTTCGTTGGTTACCCACAGCAGGGAGAAATGTAGGGAGAGATGGGTGGCAGGTCGGTGGAGGCTGGCAGGGGGGGGTTATCTCTCTCCCTCCCTCTCGCTCTATTCATCATCTCTCATTTTTGTGTCTCTCTTTTCCCTCGCCTACAAAGTCAAGGAACGCGTTCGTTGGCTGTGTTTGCACAGCAAGGAGAGATGGGTGGGAGGTCGGTTGAGGCTTCGGGGGTTTGGCACGGGTTGCCGTCATGTGTTCACTGATTGAGGCGTAGGGGGCTTGGCATGGGTTGCGGTGCGCTCGACAGCGGGAGGGAAGGGGTGGGAATGTGGGTTATCTCTCTCTCCCTCTCTCGCTATGGATTCTGATACGCTCGACAGCGGGAGGAGGAGGTGGGAAGGGGGGGTTACCTCTCTCGCGCGCGCGCGTTCGATGGTTGTGTTTGCACAGCAGGGAGAGATAAGTGGGAGGTCGGTTGAGGTTTGGGGGGCTTGGCACGGATTGGCGCCACGTGTTCGTTGGTTGTGTATGCACAGCAGGGAGAGATGGGTTGGAGATCGGTTGAAGCGTAGGGAGCTTGGCATGAATTGTGGTGCGCTCAACAACTGGAGGGCGTGGGTGGGAGGGGGGAAGGGGTATACTCAATATCATGCATGGCCGAAGTCTTCAGACCATAGACCCTCGCATCCCTACCAAAACCGGGAAGGAGCACATCGGGATGTCGCCGACCAGGCGGACATTGCTTGCACCAAGCGCGAAGCGCCGTGAGGTATTCGGCGATTCGCATGGCGAGCTGCATCCCCAAGAACCGCTTGTAAGACGGACTTCGGCACTTTGCGGTTGCTCTCTTGTCACGGATGGCAGCAGGGGGTTCTCTCTCTCTCTCTCTCTCCCTCTCTCTCTGTCTATCTATCTCGCTGTACTCATTTCATCTCATCTCTCGGTTCTCTGGATGAGTTTCTTATGACGCTCTTTCTTATGAGAGGGCCGGTAGCCGGTAGTATACCTGCCAAAATGCCATGGCGTCGTCAATTCCTAGGCCCGCCCCCTTCAGGAACAACCCGTACTGCAGCCTTCCCCAGTGCTTCAGCTTGTGCTCGCGGTTCAACGACGAGTGCAGCTGCTTCATGCACAAAGGCATTGACCTCTGTGTTCGTCAGAGCAGGAGGAGTGGGAGTGGGGCGAAAGGAGGGGTGGGAGAGGGCGGGGGGGGGGTTAGGGGTGGTGGGGTGGGAGGGGTTCTTGGTACTGTACCACCCGCCTCTTTCGTGCGCAAGCTCAAGACCAAACCGGAGACCAACCTCAAGAGCAAGCCCAAAAGAAAAACCTCTTTACCAAGCTCAAGCTCGACAGCAAGCACGGCCGGCGGTAAAAGCAACAGGGCGAGGACATCGTTTCAGCGGAATGCGCTCCTCGTACGCTAGCGAGAAGGAGTTGCCTATATACTGAGCTGCCGAGGTAAAAGATACCTGGTATCTGGCATCATAGATCGATTACCCAGCCCACGGTAAGCCTTACAACACTTAAAATATGTTTGTTTTTTTTTGCTCATCCCATCTATTATCTTCGCACTTTTTCTTTCTCCTTCTCCCTCCCTAGTCGTAACTCAGATCCGGGGCCACTTAGCAGGCTCTTCCCTCCCCCCCCACTACGGCACGCGCCTTCATTTTTATCGCGAAAATAATTCAGCACTTTCTTCCCTCGTCGACTCGCGTCGAATTGTGCTTACCCGCGCAATAAAGCAATCTCGGCAGTTGGTGTCTCTAGAAATAAAAATCTCCCTACCGAGATTTGAAAATCTCCATACCGAGATTTGAACCCCTGACTCCAACCTTAGTAGTAGTCGAGGTTAACCACTAGACCGTCGGGGCAATCGATAACCCAGCCCAGTCCAAGCCTTATTAAAATATTATTAATATTTCATTTGCCATCCGATAATGTGCAGCGTTATTACAATAGTGTAAAAAAAAAAAAAAAAATGATGGAAGAACCGAAAATCAAGACCACGAAAACCAAACGCATAAAACAATGTATCCAACAACCTATTATCTACCCAGCCCTGTGCAAGCCTTCTATCAGGTATTTCGCAACACTTAAATGTGATCGATTACCCATGCCAACCTAAGCCTTATATCACTATTAATAGCCTCAGCTCACCTCGGCGAGGGTGTTGAGCATTCCCGGCTTAATGTTGACCGAGTGGTTAGCCTTACAACACTTCAAAGGTGATCGATCACCCAGCCCAAGAAAATCCTTATATCATTCTCTACCCAGGCCAGGATATACCTTTATAGGCAGTATCTACCCAGGCCAAGGTATGCCTTATAACATTATCTACCCAGGCCAGGGTACGCCTTGTAACACATAAAATAATCTATTATCCAGGCCAACGTAAGCCTTACAACATTCTCCACCCAAGCCAACGTAAGCCTTATAACAATATTATTAGTCTCCGCTCACCTCTGCGAGAGCGTTGAGCATTCCTGGCTTGATGTCCGAGTCTGTCCCGTCCGCGCCTGCGAAGTCGCGCCCGAGGTACTGCTTGCTCATGTTCTGTCGACGGCCACGGAAAAAAAAAGGCGAGACAAGGGTATCACTATCAGCATCGAAGTCACTATCGAAAGCAGTGCTACTACCGAAATATCACTCTAAATAAAGTATCGAAAGGAGCATTGATATACCGGATATAAATATCGAAATCAATGTATCAATATCATTGTATCGAAATCTATACTGGTATATCAATATTATCGCATCGCTATCAACCAATACATCATTCGCACTACATCGAAATCAACATCATACTATCATTAAATCAACCAATAAATCATTCGCACTACATCGAAATCAACGTCAACATCATACTCATTATCATACGATCATTATTACTACTGCAGTAATCGCTCTTACCTGCAGAAGGGGGCCGAAGCGCTCGTCGGACGTGATGAAAGCGAAGTGGTTAGAGGCCTCCATGAGCGACCTGGAGATGCCCATCCGGAACCTCGACACCACGATAGTCACCACCCGCTGCACGGGGACATACGCGAAGCCGCCTTCAAGGTAGACCTACAAAAAAAAGGAGAAAAAAAAAGTGAAAAATAAGCAAAAAAAGAGGGAAAAAAAACAAGAATAACAACGTGAGCAAAATAAAAACAAAAGACGCAAAAAAGCAACAACAAAAAAATGAGCAAACAAAAAACAAACAAAAAAAGCAAAAACCATTCACAACTGCGTTTTTTTTTGTACGTCTTGGGTACAAAGCACTTGGAATTATCGTGGCTTATATTTTTGCAGTACGAGCAGAAGGGTTTCAAGAGTAAATCAAGATGAGGTACACGAAGCGGCTATCGACGAAGTATGTGCCTGCAAAGGGGTACAAAGAAACACAAAAAAACGAGCAAAACATACCAGGCCAAGCAAAAAAAAGCACAGAAAACACACGTGTTCGAATCGCTACCGTAAAAGTGCACAGCTTGATTCAGACCGACGTCTTCGTATCACACTGCTGTTGACCCTGGTGCTAACCAGTACTAAGGGGAGT
>JAYJMJ010000001.1:1657727-1685096 GCA_036873875.1 Laminaria ephemera
CCCCCCCCCCCCCCCCCCCCCCCCCACCAGGGGAGAAACGAGAGGCGTGTACGTAGCAGGAATGCTTAGGTGAGAATTGCAGGATGCGGTATGCGTCGTGCTGTTGCACAGCTTGGGTGATGAAAAGGGGGAGCGTAACATTTTATGGACCAACGCAGCGTGCACGGTCCTAAACGTCATGTGCCTCGCTATTGTTGCGCCGTGCGACGGAAAGGGTAGCCTAGTAGTCTAGTAGTCTAGTAGTCTAGTGCGCTACGTTCAACGCATGTGCTTTGGAATACGCTTTTCATAAATTCGATATGCTGTCGCTAAGAATATGTTTCGCTTCTCGTCCTGAGGCGTACGAGGAGCGCTACTGTCGTACATAGCAGTTTCGAGTATTTCGTTGGCTTCGCTTTCCGTCCTTTGAAGGCAAACTCCTTGTACGCAATCAGCTTGTGGGGTGCTACACGAAACTGTTACGATACGCGAGAGACCCCCTCTCCACCCCTCACGTACCCACAAATGTCCAAGAGCCCCACAAAGACAGCATCTTGTTTCTCTTCCGAGGTCGGGAGACATGTGGAGGCGTTGACTCGTCTCACCAGCCACCTGAACAATCTCAGGTACACCTGGTTTTGGGAGGGACGACGGCAACAACGAGAATTATATCGTGTTTATGGTCTTGGGGGACAAGGAACGCCAATGGTGTCGAACTATCCACACATTGAACAGATCAGACCCCTATTCATGATCTGTCTCTCCGGGCAGATAGATCCCTGATCGATATGATCTGCATGGCCTATAGATCATGTTGCCGGGTGAGAACCGGATGATCTGAATGATCTAGCACATGTCTCCTGGGTTGGATTTGTACTACAGAGATCCTGCACAGCATATCATAACGACAGCTATAGGATCTAGATGATCTAGATCGTGATCTGTCCATGTGTTAAACCATCCCAGATACAGTAGGTACAAGAGACGGTGCCGACAGAGCATGCGGCCAAAATTCCGAGGCTCTGTTGGTCGTCGGAGAGTCGAAGGGCACTTCAAACGTTTAAGAGGAGACGCGTGCAGACGGCCATCGACGGCAAATATATCATTCATCGGAGACACTAATGCAAGTGTCGCCTGATAGCAGCTAACCATCACACCCGGGCAATCAAACTCCGAAGCTCGCGCCGCAATACCTACATTATGTGCCCTTCCACGAAACGCACACTCTCGCCTTGGACTAAACCTTCAAAATGTTTCTTGCACGCTTTAGTGGCGGTCTCCTTACAGTGCCGGCATGTGCCAGCCAACAATACCGGCAGTACACCGGACACCGGCACTAATGGATATATTACCGATACTGGTACTAGTATAGCGGGTTCTAATAGTGCCAAGAACACCGGCACTATACCGGAAGTAGGCCCTATTGAACCAGCACTATAGGGAGACCCCAACTATATGCAACCACAGAGAGAGAAGTACACCCACCTCTTGAGCGAGCTTGTCTCTCGCCCTTCCGGCCTCTTGTCTGTTCAGTGGCACTACCAGCATCTCGCCGCGCCCCTGTCGTCTCCCAGAAGCATCCCGCGACACACAAGCCGGGCCGTCCACGCCTCCCGCTGCTAGCCTTCGCGTGAGCAGCGCATTGAGTAAGTCGTGCTTCTTGCACCCCAGCATTTCCCTCACAGCCTCAAAGGGCGCTTCGTCACTCACCTGGAGAACTCCCCCGCCCACGAAACAGGAAGGGGATAAAACAAGCAAAAAAGTTTAGTGCAATATATGGAACAAACGTAATGAGCGCCCAAACGTTGGAGGTGTCTCTATTAGGAGTAGGAAGGGTACCCCTCTCGAAAGGGATGCGTGGCCATTGGTCCTAAGGCAAAAAAGTTATGAGTACGCCCCTCCCCCCCCGACGATTGCATTGTAAGTCATTTGATGCTATCATACACATGCAATAAGTATGCACAAGGTGCCGAAGTCCGCCTCACAAGCGGTTCTTAGTAGCATGCAGGTCACCCTTCATTCGACTCGCCGAACATCTCACGGCGCTTCGCGCTTGATGGGTGCAAACAATGTCTACCTGTTCGGTATTTCCCCGACGTGTTACATCTCGGCACTGTAGGGATGTGAGGGTTGATGGTCTTAAGACTACGGCCATTCATGACAATGAGTACCCTCTCCCTCATGAATTGAGTACCCCCCACCCCCCTCCGCCCCCCCCACGATTGCATGGAGCAGAAGCGCCGACAAAATAATTCCGGCAGCGACGTCGTCTACGCCGGAGACGCTGTTACGAACGGGCGCAGAGCGCGTTGATAGCGTGCTCGGACCCGTCGAAATCACACTGATCGGCAGATCGACAATCGAGCCTGAGTCGTGTTTAATCATCTCGTAGGTCGTGGCGTGTTGTTTGCGGCAAAAGGGAGGAGATAAGGGCCCCTGGTAAGGAAGTTTCGAGCTCCCAGTCTCACCTGTACTGCGTCGAAGTTTCGATGGACTTCTTCACCTCCTACATCTTCGAATTCGATCTGACGGCGAGGGAAACGAAACAGCCAGAAAGTACGGGGTTGGAGCAAAGTAGTGCATTCACGTTGTCGACGAACTACTGCCTGTCGCTTGCAAATTTTGCCCTCCTTCAAACACAAATATAGTTAAGTTTGGAGTAAGAGAGAGAGCAACGACGGTACCACCAAAAATACGGTTTCTGACATTATTCGTAGTCACTGAATCACCAAGAAGTTTCACGTGCACTATAACCACTGAGCTAAAGTCAGCGCTGATTGTGGTGCAGTGGTTATAGTACACATCTTGTCGGCGTCCCCGATGGTCTATTGAGTTATCCTCGTAACCACTAAGGTCGATTTCGCGGGTTCGAGCCCCCCCAAGTGCATACTCGTACTCGTGGGGACTTTTTCTTGTGCTAAAAATTGACCAGCGGAAAGCGCGAGAGCGTGAGTTAGCAAAATTCGATGAAATCGACGAGCGTTGGGAATGCTGAACCCTCTGCGCCATAAAAATCAAAGCACGTACCGGGGGGGAGAAGGGACGACACCTGTGACCACGGCTTGTCCAGAAGCTGGAAAGTAAATGTGAGATTTGAAAAAAAAAAAATCTAACGCAAGAATACGGTATCCAACGCTGTTCGTAGCCACTTCGAAGGCTGATTGCATCTGAAAACAAGACGCGCTTCCCCTTGCGTGGCGTGGAAGACCTAACCATGTGAACGCAGTATCGGGCAGGATTTAGCGAGGTTTAAATTCCCCGACAATGTTAACGAAACCGTAAAGGAATTTGATCTTCCCATATATGTCCATCGCCGGGGTAGTACTGCAACCTCGTCCATCGCTGCAACACGCTTGCGAAGCACGGGTTGCTTGCTTCGTGTGGGCAACGCCGCAATCGGCAGTCACTTTCGACATTTTTTCTCCCTGTGATCTGTTGTGAGGCTTAGTTCGGTTGGGAGGCAGAGCGTTTTAAGGCTTAATTCGGGTGGGTACAGGGGTGGTCTTCCTATAGTGCCGGTATGTGCCAGCCAACAATACCGACAGTATACCGGACACCGGCACTATGGGGTATAGTACCGATACTGGTACTAGCATAGCGGGTTCCAGTCGTGCTAAGCGATTTCACCGGCACTATACCGGCCACAAGCACTATTCAACCGGCGCTATAGGGAGACCCCCCACCGAGAAAGGTTAACCGTGTACTAGTAGCCCAACCGACTAATATCCTGACAGGTCCCAGACGCGTGCTGCGATGGGGGTAACAATTGTGGCTATGGTAAGTCTGACCGACGAAGGATGAGCTACCCAATAGGTTGGAACACCATTTTCGCTTTGCAATGTCATTCGTTTTATGCCTAGGCCACGGGGTTGTTCGTCTGTTTGCACTTTATTTATTTTTTCTCAAATGCAAGTGTTTGGGTGGGGTAGAGAGTTCCTCGGTGAGGGACCCTAGAAAAACTACAGTAGGCTCTACCCCCATCGTAGCGTGCTACAATAAAGGTGCACCATTTTTGTTTCTGAGGCTCCCCACTTGAGGAGCTCTACACCTCACCCGAAAAATTATTTTGAGTAAACTGAAAGTGCAACCCGATGACCAAACCCATGGCCTAGGTATAAAAAATATTCATACTGCAAAACAAGAACGACATTCCGACGATTCTTGGTTAAGGAGCCCCGTCACTCAGAAAATATTTTTGCTAAAACGTGCTACCTCTATCGTAGCGCAAAGGACTCAAAGAAACCACCCAAGCGCCCGGACACATCATACGTGGTCACCTGCTGGAGGTGTAAAACGGCGGACACTCCACGCAGCACGTAGTCTATCTCCGTCTCTGTGATCCCCACCGCTGCCATCGCATCGGTTGTATCCCGCAGTGTCCCACGAGGCCCAAGGGATTCGCATGTCCTTGACAAGAAGTCTGCCTCGGCCTCCTGTGAAGTGTACAACGCAGAACCACACAATCGTTTGCCGAAGCTGGGTGAAACTACGTCGATTGCCGTTACTGTTGTTCGAGAGTAAATACGTACATACCCGCTCACAACACATTTGCTGATTTTGAGCACGCCTGGTACGACTTACGTTTTCTTTTTTCTTTTTTTATTTATTTTCATGCTCCGGCGGATGGGTAAAAGTGAAGCTTAAGCTCACCACACTTCCACGCATTTTCATACGTGTCGTGTGTCAAGACGCCTCCAAAATCTCGCGGGTCAAGTCTGGTCGGGTCAAGAGGTGTTGCGAAATCTCACGGGTTGGGTCGGGTCGGGTCCGGTCGGGACGTTTTCAAATCTCATGGGTCGGGCCGGGTCACCCTGACCCGACCCGACCCGACCCGCGAGAAGTGACCCGACCCGCAAAAACCCTGTGGCTGTTGACTTCACAACACAGCGCTAGATGCCGTGACCTCCGGCTTCCGTGGCAACAGCAGCGCAAGCTAAAGCTACCTACGACTGACGTGACTCATCGTTCTCACCTGCGAAGGGCCGCGCCCTGACCCGCCCTGCCAGGCGAAGCCAGTGCCGCCCGAGGCTTGACCTCGCTGTTTCCCAGCGGTGAGTTGGAAGTCTGCTGTAGTTTTACCGGCAAGACGGACACGCTTCTTCACCTCCTCATCAGCGTTCAAGATCTACGTACAGTACGGATTGTTCGTGCCAAAACGTAAGTACGGAGTTAGCAAGAGGGATGCATACAATTCAATGCGAACAGTGGGAATGCTGAACCCTATCGACAAGAATGAAGGCACGTACCGGGGGGGAGAAGGAATGACACCTGTGACCACGGCTTGTCCAGAAGGTCGGCGGTGAGGGTAAAACCTCTTACGAGTTGAGCTGGAACGTAAAAGTGTTCATAAAAAATTATATAAAATAAGGTGACAAACGGTGCTTATGCGACCTCGCCATTGACAACGATTGAGGTATCGTGTAGGTTCAGGGAGGATCGTGAAGACCAGGCAGCTCGCGCAAATCAAGTTAAGCGCACGTATAACAAGCGAAACGAGAAACTGCATAGGACAGGCTAGTTCACGTTGTTACCGCTGTTTCAATGTGTTAATAACTGACTGTTGACCCAGGACCAAGGGGAGCACGGCTAGAGCCTTAAGTTTCGGCGATTAAGGGCCACTCGCGCGAGCGGCTACCGTATTTTTTACAAGTGTTAACCTTTGCAATGTGTTTTTTATTTTGCGAAATACAATGCATCATCATGGAATTGTTTGTTGCGCTGCTCGGGATGAAAATTGGGGCGTATCCCCCCCCTAACGTGGCCTTGGTCATCCTACAAAGCTTTCGGTCGCGACTATCATAGCTTTCGAACCTGGTCGAAAATGTGGAATGTGCTTTCCCTCAGGCGCCCGCCAGATAGCCTGGAGGTTTGGAGTAGGAGCGTGTTGGACTGCACTCCAAGCACTCTTGACGCGTCGCTCGAGAAGAAGACCTTCGTGTACAGTGTCAAGCGACTACTGTTCTCGCTTAAGGACTGGGGACGACGTCGAGTATGGCACACCGGTACGAAGTAGAACACATGTGAGCAGGTGGCGCACCGGTACGAAGTAGAAGACATGTAAGCAAAAACCGCTCCCTCCACGAGAACAAGTTCACAGACGCAGGGGTGTCAGTAGGCATTATGCATGTATGCATAGCAGGGGCTGCATACATATCGCAGAACTCAAAGTGCACGTGTCAACTGTGGAGATACATTGCGGTTCGGATGTTTCAGACCGGCCAACATGAGTGGGAGATGCATTGCGCATAGCTCCCAAGTTCCGTTAAACGGGAGTTTTGAACTGCGAACCACAGCTTCTTCCACTTTTTTCTATGCTCACTTGTGCCGAAGTTAACAGCGCCACGGCACCGTCGTTTATGATGCAACGCTTCTTATAAATGCGGTACTCTCCTGGGTGGGGAAAAATCCAACATTCGTGCAACATTTTCATTCGTGCAACATTTTCGTGGCTCATTAGTACGGCAAAGGGCGACACGCATTGGCACGATCCGGTAATTAGGAAAGGGGGACATGATATAGGAGAGGGGGACAAAAGAGAAGAGAGGGGAGACGGGAGGCTTGGTTTGGGTATTTGGCTGTTTAAAAATAGAGCAGGGGAGAGGTTCAACTACTTGGTGGAACAAATCTGAAGTGATGCTTACCGTCCTCGCGTTACCGAAACTCTCCAGAACTGTCCTGTGACACGCCGCCAGTCTCCGCAAGCGACCTTCTTCGAGTGCCCCGACCTCCTCGATTGTGTTCTCGGCAGAAATCCACGTTTGCGAAGTAAACGCATCTCTCGACAAGCGTGCCGAAGCGATGAGGTGTTGCAACACCATATAAGCTGTGAAGGTCTTGCCTGAGCCAGATTCACCGGCCACCAGGATCTCCTGACAGCCTCGCCCCTCGCACAGTGCCCAGTAGGCAGCGGCGCTAACTCCGTATACGTGTGCAGGCAGATCTGTTCGGTTGTACCTCATGTATTTTGACTGCGTATGCGTATGACACAACGCAAACAGATCGAGCTGGGTGAGTGAATGAGTTATCGAGTGGGTGTGGGTGAGGTGGGTGGGTGGGATCGACGTGCAAGTACAACACTTGTTCGGCCGGTTCTCCGCGAAAGTGCCCGAGAAGGGTTGAAGTCAAGAGCTCGAGTTTTTACTTGGATACCCTCCGAAACCCCAAGAAGCATCTACTGCACGTGTATGGACTGGAGAAGGAAACCACTGCACCTGCATGTCTCTGTCATAAACTTCGACCCGGTTCCTGCAAGGTTTGAGCGCAATCATCACGCTCCCCACGCCAGTGTACGGCGTCCCGGCTAGAAACCTTGCACGTAAGTTGTCGACAACCGTCTCGTCGTCCCAGCCATCCAGTTCAAGCAGATCTTCTACCGCTTGGTGGTGCAGATATCGGTCCGAAGGAGGCGCGCACTCATACCTATCGTCTGGTCGTTGTTCGCTGGAGGTCATGCTCGGTCTAGCGATGTCGTACCCAGCAGATTTAGCTCAACTGCTGTTGTATTCTTCGTCTGTCGTGTAGAGCTGCATCCACTCGTGACGCAGCTAGGTCAGTTTCGGAGTTCGCTACAGAGCTGCCACGCGAGCGTTATCAAAGGATAAGAGTCAGTCGGGAGAATTCGCGTTTTTTTCATGAAGGCACATCATTCAAGGCAATGTCGTTCGTAGTGCAGTATGTGTCCGTATAACTATTTGACATCAACGCATTCATAGCTATAGCAACAGCGACAGTATATTATGTGCGTGCGTCATGTTCGTCACTGCCACACCGCATCTCGTCGACGTGCACATATTGTCGACCAAGTGGCTCTCAGATCCTGCAGAGAGCTGCTACGTACAGCAGATGTGACGACTACATAGGCGATTGATGCAACTATACGTCAACACACTCGGCAATTATGGCTGATTCCTCGCCACCAGCGCATTGTCCGGGTGCAATACCACGATCGAGCGACAGCCGAAGGTTTGCACACCCCAACAGCCGTTGGGTCCCTCATGCGCTACATGTGCTGTATGGTATACGATGGGGCCTGGGAACTCGACGTAAGAGACAATCTAACTCATAATACGTACTCGTTCTATATACCCACACCGACTGAGCACTCGTCTTGAAAACCTCCTGCATATATGCTCTACACTGGCCGCTTTTCCCGCTAATCCCCAAAGCACCACTCACTGCTGTCCTGACTGCCCTCCGCAGAGCACTCGGAGACCATGCGGCGCAATTACAATGACCTAAAGTTGCATGTCTGCTTGCATTTCCATTGTGCATGTAGCTATCCTATGCGCGAGCGGAGATTTCTCGGGTATTCAGAGCGGCTACTCCCTGGCTGCAACAGCATAGGAGTGTCCGAGGGGTGCTTCCTCCTGCCAACTTGTTCTGAGCTCCAGTGAACAGTGGACAGGCAGCAGCACAGCAGTAGAAAGGTGTCGGGGGTGGGGTCAAAAAGGTAAGAGGTGGTGAAACGAAACTGCCATCGAACCCCGTGCAAAAAACGCCTCAAGAACCCATCGAACACCCCAACCCCACAATCCACAATCCCCACACGGCACAGCACACCAGCGCAGAACGACCAGGGGCAGCGATGAAGATGCGCACGGTACCTGCAATTGCACGAGCGCTTTCTCGGAGAATGACCACGCAAAGAGGCGGGGCCACTGCGACGCCAGATCCGTTCACGCATTGCAGTGAGACCGTGAAACGTGGAGACTACGATGGGTACCTCTACAGCCTACTCCAGGGCTCTGACTTGAGGTGGGTGCTATCATAACTTGACGGATAGGTATGATATGTGGCCAGTAGAGCTAGTCTGATGCTCTAACCGGACTGCTACTGCTGTTGTTGTGTGTTTGCTATCCCTGGCGGAGCTATGCCAAAGAAAGGTGGCCGCTGCCGACACTGCGTGATAGCGAACTGCAACGTTGCACAGCAATGACGTGTACATAATGCGGTGCGATTTTGCATGTACGAGAGTACGAGAGTGTGATTCGCTTGGAACAATCGCTATCGTTGCGTTCGAAGGTTCGAATGGCGACTTCGGCGACAATTCCTGTCACAAACAATGTCAGTTGCAGTGCCGCAGCAGCTGCACGTGTGTACGTACTGTACCATATTATGCTCGTACGTATCATGGCTCTATCTAATTTCCGTGGTTGATCGAAGATAGCCACACTACACCGCCGTGCAGGCGATATCATAGCGACACCTTCGCTTTTATTCGTGCCGATGCTGGTGTCCGCACTCCGGACACCCTCATACAGCCTCACTGTTCACAGAAGAAATTACAAAGGTCGTCAGAGTACCTGTCGTCCGGGTACCAGTCATTTCAGCTCCTGGTACCCTTGGGGCTGGCGAGGACTCAATCATTTCAGCTCTTGGTCATGCCCTTGGGACTGCCGAGGACTCAGTCATTTCAGCTCCTGGTACCCTTGGGACTGTTGGGACTGTGGCGAGGATTCATGGTAACCTGGAGACTGCCGAGGACTCAATCAGTTCAGCTCCTGGTACCCTTGGGACTGCCGAGGACTCTTGTCATTTCAGCTCCTCACACCCTTGGGACTGGGTCCTCCAAAACGAATGGTACTGGCGAACCATTGGCTGGGTCCCGAGGACTTGACACTGGTATTCTGACGACCTTTGAAGAAGTGTCCAATGTGATGTTCACCCTACGCTTGAAACCGGTTTGCGGTTACCGCGGTTATTTTAATAGTGATCTCTTGTGCTCCTGTGCTTCTCGTGACCGCTCTCGCTCCAACAGACCAGCGGCTTTGGCGATAAGGGCGTTCAACGTCGAGACCGCGGCCATCAAGGACTCCGTGCGTGGAAACGTGATGCCAGGGAGGATGCGAATGCAGTGGTGGAAAGATTCCATGGCAGGTGCGAGGCGACTCGCTTTGGTATCATACTCGACCTCCTTTTCCCTCGAAATACGTCCACATCCCGAGTAGAAGATACTCAAGTCATGTACACATAGTATAGAAGAGACGCAAACATCGTACTCGTACAATTCGTCATAGTACGTTGAGCGCTGTTGCAGAGCATCGACCCGATAGACTGTACTACCACATAGAAGTGCTATCGACACAATCTCACGATACGAGCAGCAATATCGTACGGTTCGTCATAGTACGTTGAACGCTTCTTCAGAGCATAGACCCGATAGACTATACGACCGCATAGAGGTACTATCAAAAGGCCCAACACGACTCACAGTCATGAGCCCCTCAATCAGCTCCCTCTGTTTCTGCACTGCCAGCGATTATCTCCCCTGCTGCAGAGACTTGTTCGTTTACTATAGTGGTGAACTCGTTGTTGTCGATCAAGGGAGCGCGCTCAGCTACTGGTGTGACAAAGCAGAGCTCAAAGCCACCAACACCTCAATCAGCCCCCCCTGTGTCTGCATTACCAGCGACTGTCTCCCCTGCTGCAAAGACTTGCTCGTTTGCTATGGTGGTGAGCGCGTTGTCGTCCATTAAGAATGGAGGGCTACCGCTACTGATCTAACAGCCGCTGTCACACCAGTAGCTGTAGCCCTCCCTTCTTGATGGATGACAACGAGCTCGCCACTATAGTCAACAGGTATCTGCAGCAGAGGAAATAGTCGCTTGCAGTGCAGAAACAGAGGGACCCGATTGAGGGGTTGGTGACTGTAAGCCCTACTGAGCCATGCACTCATTGTCTGAGTGTGGTCGAGTCTTGTGCAGGGAGCACCACTTCGTTGTGGTGTCCCCGGGTAGAGGATCGTAGCTGGGCATTTGTGGGCGTAGTAGCCCTTTACCTTGCAGTTATGGCAGAAAACCTCACTCACGTCCCGTTTCACGCCAGAGCGCTTTGCTGCTATGATGGTCATTGCAACTTCGCTTCTATATTGTTCTTCTTGGCTTTCTTAGGCAAGATGTTGTTGACAGCATATCGTTCACCATGGTCAAGTTTAGCGACTGTACGGTGCGCGGCTGGCTCAACATGGGAATATGCTCTGCTGAAAGTTCTTTGTCCACCTTTCCTTTGATCGCGACGTGCTTTGTCTACCTTTCCTTGGTTGCGACGTCTAGCTCTACCGTGGCGGCTCTACTGCATTGGCACTGGACGAGCATAACCGTCGGTATCATGGGGTTAAATTGAGTGTGAAGTGCAGTGAAGTGAAGACATCAACGCATCGCGCTTTAACGAGCATCAGGTCCTACTCTGTTGAACTGCAGCTGTGGCATCACCCGCACATACGCAAACGTCTGTGCTACTGCGGCACTTGGACCCGTCCTTGCTGGCAGCTACACGCAGGTATCATGCAGATCCACATTATGCCGACAGGTTATGAGTCTCGTGTCACGAAAGCCGCAATGACCACCACCACATCAAAGTTCTCTGGCGTGAAACAGGATGTGAATGAAGTTGTCGGCCAACAAAAGCCCAGCTAGCAAATCTCTCCCTGGGGACACCGCAACGGCGTGGTCCTCCCTGCACAAGACACGGTCACACTCAGACAATGAGTGAATGGCTCAGCAGAGCTCACACCTCAACCAGCTCCCCTGCTTCTGCATTGCCAGCGACTACCTCCCCTGCTGCAGAGACTTGTTCGTTTACTGTATTGATGAGCTCGTTGGCGTCCATTAAGAGGGGAGGGCTACAGCTACTAGTGTGACTGATGGATGACAACGAGCTCGCCGCTATAGTAAACGAACATGTCTCTGCAGCAGAGCAGATAATCGCTGGCAGTGCAGAAACAAGGGGAGGTGATTGAGGAGTTGGCAACTGTGAGCCCTGCTGAGCCATGCACTCATTGTCTGCAAGTGACTGCGTTTTGTGCAGGGAGCACGTTGTGGTATCCCCAGGCAGAGGTTTATTAGTTGGGCATTTGTTGGCACATTGACCCTTTACCTTGCAGTTGTGGCAGACAACTTCGCTTACATCCCGTTTTGCGCCAGAGCGCTTTGCTGTGGTGGTGGTCATTGCAGCTTTCGGCTCATGACCTGTCGGTATAGAGCGGATCTGTATGGTACCTGTATGTCGCAGTAGAACAGACGTCTGCGTATGTGCCGGTGACACCACAGCTGCCGTTCAACACAGTACGACCTGATGCTCTTTAAATCACGATCTCTTGATGTCTTCATTTCATTTCACTTCAATTTGAACTGAAATGCAGCCAACACTATGCGTTGCCCTGCTGTTCCTCGGTGTACTTTTAATCCCCGGTACAAGACGTAATTGCGTGTAAGTACGTACTCATAATAGCTAATAGAAAAGCAGAGCAAAAACAAACTGCAGCTTTGACGTAATCACGCGTAATTAATTGATCCACGACTACGTAATACCCATCCCTGGCAGCAATTAGCAGCGTAAAAACGTACCTTTTTTTTTAAGATCCGGAATGTGTATGCTGTGTGTTGCTTGCTGCTGTTGTTGTGTTATGGATCTGTTCTCTGGTGTTGTTGCTGCCTGGACTATAATACGTCCGTACGTCGACCCCCCCCCGACTTGGTGGGGTACAGCAGCAGTTGTCGCGTAGCACCACACAGATACTGCTTTTACCCAAGAATCTGCTGGTATGGTCTACACCACTCTAAAAAAATAAATTCACCTCACGTCACTTCAATTTGAATTACACTCGTGATACCGGCAGTGATTCGTTCTGTGTCAATGCAGTAGAGACGCTACGGTAGAGCCAGACGTCGCAACCAAGGAAAGGTAGACGATTCACGTTGCAATCACAGGGAAGGCGGTCGAAGAACTAAGGTCGGTATCCACGAAGAGCTGTACTCGTAAATATCTGATAGATGCGTTTACACTAATATATGCGGTGCAATCTGAGCCAATTGCGGTGAAACCTGAGCCAATGAACTCAACACATGTAGATCATCTGTTCTAGCGTGATATCTGACATAGTGCTGCACTGTTTCTAGACTTTTCGGGCAGGCCCATCGTGGCTGAAGACGTGCACCACGATCGAGAGCATGGAGATAATGTTGCCTTGCAGTATCGTCACGGTGTCAATAGTTATATATTTGTCCCATCCCCGCTTGTGAGGCAGCTGTGTTAAGTCGCAGTCTATTATCCACACATGTGGGTCTGACATGTGCCGTGTGCTTCCGTATCGCCGTGCTACCTTCGCTACGAGTACAGATATATTCGCGGGGGAGCCGCCTCCGCAACCTGTCGCACTGGCCTTGGCGCGAGTAGTCGGCAAGGAGAACGCTGGACTCACCCGTCGATGGTTCGACCGTTTGCTAGACGCGAGAATGGCCGACTTGGAGCGAACTCAACCGGAAACACTGGAAGAGATGGAAATGTGAGTGGTGAAATCTAATGTTCATCTCTTACCTTACCCTTTGGGCCTTATTTATATCGACAAAAAACACGAAAAGTGCGATCTTATCCACCGTCTAGGAAGAGAGTGCAGTAGTACGAGTATCAGCATGCTGTGCGCGTGTCGTATACGAGGTACCTGGTAGCTCCTAACGTTGCGCAACGGACACACCCCCCACCCAGTATCCCGGGCTGTTTCATGTGGCCGATCCTGCAATGGTCACTTTTTAAAAAACTTTTTTTCCCATTGGAGTCCCAAAGGGGTTAAGAGCTTGTCGCCTCTAACCTGTCGTATTCGACGCGACTGTAGTGGTGGGAGCGATCCGTCACTACCGTAACAATAGGACAGCTGGGTTGGTTGTTGGTTGACTGCACCACCGGCGTGTTGTCTGCTTTTGAGAAATGACATTTCTACACATCTACCTCGGGATGTCGCCACAGCATCTGAAATACGGAAGGGATTGCCCGCAATGTAGCCTGACAACGCGGCTGTCCCCGGCTGAAGTGCCGAATCTACAAGAGTCGCCATGATCGGAGCGTTCGACGGAACTGAGTGTTCTTCGATGGTTACGAATCCCCCGCGGCGCAGCACTAGGTACCACCGCGTCCTACACAAACCTACTACAGTAGCTGTGCCACACGTCACGCCTGCTCTTTGGCACAAATCTAGAACCAGCGCGGCCGACGCGCGCAGCTTGCAAAGCTGAGTATCGACCACTCAACCGGTCGAACTCACAGTTAACGTATTTTAAATATTTTTATATAACCCCTACCGCCCCTTTCCTGCAGCGGTGGCGAAAGGGATGACTACCTTACACCTCCGAAGCCTCTAACGCTCTCGTCACTTCTGCACCCCCCCCTTCACACCCGCCCCTTGAAAGGTACGCGGAGAACACAGCGTCTTCGCTCCTCTACCTGTCGCTCGAGGTAGCCGGCGTTCGAGCAGGAGCGGTGCCGAGCGCGGCGGCATTGGGACACGCTGCCGGTCACGTGGGAAAGGCGGCGGGCATATGCACGCTCTTGCGGTCGCTCGCGCTGCCGCCGCCGCCGACAACTGACGGCGGCGGCAGCAGGGTCGGGTTCGTGGAGTCGTGCGTTCTGCCGTCTGAGGTAATGCGAAAGTTTCGACTTCGACACGCTGTTCTCCAGAGGGGGCCGCAAGACGCCACGGAGGCACATGCGCTGGCGGAGTGCATCTTTGAGGTAGCGTCCGTGGCGAAAGGGCACATAGAAGCCGCCGACGAGGGGCTCGCTGCGGTCCGGGCAGAGGCGGAGGGGAAGCTGCCGGCGGGGGCATTCGCGGCACTGCTTCCTGGAGTCCGGGTTGCGTGGTATCTGGAAACGCTGCAAGAGTGCGGGTTTGATGCCTTTGACGAACGGCTCCGACCACGAAGCCCGCTCAAGTTTCAGCTGCGCTTGGGCAGGGCCATGCTTACGGAGAAGCTTTAAGGGGGGGTGTGTGGTTGCCGTATCTCTGTTCTGAGACATGTTTTCTGTACCTGGTTGTGTCCCCCGGCTTCTCTGGAGGAACATCATTTTCTTGTTTTTTTTGTGGGGATGCAAAAAAATGGAGTGTTGGGTGTTGTCTTTGGTTGCAGGTGCTACGGTGTGAAGGCTCACCATGCAGCACAGAGCGTCAGGTGCATCGCGGCTTGTACCTTGACGTTTTTTCTCTCGGAGGTTGCGGACATGTCATGTATTTTCGGTGTGGGTAACCGCTGTGGCGTCTAAAGCCATCCGGACGTATCTTCAGGTTTGCTATATATGCGTAGGCTTGCATATTGTTACTTGAACCGTAACATGTAACGACATTTTTTAGATACTTGGGGACGTCGCCGACTACGACGCGTATGCCGACGCATGTAATATCACTCTGTTTCTCTCGTCGATATTGATTCGGGTCCATCGAGCGAGCCGGGTGTGCAGCGATGCTGGCCCCGTGCTCCTGCTAAAATCAGGAATGTAGGTGTGATGCTGTGTGGTGGCTTGCTTTGTCACAGGTAAGCCATATAGCGCTGGACTAGAGTAACATCCTCCGCAATCGGAGAACTCTTCATTGCAGCTCACAGGATATCGTACAGCAGAAGTTTCTTAAGGCCACGGGGGATCATATCAGCTCCCCATCCCCGGGTTTCCGGCTAACTCTAGTCTCTAGATACTTTTTCGGTGCAGTCAATTGCGCCGCATTTTTTACACGCTGCAGTTCGACCTTCAGCTCATTCGTGCCTTAGCAGAGCGGGTGTAACTTTTTAGTGTTGCATCCAGAGAAGCTCGTGATTCTACTCGGATTGGCCGTCCGCACTTTTTCAACGGAGGTCTACACCTCGACTTTGGGGTGTTGGAGTGGTCGAAATTGGTCGAAATTCGGTACACAAAATGAGACCAAAAACAACCCCCAACTGAACGTTTGCACTTCACTTGCGGACAGCTACATCTCCTCACAAGCAACCACAGCCCGCGAAACTGAGTCACGCTCATGACGGGGTGTGTGAGGGCGTCAGGTGCACCGGGAAGCAGTCGTAGGCAGCCAGAAACGACACACGAGGGGATTTCGTGAAGTCAAAGTTGCCAGCCAGCATCACGAAAAAAGTTGAAAAATAGTTGAAAAATCAAAGAATAGGTACTATGCGCACTACCAGGTAGTACGTACCACCATGGTTACAACACGTGTGAACAAACAGGTTTCACCAAACGTTAGCTGAGCGTTTCGCGGATCTTTTGAAGTACTAATAATGAGGCGCGCGAGCGCGAAGCGCGAGCCTTTTTTTTCTTGGTTTTCCAAGGAAAAAAAAGCCTCTTCATAGAGGATCGAACACAAGGCTCCTATTAATCAGATAGGGTGCTGTATGGCTCCCGGAGTTCTTGTATTCCGGTATATACCAGCCTGCCTTTCTTACTGGCCTGTTTCTTATCACGTACCTGGTAGTACCAGTACGTAGGCGTCCTGTACTACACATATACTGGCACAGCAGAAAAATCCCAACAACGTTCGTCTACTTGGACCCTATACGAGTACACAGCACTCACTCCTCTGTCGAGGTAGTTGACGAGGTTGACGACCGCAAAGAGGGTGAACAGCCTCCTCCCCCTCAGCGAAGACCTCGCCTCCTCGACCATCCTAGCACACCGCCGGCCCAACTGCCACCCACATCCCCTCGCATTAGCCTCCTTGGCCTGACCTGTAGTTATAACAGCAGCAGTGTCCGTGCTGCCAAGCTCATCATCGTACCGGTAGAAGTTCACCTCTCGCGGCAACAGAACAGAATCATCGCCTGATTCCCCGTCAGTCGACATGCCACGATAATGCCACGACGATGCCCCGTGTGGTACACGGGCGTGGCTGGGCGGGGTGGGGCTAGAAAGCTTGTAGCTCGTGGGTTGAATCAACGCCCAAAAGAGCTGTGAGCTGAGCTGCGGTGTAATTCCGAACCTCTAAAACACAGCACAAAACGTACTTCCTTTTCGGGAAATGTCTTCCGACTTCCCGTGTCGTTATATCGTGCAGCGTATGTACAACGGCAGTAGATCTGGCGCGCTAGCTTTGGCAGCTGGCTAAGAGTCTCAGAACCGAAGAGCTATCCCTCGCTTGTTGAACGCGTACAGCTCCTCTAGCTGCTGGAAAGAGGGACAAGCTACGAGTACGAACGGTATTGAATATTGAAGAAGCGGAGGAAAATAGTTGTGAAGAGCTAGAAGGCCTTATTTAATCGGGGGGAGGGGGGTGTCTTGGCACCAGTATTGTGAAGAGCTGGAAGGCCTTATTTGTAGGGTTGTGTGTCTCGGAACGAAACGCGACCGAGGGGCTGTGTGCGGCTTTGCTGCACCACCGCCACCGCTAGGACGTCACACCGTACCTGACCTTTGCTTGAGGTACGAACACTGCTACTGTTATGCATTGTGTCTCATACTTTGACGGAAAGGCATCCTCCTTCGCCGTTGCTTCTACTGCTGTTTGCGCGAAGCTCGAAGCCAAACATGAGAAGTGGTGTACTCGTATCAAGCAGTAGGCGTAGGCAACCAGGAGCCAGGAAGCGCGTGCAGCAGCACAGCAGTTTGCAGTACTCGTAGTGCTCGTGTGTAGCTGCTTGTGATGTTTGCTTCGTGCGTTAGTGTAGGTGGTTCTGGGCAGATAGACGTTGCAATTACTTGAGAGGGTATGCAAGATGCGAAACAAATGCGGCCAATCTCATGGTAACCGTCAGTGGTGTGTCTTGTCAAACACAGCAGTAACGCAACAGAGCACAGAGAGCAGTCATCATGATCGCGACCCACACCCTTGTCTTGGCTGCTGCTATGATATGATAGCATACGCATGACCTTCCTGTCTCTGTGGTATGTGGACATTTTGACCTCTTTGGGCTTACTGCTGCCGGCCTGACCTTACAGACGCTGGACAGCGATCGGGCTGGACCTGGTTGTCAAGGCTCGAGCGTACGCCAGCTCACAGCTCGTTTCAAGGTAAGGGGGTGAGGGCAGATCAGATTCGTACGAAGCTGTTACTTGTGGCTGTCGTGTACCACGGTGTTGCGGTGCTGTGTATTATGCTACAGGAGCGCATTCGTGATGCAGCTGGCTCTGCTGGCCGCTGCTGGCTGCTGCTGGCTGCTGCTGGCTGCTGCTGGCTGCTGCTGGCTGCTGCTGGCTACTGCTGGTTGCTGCGGGCTGCTGCTGGCTGCTGCTGCTGGCTGCTGCTGGCTACTGCTGGTTGCTGCAGGCTGCTGCTACTGCTGCTGGCTGCTGCTACTGCTGCTGGCTGCTGCTGGCTGCTGCTACTGCTGCTGCTGCCGCTGCTACGGCGGTGTCGGATAGAGTTACTGCTGCAGTCGTGTTTTTTTCGTTTTGCGGTTACTTGGGCTATTGGTGCCGTTCAGTATACACATGACTGGGGAACAGCAATGGTCTAGAGGAGTGGCTTCAATAGACAGCTTAAGGGCTGAGGACGCTTGTTATTGATAACACAGCAGTGTATCACACTACCACACTGCCGTTGAATACCAGCACCTGATGTATACCTCATGTCCTGGTATAATTACTTCGCCACGTCATTGACGTGCAACAGCACTACAAGTACTTTGAGTGCACTGCTTGCTATTGAATACGTCGAACCGTATAATATCAATATCATTATACATGGTATACAGCGGTACTTCGTACCTGGTGTATCAATAAGTACAGTGCTTCAGTAGTAGAAACCCCTGGAAGCAAATGCAGGTGACCAGATCAGGCGGGTGCACCATGCTTGAATATAATATTTCATACCACTAATAGTACGACAGCGAAGTACCTGGTATGTCAGGTACGTACATAGAAATATGGTATCACACCAGTGTATTGTAGCTGAAGAACGTTCTGCTGGTCCGTAAGAAAAACACCGGCAAAGAAAGCCTAATATAACGAGGACCTCCCTGTGGAAAATATGGATGTTCCGGTCAGCCCCTCAGACCTCAGACGAACACGGGTGCAGTCCTGATTGTCCTGATTCAGGCATCGCAATAATTGAGTATCACAACATCACGACATCACAAAGGTAACGTGACGGTAACGTGACGGTAACGGCAGTAGCTATACAGAGGTCAGATCTTAGAGGGGGATGTGGCGTGTAATGGATAATGGACGTGCAACAAAGTGATGCGTTGAGCTCGATTGGACGCACAGCAATCTCACCTGAATACTTGAGACAGCAGATGCCGAACATACACGACTAGAGCTGTTGTGCCTGGTACGTGTGATACGTGAAGGAATTATTCGTGATACCGATGCTATTCCCATGATGGCATTCCCATGCCTAGCTGTGGAGTGTAGGGACTATTAAATGCCTGGTAGGGACTTAGCCTACATGCCAAGACGACTTTCAATTTTCAATTACGAGTAAAGCGCATGGACTCTCGGTGTAGACCAGTTGGTTTAGACTGTGCGGTTATTGATCACTCGTATTTAAACCACACTATTAAGACTGAGAGAGTATTGACGCAGACACCAGCCCCGATAGCACGATGGCACGGCTCCTCAAGGCTTGATTGTGCGAAGGCAGCTCTTTGCTCTAGACGTGCTCTACGGTACTGTAACATTACTGTAGACCTGTACGGAACAGTCAGCAGCGTTGCTTTTGTTGCACTTTTGTTACATCCTGGTACTTGTAGCAGCAGCGTCGGTTCTCTGTCTCACGAGTCGCGTTTACCTCCACGCCTCCCACCGTTAGAACTGCTCAACACAGACAACTATTGAATAACCTACTGCATAGGCTATTGAAATTGATAGGCTATTGAATACCCTGGGGAGCTACGATTGATGAAGCTATTGCTGCACGAGGTAGTCTAGATTTTGAGCTAGGTTCCACTCTAAGGTACTGTCAAGGTAATGTAAGTCTTAACCCCCCCTTTACGAAAAACGCACGTTTTGAGTATAACTACTTGGAGTTAGTATGGGATATTTTTTGCAGTGGTTAATGACTTGAAATGCCGGCATCCTGAGACACAGGCCATTGCATCCACTTCCTCGGGCTCTTGACCTTTTCGGCTTTGCAGGCGCGGTATCGCCTGCCAAATACTGCCATGGCGTTCATGTTGGAGAACCAGATGCTTCTCACTTCTCTCGAGCCTTCCAGGCAGAAGCTGGTGCTCAGCGTCATCGAGGAGTACCACGGCCCTATCGTTTCGGTGAGCTTTTGTCCTGTGTCTTAGTTACCAGGTATCATATGTATATGTTTTCTTATGTATTAAGTTCCAAAACACACACACTCTAGTAGGTCTAGTCTAATACGTCTACAATGGTAGTATTATGTCTACTACAAGTAGACCTAATATTGGTAGAGCTACTGCTGTTAATGGACGTTGTTGATACTAATGTTGGGTGTTGGCACTGGCGTTTGCAGGGTGGACGATGAGGTTGCCCCCCGGCATCACGAGCACGATATCGACGTAAGCAGTGACGGTACTGTTGGAAGCACCGCACTGCGCTGCACTGCTCTGCACTGCGATGCACCTCTCTGCACTACCCTTCGCTGCACTGTACTGCACTGCACTGCTGCAAGCTCGGTGTGTCCCGAAAGAACAGCGGAACGGCGTGGGAAGGAGCTGTGCGTTTGTTGGGTGTCGGTTTCGCTGCCCAGATCCGTGACTCTTGGGTCATGCAGCCGCTTTCATCGCTTGTTCGAATGGTGTTTTTTTATATAGTTTTATATTCGGAGTAGAACATAGTGGATGATGGGGCGTCTTTTTTTTAGCTTTGCACAGTTGGGAAAAAGGCACGCGATACATGTCGGCGGCAAAAGCTATCGTAGGCCGAGCGGCCTCAACTCGTGATCATGACCGCGGATTTGGCTTCAGCTTGCAGGTTAGTTGCTGTATCTCAACGCACAGAAAGAGCGATGTTTACCGTAGCGGCGTGTCGGTGCGCACATAGCGACGTGGGTTATGGCGTGGGTCTGCTCTAATGTGACCATGACGACGCATGCTACTAATAGTACTAATCGTACGGTAGAGGTGCACCCAAATCTTCTGAGGCTCCTAGTTGAATTGAATAGCTCTACACCTTACCAAAAAAGGGTGTTTGGGAAAGAAAAAAAACGAACGTGCACCCCTGTGAACAATCCCACGGCCTAGGTGTCTTACGAATGATTTGTGGGAAAACAGGCATTATCCACAGTATTGGGTGGTTTCTCAATTGAGGAGTCCCGGCAGTCAGAAACATTTTGCCAAAAAAGTGCCAGGCCTAGCTTAACATGCGTCTAACGTTAAGAAAATTTTCGGCCGAAAAGGGCTACGCCCATGATAGCACACATCTAGAGTTAAGAAATATTTCGGCCGAAAGGGGCTACGCCTATGATAGCACGCATCTAACGTTAACGTGTGGTGGCGATGTGCACGGAACGGCTTGTGACGATAGACGGTGGCGGAGGTGCTGATGCGAGCGGAGTGCAAGACCTTGGCGGAGCTGACGAGGTTGGTGGAGCGAGACCAAGGAATTATGGGCGTCTCACGGGCAGGAAAAACTAGGACTACCGTCACCGCCTCAAACGTGAGTTCGAGAACAGCACTTAGTGCCGGCATGTCAATTTGATTCCGAGAACACTATTCAGTGCCGGTATTCCAATTTGAGTTCGAGAGCGGTGTTCAGTACCAACGTGTTTCAGTACAGCACCTGTAATCCAACGTGAATTCGAGCACAGTATTCAGTACCGGTACGCCGACTTGAGTGCGGTATTGAATTCCAGCGTGATTTCGAGAAAAATATTTAGTGCTGCTATTCCAGCTTGAGGTTAAGACCTGTATTCGGTACCGGTACGGTATTGAATTCCAGCGTGAGTTCGAGAACAGTGTTCGGTACTATACCGGCAGGTCAACGTGAGATCGAGAGCAGTATTCCGTACCCGTATTGTATTCCTACGTGAGTTCGAGAGCAGTATTCAGTACCGGTATTATATTCCAACATGAGTCCGAGAACAAAACAGTATTCAGTGACCGTATTCCAACGTGAGTTCCAGGACAGCTTTTTTACTTTTGACCTGGACAACAGTTTGGTACCAGTATTCCAGCGTGATTTCGGGAACAGCGTTCGGTATTAGCATTCCAACGGGAGTTCGACAACAGTGTTTGGTACCAGCTGTTCAACGTGAGTTCGAAGATGGTTTTCGGTATTCGTATTCCAACGTGAATTGAAGTTGAAAGGTTTTGCGGGACAACCGATTAAAGCCCTTCTGCTACTGCGAGAATAATCTCGTACCGATTCCAAGGGATTTGTCATTTTTAAGGGGGTTAGGTACTGTGCTTGGAATTGTCTGATCAAAAATATGTTTCTAGGACAGTTATTTATTTATTTATCTTTTGCTCATCCCATCTATTATCTTCGCACTTGTTTTTTCTCCTTCTCCCTCCCTAGTCGTAACTCAGATCCGGGGCCACTTGGCAGGCTCTTCTCCCCCCTCCCCACTACGGTACGCGCCCGCATTTTTATCGCGAGAAGAATTCAGCAATTTCTTCCCTCGTCGACTCGCGTCGAAATGTGATTACCCACGCTATAAAGCGCTCTCGGCAGTTGTTATCTCTAGAAATAAAAACCTCCATACCGAGATTTGAACCCCTGAGTCCAACCTTGGCAGTGTTTGAGGTTAACCACTAGACTACCGGGGCGACCGGACTTGAGTCCGGCATTGAACGCTTCGTTCCCTAACCTAGAAGGCGCCGTTGCGTCGGGGGTGGCTAATGTTGTAATCGTCATTTCTATTCGTCAAATTTTCCCGCTGAAGCCCCAAAAGGGTTGGCCTTGACACGCGCTAAGATAGAGGTGCGACCTTTTTTTTCTGAGGCTCCTCACTTGAGGAGCTCTGAACCTCACCCAAAAACTGATTTTGAGTGAACTGAAAGTACAACCCGATGAACAAACCCCAAGGCCTATAGGTACGCAAAAATTTCAGATTGAAACATAAGAACGACATTCCGGCGATTTTGGGTTAAGGAGCGCCGTCATTCACACACAAAAAATCCAAAAAAGTGTTACCTCTATCGTAGCGCGCGTCCCTTGTCTACCTTAAACAGCTCCATGGATTTGAGGGTCTGAATCCCAAGATCGGGGGCAGTTAGTTCTAACTTGGAATGAGGCGGGAGACACTTCTGCGATAGAGGCGCACCAGTTTTTTTCTGAGGCTCCTCACTTGAGGAGCTCTGACCTCACCCGCAAACTGATTCTGAGTGACCCGAAAGTGCAACCCGATGAACAAACCCATGGCTTATTAGGTATACAAAAAAATTCAGATTGAAAAAAGAGGACATTCGGCGATTTTTGGGTTAAGGAGCGCCGTCACTCAGAAACAAAATATCCAGAAAGTGCTACCTCTATCGTAGCACGGAATCGGTTTAATTTGTTTTTACATGCGACATGCTGCGGTTGAGGTGCATCCTTTTTTTTCTCTGAGGCTCCTCACTTGTGGAGCTCTATACCTATTCTCCAAAAAAACGGATTTGGGGAAAAATTAAAAGTGTTGCCCGATGAACAAATCCCATGGCCTAGGTATACAACGAAAGTTGTTGCAAAAAAAAAAGAACGAAATTCTGACGATTTTGGGTTAAGGAGCCCCATTGTGCAGAAACCGTTTCTGCCAAAAAAAGTGCTACCTCTATCGTGGCACGCGTGAGAGAACGCTCTACTTCCAAGTAGGTGGTCTTCAAAAACCACAGACACATGCTACTAATAGTACTAATAGTACGATAGAGGTGCACCATTTTGTTTCTCGGGCTCCTTCCTCTCACTTGAGGAGCTCTAAACCTCACCAAAAAACTAATTTTGAGAAGAATGAAAGTGCAACCCCGATGAACAAACCTATGACCTAGGTACACAAAAAAAAAAATCATATTGCAGAACAAGAATGACATTCCGACGATTTTGGGTTAAGGGGCCCCGTCATTCAGAAACAAAAAAGCCGAAAAGGGCTACCTCTATCGTAGCATGCGTCGTCCCCGGTGGTCTAGTGGATTAACCTCGTAACCAGACACATGCTACGATAGAGGTGCACCGTTTTAATTCTCGGGCTCCTCGCTTGAGGAGGTCTAAACCTCACCCAAAAACTGATTTTGAGTAAACAGAAAGTGCAACCCGATGACCAAAAACCCATGGCCTAGGTATACAAAATATTCATATTGCAAAACGAGAATGGCATTCCGACGATTTTGGGTTAAGGAGCCCCGTCATGTCATTCAGAAACAAAAAACAATTATCCAAAAAGTGCTACCTCTATCGTGGCACGCGTCGGGGGTGTAGTTCTAACTTGAAATGGGAACTAACTTAAAAGCATATCGGTTTGGGATCGGTTTGTTTTGTTGCACGCGGCAGACGGAAAAGGCTTGACTTCGTCCCCCAATACGCGTGTAGGGGTGCAATCTTAAGATTGATTCGATTTGCTTTTGTTGTAGCACGCAACAGACTAAAGGGGTTAACGGAACGGTCGTTTCGGTTCGACTCAGTTTTTTTTTTGTCTTTGCATGCAACAGTCAAAAGGGGTTATCTTAAAGATCGTTTCGGTTCGAATCGTTTTTTGTTTTTTTTATATGCAACAGACGGCGAAGGTAACCTGTGCTGGGAGGCGGCTTTCGAACAAGAGGTAGCCTCTGTCGCCGTGGGCATCAGAAGCTTCCCCAACGAAGGGCTCAACGCAGAGAAGCACCTCCGTGAGGCCTATATCACGCAGCTCACGCGCTTGGGCGGCCAGGTGACGTTCACTTGCAGTATTTCTTGTTTTCACTGCCAAACCAAGCCAAGCCGCGCTACGCTAAGCCAACACGTATCCGCCTTCTGTTGTTGTTATTGTTGTTGTTGTTGTTGTTGTTGTTGTTATCACATAAATTCATCGCCGCAATCTACTGTAGTCCGTGGTCACAAGACAGGCTCCAATAACTCTGGAGTGGTAGATTACGTCAGGAAAAAAAAAAACTACAATAAGTCCACGAGCAAGAAATAACCTATTACCTCGAACTGGTCTAGTTTAGAGCCGAGTGCGATAGTTGAATGCTTTTTCGCAGCTCATTTTTTGCGAACTTTGAGTTGCACTTTTGCACGGAGCCAGGTCTTAGTATACCCGAACAAACCCGTTTGGCACAAAAAAAAACATGCCTGTGGGACGGGGGAAGTTATGGCTGTTTCAATGAAAAGCCAACCGAGTAATCGACTGGAATATACGTTAAGTTCTTTGTTTTTTTATGCCGAAGGGTACGCCTGGACGAAGGAGGTAAGTATCACGTGTCCAAATTTCAGCACAAAATTCGAAAATTTGAGCTGCGAATTCCAGATTTTGTGTATCTCATCGCAATATTTCACACGTCCGACATATCACGATCTAGATCATCTAGATCATTTAGATCCTACATCTGTCGTTATGGTATGTTGTGCAGGACCTGTGTAAAACAGATCCAACAAAGGAAGCATGTGCTAGGTCATGCAGATCATACGGCTCCCACCAGACAACATGATCTATAGGCCATGCAGATCATATAGACCAGGGATCTGTCTGCCCTGAGAGACACATATCACGAATAGGGATATGATCTATATGATCTGTCAGACGTGTGTAATATTTTAACCCTGTGTTTGGGATGGTATCGTATATTCGACATATCTCTTGATTCTTGATAGATGGCGGATTAGGCGGTGGTAAGGATAGGCATGTCGATCGTTTCGGCATGCCTCAAGGAATGTTCACACCGAGAATCAGCGACAACATTTCGTACGTATGTTTCGGACTTTCGTTTAGACTTGAGCATCGATACACATCTCCGTACGTGAGGGGGAATTTAAGCTTTCTCGACGATAACAAGTCGGATTCCATTTTTTCATTTTATTTATACCGACGTCTGCAAATGCACTGCAGCCTCGGGAACAAAGGGGCCAAATTTGGAATCTTCATATTTCCAAATTATAAATTATTGCGAAAACGCCAATTAATGATTTTACCCCTCTACCAGGTATGTATCTACCGCGTGAAAATTACTTCAACGACAGGTCGAGAAGGGCGGAATCATCGTCGACTTCGGCTGCGGGGTGGGCACAAGCACCATGTAGCGTCATATATACGTGAACGTTGTTTTGAGACGCGACGTCACAAACAATACAGCCGAAACTCCCAGTATAACGTAACAATAAAAATAAAATAAAACAGCTGGGGCTCCCCCATAACGCTACGCCTGGTGTATCTCACGCTTTGTCAATTCCTACCGCGTAAAAACGCATTCGATGACAGGTCGAGAAGGGCGGAATCATCCTCGACTTCGGCTGCGGGGTGGGTACGAGCACTCGCATCCTCTCGGAGAGCATGCCCGAAGCTAAACGGGTGATCGGGATGGACCTCTCCCCTTACATGATCGCGGTGGGTAACCACCACAACCAGGAAAAGAAGGTGGGACGGCGCGTGTCCCTCATATACGGCGATGTTGCCGACACGCGCCTGCCCACCGGCTCGGCGTCGCTGGTGTCCTGCACGTACCTGCTGCACGAGATGCCGGACGAGGCTGTGAGGTACGAGAAAGGATAATGTTATGACCCTGTGCGTGACTTGATTATTGTGAGTATATAAAAAGTTTCGTGTACATAGTCTGTACCAGGTAGTCTACTATCTTACCAGGTATATGTCAACACTAATATCACGGGGGAACATAGTAATCTAGTAATGAGGAGTAATCTAGTAATGAGGACCAAAAATGGTTAGTAAAAACAGTGGAACATGTAGGTTTTTGCGTATATCGTGGGTCCTGATTACTATAGTCCTCCGGAATAGGATACACCAGGTACCTGGTACGCGGTAGTTGTTCTTTTTGATCGGCGTCGCTGGTGCCCTGCATGTATCTGCTGCACGAGATGCCGGGTGAGGCTGTGAGGTACGCGAAAAGGACCTTGATACCCCTTTGTGTGACTTGGTTATAGTATAGAGATGCGCGATAAAGGACATTGTTCACCCATTCGACTTGATTAGAGTAATGAGGGGAAAAGTACAGCACACATAGTATATCAACATACAATACAACACGCAATATGTCCTGCACGTACCTGCTGCACGAGATGCCGGAAAGCTGTCAAGTGCGCGAAAACGATGATGTTATTTCCGTTTTGTGGCATGATTACAGCAGTATGGAGGGCAAAGTACAACACACCAAATGTAGCAACATGCATAATATATCAACAGCTTCATGTGCGTGATCGCCGTTTTAAATGTATGCTGGACTTTGTCGAACGACACAAACAGAGTTTACAAGTTGATGGGAGAGACGAAAGGCTGTGGAAATTACGAAATATTCTGAGGTTTGTTGATAGAGAACTACTTGTTTTTACTAAAGTCTCAAAATGCGTGATCGCAGCCCTCGGTAGTTAGTACTTATAGCAGTCATGCTTAGAACAACCACCGTCAGTTTTTTCCCACGCTGGCACTTTTTGTTTCTTCCGACCCGCGCTTTTACAGGGATGTCCTGACCGAAACGTACCGCCTGCTCAAACTAGGCAGCAGCAAAGATAATACCGGTACACATTTGTTGGGGGGTTTTTATCTCACTTTTACTTTCCAGCTTCTGGACAAGCCGTGGTCACAGGTGTCGTCCCTTCTCCCCCCCGGTACGT
>JAYJMJ010000001.1:1788893-1828773 GCA_036873875.1 Laminaria ephemera
CCTCCCCATGTCTCCTCTCCCCTCCTCCCCCCTCCCCAAGTCTCTTGACGCTTCTCTCCCTGGGATTCCATCGTTTGTTGTTTCCTGGCCTGCGTGCGGTGTGTCGTTGGTGACGCGATGATTGCAGCTGGAGAACGCCAACTTGCTGGCGTTGCAGGAAGCTTCTCTGGATTCCTCGGCCCCACCGTACTTCAACGAGCTCTTGAATCACGCGTGCACGGTCAGCGACTGCCTCCTCCCTGCGGGACGGCGGCAGCCTCTGGTGTTGGTGTTCTACCCGTGCCTTCAGGTGGGGTGGTCGTCGTTGTGTGTTTTGTGTTTGTTTGTGTCTGGGTGTGTCTGTGTGTGTTGGTGTGTATTTGTGTTTGTATGCTTGTGTTGGTGTGTGTTTTGTGTAGGCGTGTGTGTTTTTGTTCCGCCGTCTGATGTCGACAAGAAGCAACACTCTTGTTGCTGCTCCCTCCCTCCTACCCCCTTCCGTTCCGCCTTCCCCTCGTCCCCCCCCGCACCACACGCGCGCTTGCAAACGGACGGGAAACCCTATTGTCCTGCCTCTTGAAACCACAGAACCCTGCAGCCGCGGCGACTAACTTTTTGAGGCTACGCGGGCTCGTGAAGTTCTCTGCTCGCCGGGCGACCGCCGCTGAACTCGAGGCCGAGGGATTTCCTTGCGAAAACCTGCCCGAGGGAGGGGACGCTACGGTGGCGGCCCCTGTTGGCGAACCACCCTCCGCGGGGAAGGGGGGGGGCGGATCGCGGGGTGGAGGAAAAGGGGGAGGGAGAAGCGGGGGAGGAGAGGGCAAAGGCGGGGGCGCAAAAGAAGCGCGGGACACTAAGGCGGAGACCGAAGAAATGCTTCTTGAGGTGCAGGCAAAGGTCTGCCGGTCTATCCTGAGCGCCGACATCACGGAGTTGCAATTCTTGGAGGCTTGTCCCGGGGCGTCGTACGTGAAGGAGTTTTCGGTCTGGAACAAGTGAGTCCGCCTTGTGTTTTGGTAGCCGCGGCGGCAGCGGCCGCGACGAAAATTTTCGGTTCGAGTCAAGTGTCTAGGTGTCTACTGTAGTTTACGTTTCTACCTACGGTAGTGCTTTACATACTTTACATACATGTCTTGTTAGTAGCAGTTTCTAGGTTCTAGTTTCTAGCTCTAGCTTCTAGCTTCTACTTTCTAGCTTCTACTTTCTAGGTTCTACCTTCTAGCTTCTACCTGCTATTTTCCAGTCCTAGTTTCCTGTTTGTATGTTCAGTTTCGGATAGAGGGCGAAGTGTATGTTGAGCCCCCCCCCGCGCCCATCGGAGTATGGACAGGCTTGGACGGCGTGGTCTCGACTCAGATTCACACGCCGAAAAGGACAATTTCCTCCAATAGTTAAGACGTTCCTCCAATAGTTGAGGTTTTCCTCCAGTAGTTGAGGTGTTTTCCTTCGCGACACCATGCTGGTGCAGGGAGAAGGCTGTGAAAGTGGACCGCTGCGTACGTATTGTCAGGGCTCGGTGTTCATCTTGCATGTACTCTTGGCGGTATGTGACGAGAGCAGCAGTGGTAGCGGCAACGACGCAGATCATTGGACAGAGCTTGTCCCCCCCCCCCCATAAGACCAATGATGGTCAAACGTCTAAGGCAAGCAATGAATGAGTACCCCCCCCCCCCCATACGCCCAACGATGCACTCTCTACAACTCCCCTCGCGATGGTGGCGACGGTGGTCTCTTACCCAAACCCAATTTTGCGCCTATCAGATCCGAGATCCCGCTGACGTTTCGACTGGTGCCATCTGTGTGGCTTTCGGGAGAGGCCGGCGTGCTTGCCTGCTCGGACTACGACACGGGTGCTCCGCTACCCACCAGCAGCGCGGGTCGTACTATTGGCGCCTACGCTCACCTGCGAGCCCGGGTTACTTTCCGGCCGCGAGAGGTTTGTTATGGAGGGAGGGGGGGATCGGGAGGGAGGGGAGGGGGTCGGGGCAGTGTGATGGGGAAATGGGGAGAGAACGGTGGGGAGGTAAAAGCGTGCTTATTGGTATCAACAGAGGGCGGAAGGGAGGGAGGGGGAGGGGTAGGGGCCGTGTGGAAGGGGAAATGCGAAGATAACGGTGGGGAGGTAAAAGCGTGCTTTATTGGCATCAACAGAGGGAAGGAGGGAGGGAGGGAGGGGGAGGGGTAGGGGCAGTGTGAAGGGGGAATGAGACGAGAACTCTGGGGAGGTAAACGCGTGATAGCTTTGTATCAACGTGAGTGCGCTGCCCGCTTTCTGGCCGTGGGCGGTGAACCATTGTATAGGTTGGACGCGAAGCTACTGATGGTGGCGCGTCTATCGCGGCCACCGCGATGGCCAAAAGTGTGCCGACGCGATCAGCGTATCCTTACGTTGTTACAACTCGGCCTTTCGAACCGCGTCAGTCCTGTCCTAAACAGCGAGAAGTCGCCAACACCCACTATGTACAGGGATTTGCTTCAGTTATGTTGTACAACAACAACTGCAGGGAACATTGTGACGGTTAACGTTCCCCAACGCACCGACGTTTCCGCCGCCGGCCCTCTCCCCTCCCCGCCCCCCCTCCCCTCCCTCGCCTCCGCGCGCACTTTGCGACCGACCGGTCCACCCAGGTGGGCGAGCGAGACTACCGAATTTTTGTGGAGAACCTCAACAACGTCGCCGATACCCTTGCGGTGGATATTATCACGTCCGTTGTGTCGGAGACGCACCGGGAGGGTCTACGGATTGAAACAGAGAGGGAAGGTCTGCTGGAAGGAGGCAGCGTATTGCAGTTCGACAACTGCCACACGGGTATGCCGGTGTTTCGGCAGCTGAGAATAAAGAACACCACGGTCCAGGCCATGGACTTAAGTCTTGGGTCCGATAGACCGGGCGAGGTAAGGACCCGCCGTACAGCGCAGTATCCCCCCTCCCACGGCAACGAAGCCAACTTCTGAAGCGATTCTTAGTAGGATGAAGCTCACTCTTCATGTGACTCGCCGAACACCTCGCGGCGCTTCGCACTTGGTGCAAGCAATGCCTGCGTTATCGGTGAAAACACGACGTGCTCGTTTCCGGCATAGTTGGGTTGCGAGAGTCTAAGGTCTTAAGACTACGGCCATGCATGCTATAACCCCCACGGCAACGTTTATTTTTCTTCGCGTCTGCCCCGCGTTTGATCTTTCTTGTTTTGAAATTGCTGTTTTTTGCGCACGCAGCTTGCAGTGCGTGTTGTTTAGAACCCTGCTTTTTGCCAACCCTGCGTAGGCGGTACGTTGATCAATGGGCTCATAACTTTGATCAAACGGTTTTCGATTTTGATTGATCGGTTATCGATTTTGATCCATCGGTAGTCGGTTTTGATCCATCGGTTATCGAGTTTGATCGACCGGTTATCGATTTTGATCCATCGGTTTTCGGTTTTGAACCATGGGTTATCGAGTTTGATCCATCGGTTATCATTTTTGATGGATCGGTTATCGAATATGATCAATCGGGAGTCGGGTTTGATCCATCGGTTATAGAGATTTGATCCACCGGTTATCGATTTTGATGGATCGACTACGGCTTATCGGGACAACGCGCTCGCCCGACTGCGGCGAGTGAAACAAGGGGTATGCAGCAAGTCATGCGTGCCGTCTAGTGCTCCCTGCGCCCCCGTCCCCGCCCCCCCCGCCCACCACCCGAGAGCAAGCGTCCTGTCTCTTCTCGATGACGACAAAGCTCGCTCGTTTTTTGAAGAAGGACGTATTGTGGGTTAGGGTTATAGGGTTGGTTCACCCGAAAAATAGCGTTCTGCCTCTCTTCCCGATCACGGCAAAGCTTTCACGGTTTTCGTAGAAAGACGAGCTACGGCACCACCTCTCGTACTAACAATTGTGTTTTTTCGTTACGACGTTTCCGTGCGCTAAGGTTATGTTTGAACTGGAGACCGACGCAAGAGCATCGTCCCGCCGCACTCGCCACCGCCTCAATGCCGGCGACGCTGAAGAGTCGCGCGCCACCGGGGAGGGCGGTGGTGGGCGTCGGGGAAGCGATGCAGTCTCGGGTGGTGGTGGTCGCGGTGCAGGAGGAGGAGGAGAGGGTAATGGCCGCGGTCGTGCTAGCGGTGCTGGTGGCATTAGTGATGGCCAAACGGGGCGAGGAGAGAGCACTTCCTCGCCTGTGGGAACGAGCTTAGCCGACGCCGAGGTAGACTTCGACGAGGGAGCGGTGCGAGTCGCCGACGGATCGGGCGCGCGAGAGCGGTTCGACAGCCAGTCGGAGGGGCCAGAAGGAGGGGTCACTTTTTACGACTCGAACTCGGCCGCCGAGTCGGGTCCCGGCTCCGACGTCACGAGGATGTCGGCAACCGGCAACAATTTTAGAGATCGACGGCGAGACGATGATGTCGCCGGCAACGGGGATAGTGAGGGGCGAAGCTGTCGCGGCGGTGGCGGCGGCGGTGGTGGGACTGGTAGTGGGAGCGGTAGCGGTGGCGGTCCTAGCATGCGCGGTTGGAGATCGAGAGGGAGCCGGTCTTCTGGCGGGGGGTCCTGCTGTGGCGACGGGGGTTACGGTGGCGCGAGCGGAAGCGGTAGCAGCGGGGGCGGGGGCTCCCGAGCTTGCGGGTCCGGTCGAGGACCGGGCCACAGGAGAGTAAGGAGCAGCAGGACGAATACGGTTGACGACGACGACGAGGAAGGGGAAGAGGAGCACGAAGATGAGGACGTAGGGGGCGGTGAAATCCACCTCGACCGCACGTCCTCCACAGATGGAGCGCTGGTTCCGAGGATGCATTCCCCGGGCAGAATTGGGCGCTCGGGCGGCGGGCGCGGGGGCGGCGGTCGAGGCTCGTTGGGCGAGGGGCGGCGGTGGGTCGCATACGCTGAGGGGCGGCACGGGGAGCACGGGGGCATGTTCGGGTACGACGAGGATGAGGACGACGACGATGACATGGACATCTCTCAGGATAAGCGCACCGCCCGGCACAAGCGCCGTCACCAGAACCGCTCGTACGTCGAACACGGCGGCGGCGGCGGCGGGAGCGGGCTGTGCGCTTATCACAGCGATGTAAATAGCACAGCGAGTGGGAGAGGCAGTGTGGGGGGAAAGGCGATAGGGAATAGTAACGGGGGAGGGGGTGCCGGTGGCGGCAGCGGTTCGGGGGGCGCTGGGCGAAGGTCCAGAGTCGCGTCGGGAGAGGCGGACTGCAGGGTGTGCGTGGAGGCGGCGAAGAGGGCGCGCAGGAAGGGAACGGTCAGGCGGAAGTCTGTCGGACAAGACCTTTCAGGTTTGAGCTGAGATGAGGCATGCGTAAATAGCTACTGCTGTAAGTACCCGCTCGGAAGCGTTTGCAATCCTTGACTATTAATAACACCGACACGGAAGTATCCCGATACCTAATTGCGGTTTGCGAGCGCACCATGTGTGTGAGCGGTTCACTGCACGAACCAGCAGCAGATCACGTCCCATCCCTCGCCCTTCCCGCTTGCCAGCCGAGCAAGTCCCATCACCACCACCACTACCGCTACCTTCGACACCACCACCACCATCATCGCCATGCCGCCCCCCCGCTCCCCCTTAACCCTCTATGCACCCACTTAGAAATTAGAAACCGCAAAGAAGACTATGATCAAGTCAAATGGGCCCAAAATATTTGGGCCCACTACAGTTATTCTGTTTTTACTGTACAAAATGCTTTGGCGTGGTAACGGGGCTTTCAAAGTCTACTAAAAGAGCATGCCTCTAACATCAAGCAATCCCAAAATTGTTTGGACCCATTCTATTGGCCCTATGGCGTTCTAGTGCGAAGATGGTTAAACGCCGATTGCCTTTACCCGCCGCTCGCCCTTACCTATGCTCACCGTTACCCTGTGCTCACTGAATCCACACACGCAACAGCTGGGGGACGCGCTGCTGTCGGCCAGCGGGCCAACAACTACATCGAGGAACTTTCGCTCGGCCCGGGGGTCGAGCGCACCCTCCGCGTGCGTTACTGCCCGGACCCGCCGCCATTCGACTCGGCGGGGGCGGCTGGGGCCGGCGACGACGACGACGACGACGACAACGACAACGCCGAAGCGGCGCAGCCGGCGTCCGCGGCGGGCTCCTCGGCCAGAAGGTTGGCGGCTCCGGTGTCGTCCCAGGAGCGGGGGGGGCAGAGGTGCGGGGGCGCCGCGACTGTGGCGGACAGGCGTGGGACCAAGCTCGCGAAGCAGGCGTTCAAGCTGTACTTTTCTTGCCAGGAGCCGCGCGGGCAGTGGGATGATGGTAAGTGTGGGGGGGGAAGGGCACTTGTTTTGCGACGCCGTGGTGTAGATGGTGGCGGCGGCGGTGCGAGGGGTGTGCTATATACGCTGCACTGTGTTTTGTCGCCCCGGCAGTTTTGACCCAGCAGGATGCCAGCGAAGCTCAGCGAAGCTACTTCAGGGTATGATGCTACTACCTGCCTGCTACACGATGCTACGTTCTGTCTGCCTTCTATATGATGCTAATATGATATGTGCTTCCTAGTGTCGCTGTCGTCGTTGTTGTTGTTGCTCCATCCCTCCCTCGCTTCCTCCCTCCCTGAGCGGCTTTTGAACACTCGCCCGCACCTTCCTTGCTTGTTCTCCTCCGCCCCTGCCTGCCTGTGCAGCGCTGCTAGGGGACGACGACGTCGACGCCGAGGGATACTCGCGCCCACAACCGCTCTTGAGACGCAAGCCCAGCGTGGGTTCGGATGTTCGCCAGTTCTCCAAGAACATCGCTGGCCGCGCAATGGTGTGCACGTCCGTCTTGTCTGTGATTCCCAGGGAGATAGGCTTCGGCAACTGCAACATCGGTGCGTGTGTGTTGTAGACGATATCGACAGGGGGTGGATGGGTGGGTGGAGACGAAATGTTGTGTTGTGTACGCTACCCCTTTATCTACTGGAACAAACGTCCCACAGTAATTTCAAGTGTTTTGTCGCGAAAAACGTGGGTGCGGTTATGATGGGGTAAATACGAGGGCCTTGGTCCGAGAACGGCTGGCCGAGAGTCGGGGTGGAGTCGAGCGTAGAGCCGGGGGGGGGGGTGCTCCCGGAAGTCGCGCTAGTGTCTCGTGCTACCAGTACGTTGTGCAGGTTATGTAGGTTGTGTAGGTTGTTTAGGTTGTATATCGATATGAACTGCGCGCGCGCATTCAGCACGACGTCTCCGTGACATGGATAATGAGCCCCGTCGGGGTGAAAGACTGGACAAGAGAGGTGCCGGGTTTTTTTTGTTGCGTGTTTTTTTTATGAACGCTGTTCATTGCAAAAGGAACACTGTTCATTGCAAGGCTTGCACTATGCACGTCGGCTATCTCCGTGACTGCGAGCGCCTTTGTAGGAAAGAACACGCCAATTTGCGATCATTTCTTATGGTTGCTAAGTGATCTGCTTGCTGCTCGTCTTTATATTTTATCGTATCTTCTCTTCATTGTTGCTTTCTCTCAATCGCGCTTGCTGTTTTCCCCCTCGCAACAGGCGAATACAAGAGTCACAGCTTGGAGATATCGAACCTGAGCGACTTGCCCGCCGTCGCCATCGCGCACGTGGTGTCTAAGGTGTGTGCGGTAGAGCGAAGGGCCTGTTAACCCTTTTGGGGCCCGTGTTTAGCGACAAACAAATCGACTAGTGCGATCTTATCGCGCGACTAGGAAGAGCGCGCAGCAGTACAAGTATCATCATGCTGCACGCGTGTCGCGCATCTCCTTACGTTGCACTTCGGACACATCCTTTAGCCCAACAGCCCGGGCTGTTTGGTGTGGTCGTTGCTGGAAGCGTCGATGTTTTCCGACATGTTTTCCCCTCTGAAGCCCAAAAGGAGGTTAAGACCTTATGTAGCAAGTAGTTGTAAAGCCGTAGCGAGTGTCTGCCGCGAAGTAGTGCCCCGAATGTGCTGCTGCAGAGGTTGCAAGCGTAGCATTTGGCCTTCGCATGTATTAGCGTTTTATGTCGTAGTTGAAAATCACCCGCCCGGCGAAAGCGCATGTTGTTGGCGTATATAAGGTGCGCCAGGGTTGTAGTGCCGCGCGTAGCTGTGTATGGCCTGAAAATAGACACGCGGGAGTTTGAGAGCGGCACGCGCGCCCCATATTCTGCTGTCGAAGGAGACTGTAGACGCCCCCTGATTGATTTTGTTTGGGTTGTCATCCCTGTGTAATGAAGGATGTCCCAGCGACGTAATGTCACCATTCGGTTGTCGTTTTTACGTGTCTATGCAGTTTTTCTCTGGTCGGTAGGTGTTTTTCATTCATATCCCAACGAAGCGACGCCACGATCGTTTGTGATTTTTACGTAACCACGTATTTTTTCGCTGGTGAACAGGTTGTTTTTTATCCCTGTGCAGTGAAGGATATCCCAACGAAGTGAGATCACGATCGTTTTTTTCGTTTTTTCGTGACCATATCGTTTTTTTCTCTGTTTTTCGCCAGGTGGTCAGCTGCAAGCCGGCTAAGCTGGAGATCCCCGCCCACGGGAAGGCGGAAATGAAGGTCGAGTACGTGCCCCGGAAGATCAACTCCAAGTACAGGAAAACCATCTCGATCGTGAACTGCCTTAACCCTCATGGCAACTTGGACGTCGAGATCTCGGCCAGCAACACCGACACGCACCACGTGCTGTACCACTCGCACTTCTACAAGGTAGGCGTTGAGCGCGCGCGGGCGATGTCTTGGGGCTGTTATCGGGGCACATGTTTTAAGGGTTTCTGCATTGCGTCGCTATTGTGGAGGGTTGGGGGAGGTGGCTGGGGCCGTTGTCGGAGCGCATGCATGTACGCGAGCGTGGAGCTGCACATAGTTTCCTGATTGCGTCGCTTTTGTGGAGGGGGGGCGGAAGATACAGCAAAAATTGGCCAAGCCGCGTCTCTTTGCTCAGATTGCCAACAATATTCCCCCCCTCTCTCTCCCCCTCCCGCCCCATTTGGCGGCGGACGCGGGTGGGTCCCCGTGCATGCGTGCACGATCTCTTCTTGTGTGCTCTTTGTGTCGGCGTCACAATAGGTCGCGGTGATGAACCGCATGCGGCAGCAGCAGGTGTACTTTAACCACGTCGTGACGGGCTGTCCGGCGCTTCGCACGTTCGACATCCACAACGTCTGGGACCGGCCGCTGCTTTTCGAGATGGGGGCGGACACGCCGGAGATCCAGGTGTGCTGTCAGCGGTCAGATCGGAAGCGTCCCTGTAATCCTGCCGATATTGTTTTTCCTCTACTTCCGAAACCGGGACAGAGTGACAAGGCTTGTTGGATTTGTCGTTTTTGCCTCTTATGGTACCGTGTTATACGCATCATACCAATTGTGATTCTCAACGCTGCAGAGGTCGAAAATCTTGTGCGCTCCCGCCGGTTTCATTAGAGTGATTTTTGCGCTGCTGCACTACTGATGCGTTCCATGCGATCTCTCTCTCTGTTTATCGAAGTAGACATAATTTAATAATGTGGTCCACGTCCCCGCTGCTCCCGGCGCTCAGCATCGGGCACTCAGCGCTGATCTATTCCGTCGGTATCCGCTGTCGCGTCAAAACCGTACACCAGATCATGCAACGAATCTCTCGAACTGAGAATGCGAATCGCTCCATTGAGACCCGCCGCCCCACCGCACTCTACCCACCCCACCTTTCACTCTCAATGGAGCCTGCCCTGTGACTACGGATTAGATCATGGCGATGCGTTATTGTGAGAATATCAACAACCCCCACCCCCACGTTCACCCTCACCCCCACCCCCACCCCCACCCCCGTCTTCCAACACCGAGAGATGTACGAGATGGTGGGCTTGCCGGTCCAATCCGGATCTCCCTTGGCGGCGTCGGCAGGACTCTCGACATCTAGCAATGCTCACGGCACGGCCGCAGCAGCAGCGGCGGCAGCGGCAGCAGCGGTGGTGGCGGCTTCGTCCTCGGCAGGTGGCGGTGGTCTTGGCGGATCGTCGTCCTTTACCGCCTCGGGACGCGACCAGTTTTTGAAGACGCTGAATTGGGATGGACCCGCGGGTGACCCGCGAGAGTGGGGCCATTACAGCAGGTAGGGGGAAAGGACCCAGTAAAGCTTACCGCCTATTCGAGGGATCCATTCATTGGTCAACTACTGAGTTGATATTCCGGGATGTTTCATTGGTTAACACATGCATACACTACTGGTATTCCGGCATGTTTCATTGGTCAACACACGCACAAACTCAAGTTTGCGCTTGGCACCCTGATCCCGCCCGTTTTTTTTCCGTTCAAGGTCCAAGTCCGTTCGGGAAGGCTACCATCTGCACGGGTCGATACGGGGAATGGACCTTGAAATGGTAAGAGTCGTCACGGGTGGGTTGCCTTTGTGCTGCGCGGTATGTTCTCCGCATAGTCTACCCTCTTTTTTCGTGTATTGTATTGTATTGATTTTTGTGGGTGCTTTTTTGTCTTGCGCGGTAGATAACTCCGCATAGTCTATCCTCTCTTTTTGGTGTATTGTATTGGGTGTATGAGTGCTATTTTGTTTTTCACGGTAGATCAACTCCGCATAGTCTTCGCTCTCTTTTCGTATATTGTAGTGGGTTTATCGGCGCACTAATGAGCGGTGCTTGCGCACCACGTCACCCTTGTCGTTGGACTGCTTCCGCTTCTGTGAGATGTACATCTGCCTGCGTTGCCTCGAGGGGGGCTCGATGTCGGTGTCTGAGGGGGGTTCCTCCCGCAGTTAACGTTTACTGACGCCTCTCTCCCCCCCCCCACCCTCCGCCTTCCTGCCACCAGCCACCCGGTAGCAGCCGCAAATATCGCTCGCAGAGCTTGCTCAACGGCGGAACAACCATCGGCGGCGGCAGGAAAGGGGCGCGGCCTAGCAGGGGCGCGGGCGGCGGCAGCGGGGGGGGCATGTCGTTTATTAACGGCGGCAACAGCTTGACAGGAGGGGGAAGACACAACGGGGGGGGGGGGAGCTGTACCTGTAGTAGTGCTAGTGGAACCGGCGGTGGCGGCGGAGACCCGTCCGGCGCTCACAGTGGAGGTGCGGCCGGTGCCGGCAGCGGTGGCGGAGTCGCGGATGGAGGGCGAGAGTGCAATAGCGCGTCGTGCGCCCGAGGGTTAAAGCCAGGCCTGAACAGTTGGAAGGCGACCGGCGGCGGAAGTGGAGGCGGCGGCGGCTCCTTGGCGAACCCTGGAGGGGATGGCTCTGCGTGGACTTTGGAAGAGTTAGCGGAGAGTTTCGAGACGGACCGTCTTGGGAGGGCCTGGCGCGGTGATGATGGTATTGGAGAAAACGGATCGCTGAGATCAAATGCGGGTAGGACCGCGGGAAGGGGAGGGGGTGCGGGTGGTGGCAGGGGTCTGGAGGGAGGGGTCAGCTTGAGGAGTGACCGAGAGAAGCGGGCGTTTCAGGTGCACTTGATGCGGGAGAGGGTCGCCCAGCTCAAGAGGGCGGTGGAAGAGGGGCAGCTTAAGCCGCTTGCTAACCGCCTTTTCCAGGTGCGTTTGGGGATGGCAGTAGCAGGAACCTTTTAAGGGCGTGTTTAGTAGAATTTGTACACTGAGATGCCCGGGTAGCAATCTTAATGGTGTTGGTCGTACCCGGGTGCCTACCCAGGTACATTCAGAGTGGTATACCCTACTAAACTCACCCTTGGAACCTTTCAGCGTGTGGTAAGCGTGACGTTGGTTAAGTGGGGCGTGTGAGATCGCAAGCGATCGCGTCTTTTTTCTCTTGAGGTTTTGTCTTTCGAGGCTCAGGTTTTTCTGTTTTCTGGGGGGGGTTTTGCCGCCGCTGTTGCTGCATAGTGGGCGGGCTATTTTCGCCTTTCACATATATGATAAGAAGGGCAATACGCTGTTTTTGTTTGGTAGTCTCTTTTTTACGGACATTTCTTCGCCGTAGGAAGAACAAGAGGTGCGCTGTCGGGGCGCTGGCCCTCATATTCTCGAGGTACTGGCGGTGGTGGTGGCACGTAGTAGTTAGTGGTCGTGGTAGTGGTAGTGGTGGTGGTGGTGGAGGAGGAGGATAGCTGTTTCTACGCTAGACGCGGTTCACGAAAAAACGAGCCCCCGCTGATGATGGGAACTGCTGCGCACCTTTCCGCGACGCGTTGCTTCAGGTACCGGCAGGCAAGCACACGCGCGTTGCCGTCCTCCTCACGCTGAACAGCTCGGGGAGCCCAGAGGAGCTGCAGGTTGAAAGGACGGTGGAGAGGCACATTCAGGTGAGGAGATCATGGCGTGGCGTTCCCGCTCCCGAAAACAAAACGCGAAGCGAGTCGACGCTGAGCACACCCGAAAGCTGTAGAACTCTGAGCTCCAGAATCTGCACAGTAGTGCTATTATCGCGATTCCAACAGTTCCCCTTTTCTTATACCGTACGTAGCATACTGTCAACCTCCAGCGATGATTTTCCCCCCTCATAAGTAAAATTTGCCGCTGTCCCCGCTGGCCGAACAGATGCGGCTGCTCAACGTTAACTCCAGCCATCTGCCCCCAAGCCTGCGCCGCGGAGCTGCGGCAGCATCGCACGGCGCTGCCGCCGCTGCGGCTGCCGCCGCTGCCGCCGCCCAAAGCGGGAGGGGTTGCAGCTCGGGAGCCGCCGCAGGCAGTTTTTCTGCGGGGGGACGGGGGCGCGCGACGCCCCCCGCGCCCAGAAAGGAGCCCCTCCGCGTCCGTAGCCTCCTTGTCCGCGGCAAGGCTTGCCGCTCTGAGATGGGCGTCGCACAGAAGCACATCAACTTCGGGAAAATTGCGGTGCGTGCGGTAGGAGTGAGGGCTCTTCAGGAGTGAGAACTGCTTGCACTTTGCACGCGCTATCCGTTAGGCTGGCTGGCTGTAGACCATGCATGCCGTACGGTTTGACCTTGGGTGGGGTGGGGGTAGGCGCGCGTTTGGCGTCGTCCGAACTTAGGTGATCAGAAGCGAAACCTGCTTTGCGCGTTACGTTGTTGCTTGCCATCCTTCCTCTCGCGAGCAAGTCTGGTACTTTTTGTTTTTATTTTTGACTTTACTTGATTCCACGCTACGTTGAAGGCATACTTTATCTGTTGTTGATTGCCACTGTGTACGGCTAGTCCTGGAGCCGTTCAACCAGAGGCCTAAGCTTTACACCATTCGTGCGATGTGACACGTCACGGCGCCCCCCCTGTTTGGCGCCCTCCCGTCGTGCAGCATCTGTCAACGTTACGTAGTCACAGCGAGCATCTCGGCGCTGTTCCTTCCAAACTCCGGTCGCTTTTCGTCTCCCACCGCTCTCGCTGTTCACCTAAATACTAGGGCTGTGAGTTGGCTGACTGTAAGTGGCCGACTAGGTATTGGTCGGGTAGGCATTGCAGTTGGTTGAGCGCGGTAATTTACGGAGTTCTGCGCGTTTGCATCTGACCTGCGCAATTGTGGTTCGACGTGTGGTGCTTATTCATAAAGACCAAACCAGTTAGTTGGCTTCTTCTCCGCCCCCCAACTAATAACCGTGAAGTCCAGCCAACTCACACCCCCACAAATATCGGCCTATTTACCTGTTACCCCTTTTGTCGCCCCCCCCCTCCCCCCACCTGGTCTTTCTTGTCCCTTTTGCGCCTTCGCCTTTGTTCGTACCCGGAATAGGTGGGAGAGTACGCGACGCGCACGGTGGAACTGACCAACCGCTCGCCTGTGCCGCTGTTTTACAGCATCAGCAAGAGCATGAGCATCAGCTCGGGTTTCCTCAAGATCCCTCAGGCATGTCGGCGTCAGCGTCGGCGTCCCCTGGCAGGGATAGGACTCGTCGCTTGATTGCGTGTACGTGGTAGATGACCGAACCGGGGTCGACCAGCAGAGGCGTTGTAGGGAAAGCGATAATTGGACAGACGTCTGTGTAATGTAAATTATCCAGACGGTCTAAAATCAAATAGAAATGGCCATTTTTTTATCTTTCGAACGTAGCCCTATCCCTAGCCCTGACCCCAACCCGGACCCCAACCCTGTCCCACGTGAAGCGTTAGACCGAAAAGGTAGGGCCGATTGTATCCACGTGGCGGAACCTGTTATGCTGCGACTCTACTGTTGGCAATAGATCGTCCATAAGGTAGTATAGCTGTCGCTAGGAACTCGCGCAGCAGGGATTTGTAGCTGTCGTCGACTTGTGTACGTTCTTTTCGATCGGCGGCGGACGTAACATTCGGCTTCAGGGACGTAATAAATGTAATTGCGAGCACAGCAGCAGTGGCACTATGTGTTCTGTTCTGGTGATAGTACCGACGCTCCCCCCCCCCCCCTCGCTGTTTATCCTTTTGTCTCGAAACGGATGCGTTGTCAACGATCAAATGACTAAGGCAAGCAATAAATGAGTACGCCCCCCCCCCTCACTGTTTGTCGTTCTCGCTGCAGGGTGGCAATGGCGTAATCCCGGCACATCGTTCTAAGGCGGTGGAATTCGCGTTTTGTCCAAGCCTGGCAGGAACGTTCGCGGAGTCGTTGTCTGTCACCAACGTGCTCGACAAGAGCAACACCCAGGTAATTATGGAGAGAGGAACATACTTTGTGCGATAACGCAGCGATTTTTTTGCTGCGTGTCCTTCGTCCGTGTGTTGCGCCCATACACCCGAACGATACACCCAGGTAGCAACAGGTACATTTGTGCGATAACGCAGCGTTTTTGTTTTTAAAATAAATTACAAATACACTTCAGCTGTGAGATCGAGGAGTTCGTCGAAACTCATCTTTGTAAGCTGTGTGTGATATTTCGATCGCGCATGTTACGGGGTGTGTATGTCCTCATGAAGGATATAGGTTTTGTGGCCTTCGTCCGTGTATCGCGCCCGTACGTAAACCCGAACTGTTGCTTGCTCTTGCGCTTTCATCGGTCGCGAGTTGTATTTTGGGGGGGGGGGGTGACGGCTCTCCCCTTCTGCTGTAGCTGCTGCTGTGGGAATTCGGGACACTTCGGAGCAATTATGTCAGGAGACATGTCTTGTCAAGGGAAAACGTGCACCGGTCAAGAGTGTAAGGCCGAGTGTTCCACACTAAAACCTAGTAGTTTGGCGTCCGTCAGGGCAAATTCAGGGAAAGTAGCTGTCTGTCAAGGGGCGAAAGTTAAAGTGCTGTCTGTCTCCTGACATATTTGCTTCGGAGGGACGTCGGGTGAGCTCGATTGATGCCAGTAAAGAATAGAAGCGCGTTCTAGAAAAAGTTATGCCTGTTCGTACGGTAGCATAAGTTATGCCCGTTCATAGCAAAAGTGGTTCCATGTTCCTAGCAAGAGTTGTGCCTGTTCCTCCCACGACCGCTGAACCGTCCACATCAAACAAAAAACAACAGCTCATCACGATCAAAGCTGTGGGAAGACGGAGGACGCCGGGTTCGCTTGCCAGCAAAAAAACAGCTGTTTAGTTTTTCATTTAAAAAAATTGAAGCGCGTTCCTAGCAAAAGTTACCCCTGTTCCTCCCACCAATGCTAACCCGTATGCGTTCGTGTAAAACAACAGGTCATCACGATCAAAGCCAAGGTTTACAAGCCGGAAACCTTCGCGCTGGTGGACCCTCCGGAGGTCATGCGGCTGGAGCCGTGCCTTGTCGGCGAGACGATGTCGGCCCGGCCACTTGGGGAGGCGCGAGTGCTGTTGCGAAACACGACTGCGCGCCGGAGGATTTTTGTCATTGAAGGTGTGTGCCGATTCGCGAGTGTGAGCTTAGTTTTCGTGAATCCTGCCCAAAGAAACTATTAGGAAAGCGGTGTTGTTGGTTATTGCCACGTATAGACTAGCGCTGTCGGTGGGCCAGGTTGATACCGTATTTGACGTCAAAGGTCGCGTGGTTTGATTAAGTCTGTGAGCTTATTTTTTGTGAACCCCTGCCCAGAGCAGCTATGTAGAGGGCACGATTGCGCATATACTCGTAAATGGTAGGGCTGGGGGTTGGCTGGACTTCACGGCTAGTTCTAACTAACTGATTTACCAGGTAGTCTTTATTGAACACCACACGTCGAGCCACAAACGCGCAAGTCAGATCGCCCCGCTCACCCGCCCGCCTTCCTATTGCAGGTATCGACGCTTACTCCAATGCTAGATCGACGGCCGGGGGGCGTGACAATAGCGAGGCGGCAGCGGCGGCAGCGGCTGCGGCGGCTGCCGCGGCGATGGCCGCAAGCGTTGCGGAACCGATGCTGCCGAGCGAGGGGTCGGAAACTTCGGCTGGAGGGACCGAGGGAGATTCACTCAAGGTGCGGGGATGGGAAGTGTGCTAGGGTTTTTGCCCGGGAGGGTTGTGCGACGGTCTTAACCCCTCTGGGACTCCAAGGGGAACATGTGTCGAAAAAAATGGGGTTTGTGCCGGTTTGTGTGAACGGGCGGATTGTGCGAGGACCTTACCCCTTTGGGGCTTGAAGGGGAATATGTGTCGAAAAAATGTGACGAATTACAGAATCGGCCACACGAAGCAGCCCTCTTTACTGTAATCAAGTCACAATAGGGATTCACATGCTTTGTGTTTGGCGCACGCGATTCTTTTTCTGCAGGCAGGAACGCTGAGCCCGCGGCCGGACTTCGCCTCGTCTCGCTTAAGACTGTCGAGCGCGGGATCGGACGTGACCATCGGGACTGACGCCAGCCGTCCTCTCCAGGACTCGGGGGCGACGATGGTGCTAACCAATTTTGCAGAGGTAGGTAATGTTTACAAAGAGGCGGAGATCGGGGGGGGGAGCTATGGAGAAGACGGGCTTGTTGGGCAAGAGTGTCGCGGAGTTCATCACCGTTCTGTTTACCACTCTGAACGGAAATATAGGGGCCGTTCGGGTATTAATATGAAGACCAGTCCTTCTATATCCGTCCAGAATGGTATTTTTTTTTAGTGACCTGAATCGTAATCGAGTAGGGGACGGAAGAGCGCTGGGGGTCGGATTACGATAGCGTCGGCTCTTCCGGGACCTTATCCCTTTTAGAACTGCAATTTTTTCCCCACACTAATTGCAAGTAGTTTCTCCCCAAAAACGTGACTCCGGTGACATGCTGGTGGCACGTTGTGCCGTAGCTATTAATTGTGCCACTTTATGACATGAACTTCGCGCCTACTGCTTACGCAGGGCGATACGTGCTAGCCGTCGGCAAAAGTCGGTACTCTGAAAGCCCGCGCACCGGACCCTCCGCCGTATGCACGAAACGTGGTCTAAGTTTATCCTTCCCTTCACGTCTATTTTTTTATAGTTTGTCCTTCCGTCTCTTTTTCACTGGATTATCCTTCCCGTCTCTTTTTCTAGAGTTTATCCTTCCGTTCACCTCTCTTTTTCTTTATCGGTTCTGCTGTTCAGGTCACTGCTTGTACTGCGAGCTTCTGTTTCAAGCTGGACACGGTGTCCGCGCCTGGCATACCCGAGGTCGAACGTCGACGCATGGAGGTGCGTGAGCGAGTGCGTGTAGGGTAAGAGTTGGAGGCAAGGAACGAGGGGGCCGAAGCGTCACGTTGTCCAGCTGCGGCACAACACGAAGTCCAATGGTTGGTGCATCTCATTTGTATGGGGCAAGAACGGGTTGGATAAGTGTCGGGTGCTCTATTCCTAGAACTGAATCCGACGGCAAAAAGTCATCACAGATAACGTGTTTTTGATATCTTAACGTTTTTACCGCTCTTTTTTCTACTATACCGCCGTTTCAGGAAAAACTTGAGCAGTACCTGTTCAAGCTCCGCATCGCCGAGAGAAAGGGAAGGGAGGCGAAGGTGGCGAAGATGCACAAGAAGATCGACCGAATGAGGAGGCAGCTGTCAGGGGAGTCAATCGGGAGTGGAGATGAGGGGGAGGAGGTGAGTCTTCACACTAACCGAGATGTTGTGACCTTGCTGGCGCAACTACTATCCAACAAGCATGTGTCTTTCGCTGGTGTATCGAAGCAGAAACGATGAGCATGTATATCATACCTGGTACCTAGTATGCAACTATGCTTCACGGTTGCTTGGATGCGAAATATTGTGCAATGTAAAACAACGCCGAACGCGCGGGGGGGAGGTGGGTCGTGCGACGTGTCGCTATACACGATATGCATCTGTGCTACGGTATGCTTCATTGTTGCTTGGATGCGAAATATTGTGTATTGTAAAACAATGCCAAACGCATGGTAATTGATGTGCGTCAATAGTGCACCCACGTTTTTGGGGAAAAATTACTTGGAATAGTGTGTGATAGTTTTTGCTGTGGTAAAAGGGCTAAAACCGTTACTGCGATTGTTTCTTCTCTCCTTTCTTCCAGACCGGCGTAAGCGAAAGCGAGTCAGATAGCGAAGCTGAGCTGCAGCTGCGAGAGCGAACGGGCGCGGGATGGGGCGCTGACGGCGGCGGGGCGGGCGTCGGGAAGCGGGCCGGCGTCGGCAGGCTAGAGCTGAGCCTCGACGGCGATAGTGAAGTGGCGGTGGGGATCACTCTCTCTTTCACCCCCGGTGCTTCGTTTCAGGGGTAAGTATGGGGGGATCTACAGGGGGCAGAGGAAGCATGGAGAACATGATGACGATGATGATAATGCGGATGATGTTGATGTTCTTGGAAGGCATCTTTGATGGTCAGCGGTCCAGAGACTGAGGCGCGCGAAACGCCATAAATACGCCCTCACCCCCCCCACACCCCAATCCTTCCGCGCGACCCCGTCCCCGAACCCTCACCACCCTGGCCTGTCATTGCGATCGGTTCCGCATGCTTCCTCAGGTGGGAAGGGGGCCACCTATTCCGTGGAGTTATTCGCCTGTACGAGTCTCGGAACAAAGACGTCGTGAAGGAGCTTCAGTGTCTGGCTCAGGTAAGCTGGGCGTGGGTCAGGGGGGGATGCTCACCCGTGTAGGCCAGTTGGTCCGGTTGGGGTTGAACCTGGAAAAGGCACTCTGGAGATTGCGGAGCGGTGTCACCCTGTGCGACCGTCGTATGTTTTGTGAACATGGCTATATATATATGCCCTGCACGTTATTGTAAGGTGTTCTGGCTCAACACACGGTGTGGACGTCCCTGACGCGCCTCCCTTTTCTGCAGTTGTTGTTCTCATATGAGTTCATCGCCATAATCTAGCCCGTGGGCACAAGACAGGCTCAAATAATTCTACCCCCCCCATCGCCGGACGATTATTTTCAGGTGTACAGCAGCGCACCGGCTTACCACTCGGCCCTGACGCCGTCCGCAAGCCCCTCCGTGGACGACGACGTAGAAGACCGCGAGGCGCTGTCACCCCTCCCGCCCACGCCCGACGGTGGCGGGAGGGGGCGCAAAACCAGCGCAAGGATGGCGTTGCTACCGCCCCGATCTCCATCAGACTCATCTTCCAATGCCAACAGCTCGCCCACCCCGTCTTTTTTCACGACCGTTTCTGGTGGGGGTGTGACCTCCACGTCTTCTCTCGGACTAGCCGCGGTGGCCGTCGGTGTGGGTGGCGGCGTACCCCCCCGCGTGGGCAGCGGGGGCGGAGGAGGTGCGGGGGCGGGAGGGGGCGGTGGTGGCCGTGGTAGCAACGGGGGCGGCGGTTCCAGTCCTGCGTCGCCACGAGGCGGCGGCGGGTTTCCGGAGCTTTTACGACAGGTCAGGCGTCAGGTACAGGTATCGTTTCGGGGTCGGTTCGGGGGTGGCGGTTACGAGTAGTGCCTGTTTTTAAGCTCGCTGGAATTTGTCGGTACGACCCGTGCAGTACTTGTGTGCGTGTGCGTGTTATTTATAGTATATACTCTCCACGCATTGCAAGAAGTAACACTTCTTTGCCACCATCCGCGTGTTATTTATAGTATATCCCCCACGCGTCGCAAGAAGCCGCACACTTCTTCGCAACCATCCTCCTGATTTTTTTTAATGTCACGTTGCCAAACGCCTACCGCCTTCTCCCGCGTCCCCTTTACCAGACGATGCGAGTGTTCGGCGGCGCGGGGCGAGACAAAGAGCACCGGGACCGGAGCGGTGAGCGTTCCGAACGACAAATCGCTACCAGAGACTCTGCTGGCGACAGCAGCGGCGGGTCGGGCAACATCAGGGGCGGTAGCGGCGGCGTCGGCGGGGGGGTGGAGGTCGGGGGCATCTTTGCCCCGGTCCCGAAGCGCCCTGATCGTTCGACGTCGCCTGTGTTGGCGGCGTCGCTTGGTGATTCGTCGAGCGCGTTCATGTCTACGACGAAACGGAGGGCGGACCGGACACCGTCGCCGGGCTCGACCACGCATCGCCGGGCTTCATATCCCTCCCACACCCGACCTTGGAACTTTGCAGACTTCCGCGGCGCGGGCAGTAGGTACGGACGCGGACCTCATCGGCAAGATATGAGTTTTATACGGTCTTGTCGACTTCCCGTCGACTTCCATTACCCCTATGCAAGGCTAACTTGACTGATCGACCATGCGTCCGAGCTGCCAATATGCGCGCGAAATAATAGATATTAGTGCGAAGGTGAACTACTTAACTAATTAAATTAATTCAGACCAATTCAGGATATCATCTATTTCCATCTTACACGAGACGATATGTATCGTATTTTCTTGTGTTTCGAAAAGGTTTTCAAACCTCTTGGTGAATGTCAAGTAGGCGTGCTGTATAAAGACGGTGTGAAGGGGGAGGGGGGGAGGGTGTACTCATTATCATGCATGGCCGTGGTCTTAAGACCATTGACCTTTGCATCCCTACAATGCCGGGACGGGGGATGGCCAATCGTGGTATGGCGAGAACCCTGCGTAGCGACCCACTCAACTGGGCACGTACGTACCTCGAAATTGGTTTTGGCCTCATGTCGGCGGCAAGGTCCAGCTCAACGTTCTTATTTCTCGCATGACACGCCACGCTGAAGCAGAATGCAATATAGATTTTCTATCGCATACAGAAGCGAGAAATTGTGTTTGTTATATAACACTACCCACTAGCCTACCTTGTCGCGTGACTTCTTTAGCATCTAGCGGGTAGTTCTATTTCGCCTCAAAAACAAAAAATATTTATTTTATTTTGTTAGTAGTCTATACCTTATTTGAAATGGACCAAAAATAAGTAAAGGATGATTTACAAAATTTGAAATGGACCAAAAAGATGTAAAGGATGATTTACAACCAACAAAATGTATGCTTTCGAGTTCGTTGAATCTCGCAGGCTTTGTATCGTTGATCTCCGGGCTCCAACGGTAAGGGTAGGGAGCGTTCCACGACCCCTTCCCGCAAACCAACGAGCAACCCCAACAACCGCAACAACAGCAATAACGCCAACAACAACCGCAGCAGCAGCGACGCCAGCAACAGCTGCACGTCCGCGCCCGCTGTAGGCAGTACATGTAGTTATCCGGGGTGTAAATACTCGGACAGTCATGTGCGAGAGGATTGTGGTTTACGCAGGATGCACTTGAAGCACGGTTTTGAGAGCTCACCGCTTAAAAAATGAAATGTAGTCCCGACCGGAACTCCCGTCCCCCGTGCTCTGCACCTCAATCCGGTGCCCGTGCTCAACAGAAGCCCAGGCAGTCCTCTGCCTCCCAGGACATCAGATACAGTGGACGATGTGTACGACCCGGGCGGTGGCGGCATCGGCGGCGCTAACGGTGTCTTCGGCGTAACGCGGAGGAGCTCCACCCCCCCAAGCAGCCCCGCGTTTTCTGACGGCCCAACCAGCAGAGACGGGGCGGGGACTAACGGCAGCGACGATGCGGCGACCGAGCCACCGTTATTCGCCACCGTCGCCCAGTTTTGTACCCTTGGGGTGGCGGAGGAAACCGCCCCGCCGGCGCTAGCGGGCGCGGCACCGGGGGGTGGTGGCGGGGGCGGCGGAGATGATTCGCAGACCGGGGCAGCTGCAGGGGGAGGGGGTGCGGTGAGTCCGGCCATGTTGCCGTCTCTGTTTCCGAAGCAAGAGGGGGAGTGCACCCTGTCGGAGGGGGTGAGGATGGTCCTCAGCAGCGTGGGACAGGAGGGCGGGGTGGCGGCGCCGGGGGGGGGCGCGTCTCCAGGAATGTTCTCGCTTCATTCGGTGGCTTCCGAAGACGTTATTGTGAAGGCGAGTTGTCACAATTTCTCTTACTTCAGTACCCCGTTTTTTTCTTTTTCAACCACAGGTGCTTTTTATTCGCATGATTTGGTGCACGGCAGTGCAGTACTGTAGGTCCATGTCGGCGTTACACGGGTTTTGGGGTTATCTGATCACTGTTTGGGGGCGCAGCCTGTTTTGCGATCACGTGTCTTCTACGGACGATGCAGTGTCACCATCGAGCTGCAGTGCAGTACGGTACAGACAATTTACACGCGAGCTATTCACCTGGTAATGCGGTGTAGCCATCGTGCTTCAGCTCACTACGTACAAACAGTTAACACGCGAGCTATGGATATTCGTCCATCAACTTAGGTCAGCTGGGACGACGAGTCTGCTCGGCGACTTGGGATGCTTCCCGTCCCGTCTCCCGCATTTCTTTTTCGGGCCGAGTCGCCTGCGAGCGGGACGCAGACGGTGGCGCCGCCTGCTGGGGTCCTCGTCGCTGTGCTCCACGCCGGAACCACGCTGGACGTAAGCGTCAAGCTTGACGAGACCGTTTCAGTTCCAGTCGGACGCTGGTGAGTTAGTTGCGCAGATGGACTTGCGTCGTGTGTCTTTTTTTTAGGTGTTCATAAAGATGCACATACTACGGCATAACCCCCGTGCTCATGTGTTGATGTTTTTTCTACGTTAACGCCAGCATGGACTTGCGTCGAGTCTCTCTGTTTTTGAGGTGCTCACAGATGTTGCACATACTGCTGAGACACAACCCTAGTGCCCATGTGTGGTTCTTTTTTTTCAAGTCTCGATTGATTGACGTGTCCCCTCATTTACAAAAGGGTAAACGCTAACTAACCCGATTTTAATTTTCAATACGAACACCAACCTACACCACACCAACGCTAGCAACGTGTGCACAGCCTCACCTGATGCAAGCAACGTCTGCCTGGTCGGTGAAAACCCTGGTAGGGGAAAACCCGACGTGCTCCATTCCGGCATTGTAAGGATGCGAGGGTCTATATGTGGTCTTAAGCCTACGGCCGGCCATGCATGACAATGATTACACCCCCTCCCGCGGACCTTCCTTCTGACGAACTTCTGTACCATTAAAACATGTTTTTTTTTCTTATATTATACAGGTGCGTCGGCGCAGTGAAGGTGACCGTGATAGATCAGCGTCAACCTCACATCGACAACAGCGTAACGCACGGAGGGGGCGGAGGCGGCAGCAGAGGGGGGGGGCACAAGTTGTTCGTCCCTATAGTGTTAGAGGCGCTACCAGAGAGCTGCCTCGGTGTCCCGAAAAAACTGGACCTCGGCGTCGTAGCGCTGGACTCGCAAACCGCTTCCAGCTTTGAGGTGGAAAACCTCTCCGCCGGCCCCGGGCCACTGAGGTATGTGCCCATCAACCACCTAGCGTGATACTTGGCTGTCATTGCGCCACGAGCTCGCCGTAGCTACTCCGACTACATTCGATGGCGATTTCCGCGTCTGCACTCTCAATACTACTGCATGCCACTTACTACGGTGTTACTGTGTGGCTTGGTGTACTGTCTATACCCGCATCCTCGTACGGCTGCACATTGGCTGTACTTAGCTTTCGTTGTCGTGCCCCTTTTTGACTCCTCCAATCCTTCGGAGACAGGTTTGTTATCATGGTGGCTGGCAAACCCGCGACGAACAGTTTGCTGCTCACCAGCCAGCAGACGGGCACCGTGCAACCGGGGCAGTCTGTGCGCGTGTCAATTTCTTTCGCGGCCACGTCGGTCGGGCGGTGGACACACGAACTGGCCGTGCGAAATCTCGGCAACAAGCACGACCAGGCAAGTGATACGAGTTATTATTTCCCAACTTAGAGGGGTGTCCAGTAGCAACTTTTCCCCAAATTACTGGGGTCTGCAGCAATACTGTTTTCTTGTCCGTCTGTCCGTCTGTCTCAACTCACGTACCAGCCAGGCATGCCTGATCAATTTTTCAGTTTATTTACTTTCTTGATGGCGAGTTTGAGCTGTTGTAGCTCGAGAGCGGGGACGATATTGTGCCAAGTTATTGGCTCTAACCCTCTCAACGCTGTGTGCTTTCTCTTCGTTCCGTTCCACTCCACCCAGGCCAAGGTCACCGTTTCCGCGACGGTCAAGCCGCGCATGTATCTTCACTTCCCTGACCTCGACCCCGCCGCAACGGGCAAGCCCCATATGCTTGAGATCGGCCACTGTTACATGCCCGGGTTGGTGGGCGCCCAGAAGCAGCAGCAGTTCGCGCATCTCGCCAGCCGAGGAAACGGTGGCTTGAAGTCGGACATCGTGCGCCCTTTACGCGTTCGCAACGTGAGCGACCGCAAGCTCTACTTGACGTGCACTCCCAACCTCAAGAAGCAATGCTTCGTGTACGCGGAAATTCCGTCGGATCGATCGGCCTCCGCCGCCGCCTTGCTTGATGACTCGAAAGCGCCGGGGGAGGGTAAGGGTGCCGGCCAGGATGGGGGTTGGGACGGGGGCGATGTCGATGGCACGGGAGGTGACTGGTCGGCGTCGGTGCCTCGGCCACCAGTGGCGGACTTGCTTCTTTTGCCGCAGTCGGAGACGACGCTTTATATCGGGCTGCGCCCGGTGCTGCCGGCGGAGGCATACACGTCCGGGTTAGTAACTTTCCATCTCGCCTTTTGCTCATGGTGCCTTTTTTAAATTTTTTGCACTGTTTACGGTTAGTAACTTCCACCTCGCCGTTTGCTCATGATGCTATTCTTTAATGTGTTTCTTGGTGTAGCGTCGCCTGCAGTGGTGGTGGTTTTACGCCCGGGTTTCTGTTGCGATCAACTGGCATTACGTGTAGTCGGTGTGCATGTGTCACGCCACCGGCAAAGGATGTGCAGAAGTTTGCAGTATTTGGTGCCGGTACGGTAGTTGTAATTACGACCGTCCTCCTGTCGACGACGCGAATCGTGCATTCGCTTTGTAGCAATGATCAAGAACTTTACGCAACAAACACATGGGCACTGTTTTTAGCTTCAACGAATAGCTTTATATAAAAAAAAACACTGATGTTGAATGTCCCCGTGCCTTCTCGTCGTCGCAGAGATTGCTGAGAGCTGATTCAACGACCAACGAGCTGATTTAGCGACCAACCCCATGCCAATCTTGATTTGGGTTTTTGACTTTGTACCAGGAACTTGATACCAGTATGTTTCCAATTTATGGTGATGCTGTTAGTCCCCGTGTCTCTCTCGTTTCGTTGCAGGGATTGCCGAGAGCTGATCGGCGGCGTGCGAGTGATGGGTTCCGGCCGTGCCATCGCTGACACGCACGCAACAGGCGAAGATGGAGAAGCGAGGTCTGGTGCCGATCCGAGCGAGGACGTGGCGCCCGGGTCACTGTCGGCGACCGGGGACGGTACGCCGGCCGGAAATGACCCAGGAGGGGCCGCGGCGCGACCCGCGGCGGAAGCGGTGGCAGCTCGGTTAGCGGCAGATCGTCTGTTTGAGCTGACCATCAAGTTTGTTGGTACCGTGGGGGTTAGCATTCTTCGCCTGCGGGGACAGGACGCGGCCTTTTCAGTCCTCCCACGGCAAGACGGGGCGGGAAAGGCGGGAAGCATAGTCATGGGCAGGAACGCCCACGGTATTGCTACGGTCCGGGGAAGAACGAGCGGCTGTCACAGACGTGTCGTGTACGGATCGTTGGATCTAGAGAACGTGACCAAAGCCTTGCCCCTTGTCTATCGCCTTGCGGGGGGAGGCGGACGGAGTGAGCTTGAGTGCGAGAAGCCGGGGAACATGGAGAAAACAAGGATTACCCAGCGCCTTCAACTCTTGCAAGCGGGGTCTGCAGAGCTCGTGATGCTCGCCGAAGGGACGAGCACTCTGCCGCCGGCGAGCCGACGGCGTGTGCGCTTCTGCATCCTGTTGAACGAGTTTCAGGGTGTTTTCCAGCGGGAAATATGGGTGAGAAATATTTCGTCTGCACGGAGAAACGCAGCCGGTGCGGGGGCAGCGGGTTCGTCGTCTTTCTCGCACGTCGTGCGGCTCTTCGTGGATGACGGGTCCGTCTCGTTGGACATGCTACCGCCCCAAGAGAAGCCGTGGGTGCCTGTGCTGCCTCTTTCTCGACCTCGAATATTGTCAGGGTCGATCCCGGATCCGGCGGGTGCTACCGCTGCTCTGGGTCACGAGCTACCGCCGGCGCAGCAGGAAGAACGGCTGGCGGACGAGAATGGCAGCGCCTTGCCGTCCCTGCAGACCCTCTCCATTCCGTTCATGGTAACAGTGGCTCCTTATCACCCGACGACTAAAGTTGCACGCGGCATAGCCCCAGTTGGCGATGCCGCTGACGATGGTGAGGCGGTGATAGCCAATGACGAGCAGAAGAGGGCTTCCTTGCCGAAACTGAGCCGTTTTCGTATTTTACCCGTCGTGGTCTCGGGCAGGGATGCTATTACTACCCGCAGCGCGTGCGGCGAGGTCGAGGAGCGCGAGGACGCGCGGAGTGCCGAAAAGAACGACAGGGAGTTAGTTGCCGGCGACCGGCATTCGTCAGGGGGGAAGAGTCTCGGAGTGTTGCCTGGCGCCACCACCGGCGGTGCCTTCCATGTTGGCGTATCCTCGTCCTACAGCCAGGGCCAACAAGAGGAGGATTCCGGCGGGCTTTTGTTTCGCATGACGAACGATCTGGACCACGCCATAGTCCTTGCCCCGTACTCCAACCTGCCCGTCGTCGTAAAAGCGGTGGGGGTCGCGAATAAGATCGCCATCGGGGAAGAAGACGGACCGGTCGGGCCCTTTGATTTGGACAGCGACGTGGCTTTGGATGCGGATTGTTGTGGACGACAGCTGAACTTTTCCGGAAGCGGTGAAGAAGGTCGAACCGGCCACAGTAGTGCAACAAGCCTTGCAGCTCAGGCCGTGACCAAGATGCCTGCAGCTCGGGCCGTGCCCGAAATGCGAAGAGAAGAGAAACGACGGGATCCCCTGTTGAGGTGCGGACCCGCTTTGACGCTTCCAGCCAAGACGGCGATGGCCGTCCGGCTGAGCATGCAAACCGGCGCGCTAACGCAGCCACTTCCGACGGCCGCTGTGGAGGGTGGCCAGGCGGCGCCGTTCGAAGGCATTGTCGCGTGGGCGTTGATCGGCGACACGTTCCTTGTCGCGGGAAGTCCGAGCCGATCAGAACCGATGCCCGAGCAGGTTTTCTGCTCCGATCCTACCGTGGGGTCCCTGTCTAGCTCAGGACCTCCGCTAGTGAAGCTCGTTCGGGCTGTCGGGGCGTACTGTCGGCCGAGGTTTGAGGTTGTGGGTCCCGCCAGCGTCGATCTTGGGAACGTGGGCCACACGACGTCCAAGCGCGGCCGGCGACGGTTCGAAGTCCGGCTCCGGAGTCTCTGCGACACGCCTGTCCCGGTTGGTTTGGTTGAAATATCTCCCGAGCTCGAGATCAGAACCAAGGTGGACGCGGGTGACGGACAAGGGCGAGCTGCCGTCAACAAGGTTCTCGGCACCCGGCTCAACGTCGTTCAGCGCCGTGGCAGCAGTGCCGCCGGAGCGGGCGGTGGTGATAACAGCGAAACCGGCGCGCGAGCTGCCTCTAGATGGAAAAATAGGAGATCGATAGACGAGGAGCGCACCGACGCGCTCTGGGTTCCGGCGAGAGGCGAGACGACGCTTGTAGTCCAGCTTCGGCTTTCGCGACGCACGCGAAGCTGGGCGGGACCTCAGGCGTTCGAAATATTTCTTGTCAACCTGGCGGACCGGTTTGCCGAGGAAATCGCGGTTGCCGTGACCGCGCGCGTTGTCACCCAGCTGGTGAGGATAATCGGGCTTGACGAAGTACCCCCCAGTCCTATCTTGCGCCGGCTCATTAGCCCTGGGACGCCGACGTGCCCGGGACTTCCGGTCAGGCGGAGCGTGAGATCGTCGTCGATTGATGGGTTAGGGTCGTTCGGCACACCCGAAGAAGGCTCCCTGAGGTTAGCGCCGCTAGCAATTCCGCCGATCCGGGGCGCCGCCGGGCGGTGCTTTGGGACGTTCCAAATCCAGAACGTGTCCGGCGAGACCGTATCGCTTACGCTGAGGGTGCTGCCGGCCGCTGAGGTGGCGGGGGTGCTCTGCCTTGGCGCCTCCCTGCAGCAACAAGACTCGACGACAGGTGTCTATGCCTCGGCGGGGGCTGACGGTCGCCCATCCCCGAGTGTTATGCTGCTTCCTGGCGATCTGGTCGACGTGAACGCCGAATGTCTGGCGCTGCCCGGGGCTCGTCTCCCGCCGGACCTACTTTTGCCTCTCCCCGCTACCGCTGAGACGTCGACGACGGCGCAGGGAAGCGTGAGGGATGCGCCCGATTGCGGCCAGCATATCCGCCTTATGGGGACCGTCCGAGTGGAGATCGCGCTCGAAGACAGGGCCGGCGATCACGACCTCTTGGCCGATGAAAGGCCCGAGGAAGGCGATGGGGTTTTGATCGAGTCGGTGGCGCTGGTGGGGTCGCTCGTTCCCGGGCCGACTTTCGGGCTTTCGCAGACCTCGGTGACCGTCGCGCTCCGCCCGCCCGAAAGCGGTGGCGGTGGCGGTGGCGGTGCGGGGCACAATGATGGGAAACACCCCTACACCCCAGAAGGGCCAGCCTCTTTTTTTGTGGAGACTTTTTCGCAACCTTTGGGTCCTGTCCGGCTCAAGCTGGAGGGCGGTGGACGACTCTATCTTGCAAGAGGCGTCCGTGTCCCGGCCGCGGAGGACGAAGGTGGAGGACGCCGGCGCCCGGCGAGGGTAGTGAAGGTTGTCACTGTCGTAGCTGAGCCTTCGCGCGGAACCGTCTCCGCGAACGGGAGGAGGGAAGTCTCTGTGAGTCTCATCGCGGCTGCGGAGGACGACGGCGGCACAGGTGAAGACGGCGGCGGTGGGGGCGGAGCGGGGAAGCAGTGCTGTCAACGTACCAGCGAAAACACCGACACAGCGGGCCGTATTTCCGAGTGTGACTTCGACGGAGAGCAGGATCAGTGCAACCTGTTCGTGAGCATCATTGACGCCGACCACCCGGGCTACCCTCCGCAAGTGGTGTCCGTTCATGTGGAAGTTCCCGCCGTAACCCCGGAGCCTGAAATTGCAGACCTCGCGCGGGGTGTGGGTACCCTAGGCGTGGCTGGAGGGACCGGTGATGGTTCCGCCGACGTGCCCGCGGTAGGTGAGCAAGGGCTCCGAATGACGGGTGATGCTGCCGATACGGCCGAGGAAGCAAGTGGGCAGTCAAGAGGCGTGACCGGACGAAGGTGAGAGTTCCCAACGTTTTCCTCTTGGGTTGTTTTGATACGATCAGCATATCCCTGGCGGGAATCGGTTTATCGAACCGCTTGCATCCATTGTGTGCAGCTCGAGTAGCGGCAACTCTTGGGTAGACGTTTTCGAGATAAATTGGGCGTTCGCAAGCGTGGTATTTGGACTACGATATTTGGACTAACAGCTTGCCTTCGTAGATCTTTGTGCCGTAAATGGGTCGCCTTGGGACGATGGCGCGCGTGCAGCCCTGACCGTGTTGAAGTTCCCCGCAATAGCTCACTAAATATAGGCGTCTAACTATTCGAATCACATGAAGTCACCGGAGAGCGTGTTGAATAGTTAGCAAAGCAATGTATGACATAACACCATATGCAGCAGTCACGAACCTGATGCCGATGTCTCCACCACCACCGCACTGCATCACTACTGCTGTGCGCCCTCGCAGCAGCGCGATGGCTCTAGAGGATCCATCCGCGGCTACTACGTTGTCAACCGCTGGGAGGGCTTCTAGGAACGCGTCAAGCACCGCAACAGGGGCAGCCCCACTTCCGAAGCTGGCGCCTAAATCGCCGGTGGAAGTTGCGTCCGCAATCGCAGCGGCGACAGCTGCGGCAATCGCGGCGGGACCTTTACCCCTTGGCTCTTCCACGAGCGAGGCGACAACGGCCAGTCCTCTGCCGCTCCTTGAAGTGAGAGGGTGTACCCCGATTGGTCGGAAGTCGTCGAGGTTTGAAATAAACCTCGGACAGCAGCTGGCGCATCCGTCTTCCTTGGAATGGCAGGTGTCTCTGGTTTGGCCGGCCGCGCAGCGCACGCGCCGGGGGAGTTATTCGACGTCGCTTTTGGGCGGCGGGGACAATCGGCGGATACTTTCGAGTGGCGGTGGGGCAGAGGTGCGGGTTGAGGCGTCGGCGAAACCTCCGCTCAGGTTCCGCCTCTACACGTTGCATAAATCGGATGCTGAGTGGCTCACATTGGGGGGGCAGCGGGAAGGACAGCTGCTACAAGGCGGAGTGCAGGTAACGGTTGACTGAGGGGGTAGGGAAGGACCGCTGTTCTTTGTAATTGCCTGTCAGTTCGGGTTGTTGAGGCGGTAGTGTGATGCGCCTGGTACGGTACGTCTCGCTTTGCGTAGGCTTAGGGCCAAGGTGACCGGGGTTTCAGATGCTCCAAGGAGGAAAACAACTACGTTCGCGGTTTGTCGCCACGGTTGAGGATTGTTAGTCCTGTTGGTACCCAGAGATAGCGACTAAAAAACGATAGGTTTGGTATTATCAACTGTCTACGAGTAGCGTGGGCGCGCGGCGTTACAGTAGGATCGTGCTGTGCCTGTTCGGACACCAGATTTATCACCCCCCAACCAAGCGGTGGCCGATGCTGTGGTTGCCATTTTTTGTCGACAATTTTTCCATCCGGTATCCCAAACGGGATGACAGGCGTCGTTGCCGTATGGTTCATTGGCGAAGAACACGCAAAGCTCGCGTAGGATACCTTAGTGTGAGTGTTAGCCTCGCCTATGGTGCGTAAGAAGGACGACACGCCGTGGTGATCCCTGTGTTATTTTTTTGTGCCCCACAGGTTAGAATCACGATTATAGTCACTCATCTCTAACGGTGTTCATCTCGCCCTTTGACTTCGGCTGGACCCCTCTCACGCAGGACGTCACCCTCTACTTCAACCGCAGCCGCGTCGGTGTTTTTTCCACCTACATGGTTGTCGAGAACCTGGCCAACCCTGCCGACTTCAAGGTACAGTAGTGGTACCTCTATAGTGCCGGTTGAGTAGTGCCGGTTTCCCGCTACAGCGCCTGCGAAATCGCATGGCACGGATGGGAACAACCAGTAGTGGCAGTATGCGGAATAGTGCCGGTTGCCGCTATAGTGCCGGTATTTATGCTGGCACATACCGGCGATATGGAAGGACCACTACTGCTGTATGCGATTATTTCGGAGGTTAACCCTGACGGACTCTTTTTCGGGGTTGTTTTGTGCTGTCGTGTATGCGTGCTCCTGGTGTGATATCTTCCCTTTTTCGCGATAATTTGTTGTACACGTACACGAGTCATTTTGTACCCGACCTCGATCCAGCCAGGCCAACGACAATGGCGATGTCGCTGATATGGTAAGTGTTGTGACGCCGAGACAAGCGGCGGTGTGGTGTGCCCTCCACAACCGGGTTGTCCTGCTTCGTTCACACTTTGTCGCGCAATGCTTGTCTCTGTACCTCCCCCCCCCCTGCACTCACCGTCTCGAAAGGGATGCGTGGTCAAAGGTCAAATTACTAAAGCCAGCAACAAATGAGTACGCCCCCCACCCCCCCTCTGCACACGCAATCACACCCACATCCGTACACACACAATCACACACACCCACATCCACACCCACACCCAAAACTCCTGCGTAAAGGTGGTGCGAGTCGAGATGGAAGTGGTCGATGGTGGCCTAAAGGACGTGGCGTCCCAGCTCTTCGAGGTTCTCGTCTCCCCGCCGGTGCCCAAGTCCACGCGCGAACCCCTGTCAGCCTCCAGTGGTGGCGGCGGCTTGAGCGGTGCCAAGAGCAGCAGCAGCGGCAACATCGTCGTTAGCGGTGCAAGCGGCGGCGTCGGTGCCGGAAGCGGAGCCACGAAAGCCGGCTCGGGAGGGGCGCTGGGAAGCGCCAGCGGTGATGGGACGGGCGGTATCGCCCGGACAGGGAAAGGAGGTTTAAGCGGGATCGGGAGCGGGCAAGATATAGCCGGCGGTGTGGGTGGTGGAGGCGGAGCAGGAGGGGGAGGCGGGTCGCAGGACGCGTTGGTGTTGGACTACGGGGACGTGTACGAGGGGAAGCTGTACCAGCGACGGTCGTTCGTGATCGTCAACCGCGCGGCGATGCCGCTGGAGTTTCAGCTGTCGTCGTCGCTGCCGCCCTCGGAGCTTAACTTTTCGCTGTCGGCGGCAACCTTGAAGCAGTTCAAGTCCGTTCACGTAGAGGCTCAGACGAGATTGCAGGTGGGGATAAGATAAACTGTCACACGCGATTATGTGATAATGCATATCATGGTGAATGTGCAGGGGGAGGAATGTCGAGATGTCGGGTTTGGTTGTTTCCTATTCCGGGGGGGGCACACCGTGCTTTTCCCCCCAGCGTATTGCCGTGCCACCCAGTAACAGAGATGTGGGGCGTCTACCGATGGCAGTTGACCCTCTTGTCTTGCCGTCCTCGACCCCTAGAGTAGAGAGATGCGCGCGTCTTGTGCATATGATGGGGCTATCCATCCTCATCCACGCTGCATCGTATGGCCGATAATGGTATGTACCTCGTACACATTGTCTAGTTTACCATCGCAGCAGATAAGCCAAATGAGGGCGGTTCCAAGAGCCGCGCACTGTCAAGTACGGACTGTGGAAACCCCCGTTTACATCACACAGAAGCGTTTTTCATAGCTTCAAATCTCCGCTGATATTTGGTAAAACTGTTGTCTGTCGGCAGGTTTACGCTCACTACCGACCACTGCCGAATAAATCGTCAGCGGTTACGAGCACAGGCTCCGAGCGCGACCCCGATCTATCGGCGATCGCATCAGGAAAAGAGACGGAGGCTGTGACTGTTCGCGAGCGCCTCAGCATTACCTGCCGCCTGGTCAAGGACTTCCAGCAGGAGATACAGCTACTTGCCAGGTCAGCTGATGGGTTCATTGCTCGACAGGCAAATATAAATGTGTCAAACGATTTGCTTCAGTCATATGTATTAGTTTGTTCTTCATTTTTCCTAAGGTGTTCTTCCACTTCAGAGTTATTGGAGCCTGTTCTGTGACCACGGACTAGATTATGGCCATGTATTAATGTGAAAACAACAATAAGTGTGATTGTGAATGTATATTTTTGCCAGAACACATTTTTTTTTCATGTTGTCCACGAGTCCCGCATGGGTTGCGGTTGTAGATGGTGGGTGGTTTTTATGTTGTCTACGTCCTTTCCTTCGTTGAGGGGTTACCGACCAGTCCGTAAGGTTGCCACCAGCATTTTGGGTCAAGTTTCTGGTCCGACTCTTCCCAGCTTCTCTCGACAAGTCGACCAAAGGAGCTGCGTTGTAGTAGCAGCCGTCTTCTACTCGCTAGTTTCCTCATCTACCACCGTTCGACATAAAAGCAATCGCCCGAACCTGCGCCTGCCCCGTGCCGACCCTTGTACCTAGCCGGCGTTCTTTCTCTGATATAATCCCCCCCTCCCCCTCCCGCCTGGGGTTGGCGTCGGTTGGCAACGACGCTGTAAAACACGCCTCTGACTGCGTGAGCTAGACCACCAGGGTACCGTCTTTTTTTTTCTCGTTTTTAGGTTTTGGCGGTAACCAAGATGGTGGTCGAGTTAGATCATATTGTGCGGAGTGGGGAGCCTTAACTCCGTGCAAGGGGGATGATATCACGTAGTGTGCATATGGAAGGCACCCACGAGGCAGTTACATAGTATCCCTATTGCTGTCTCTGGAAATGGCCACACCAGCAAATATAGTCATTCGAAGCTGTCGTCTATATGCGAGAAAGTATGCACAACGTGCGGAAGTCCGCCTCACAAGTGGTTCTTAGCAGGATGCAGCTCACCCTTCATGCGACTCGCCGAATACCTCACGGCACTTCGCGCTTGTTGCACGCGATGTCTGCCTGGTCGATGAAAACCGGACGTGCTCCGTCCCGGCATTGTAGGGATGCGAGGGTCTATGGTCTTAAGACCACGGCTATGCATGAAATGAGTACACCCCTTCTTCTATTTATTTTCATCTCCCTCAAAGGTGGGAATTAATCAATGATGTGATACTTAGGAGCTCTACCCGTTGAGCTATATCCATTTCGCCTCTAACTAACAAAATGTATCCTTTAGAGCTGCTAACCAACAAAAAATATCCTATGCAGCTCGTAGCGCCAAATCTCGTCAGCATTGATCTCCGGGGACCTCCCTTTGCCACGGACTGCTCTACGGAAATCAAGAACCTCCGAGCCTTTTTCAACCCAGAAAAAGTGTCTCATGCTGGGATTCGATTCCAGGCATGGCGTGCTCAGAAGCGGACAATCTGTCCATCAAGCTACAATCAGGTGATGGCTCAATCATACGCTCGATGCCACCTCGCCCGTCCTCGCTCACCCAACGCCATGGAGATCGTTGAGCTGGCGGTCTGGCTCGGAACGGCCGTCGGTCTATTATAAGCAAAACATCCAATGTAACATTCACTGTTCATAGAATTCGATCGGGTCTCGAGTTCTTCTAACGCAAAGCAATAAAACATTCATTGTTCACAGCATTCGATCGGGTATCGACATCTTTTAGAGTGAGTTAAGCACTGGACTTTTTTGTTCGACGCATGTGATGATCGGGTCTCGAATTCTTCCCGTAACGCGAAGCGCTTGTTGGCTAAAACGCCCTCGAAATCGTCTCGATTTTCTCCACAACCCAGCACTTCACAACCCTATCTGTGTTCCGCGAGAAAATAACTACTTGTTGAGCCACTTCAGGCACGTGACTGAGTTAGGCTTGTGGGTACTGTAGTGCTGCACAATATAAACCAACAAAAAATATCTAGACTAGCCTGGGAGATTCGCCAAACTCTGAAACATACATTTTGTTGGTTATGGTGCAACAAAACTCACGGCTAACGTATTTGAAATAATTTAATACAAAACCAACGCCCCCCCCCAAGCGCCGGTTTCCCTCGCACCGCGTTTTTTTTCCAGTCTCCGCGCTCTCGTTTAGTTCTACCCCCACCCCCCCCCCCCGAAGCATCGTGTCGTGGACTTGCCTTTTTGAGCGCTCCAGGAGTCCAGATGTTGAATCGCCGCCGGATCATCTGGCGAAGGCGCTCCTCTATAGCCCAATCCTACGGTATCAAGTTCCGGTTGGCGTTGGCGTTAGTTTCAGGTCTGGGTTTAATTTCATTCAGGTTTGAGACTATCGGCACGAGAAAGTGTACATGAACAATAGTACAATCATGTCCACACACCTCTTCGTTTCCTTCGCCTGAGAGGCGATGGGGCTTGCCCCAATGCAATAGCTCCACGAACCGCACTCCTGCTCCCCCCGCCCCCGCCTCCCTCCCTCGGTGAGCCAAAACGTTAGCGTTTACGCCACGCAGAGCTGCAAAACGTTTTTCGAGACTCTTTAGCTCTTCCTCGGAGAATCCGGCCTTAAGCATCTCCATAACTGCGCGGAAGCTGCCGTGTGCGGGGGTGACAGGCAGAGAGTGACGAAAAATGGTTTATTCGGAAAACATACTTTGATGACGACTACGCGAGTTGTGTGCGAATTTTACTGTGGGTAAGCATTCAAGATAGCCCTCGAAAAAATGTATATGTGAATAAACCACTAAAACAGAGTTAATTCATACTATTTCAAGACATTCATTAATTTCCACCTTGGAGGGAGGCGATCTCAATCTTTATATTAATGTATCGCCGTTTCCTGTGTACTGCTGCCGTGTGCCTCTCTCCTTCTCTCTGTTAGGATTTTGATATATATATGAATGTTTATCCCTTAACTCAGCCGGGATACGGTGCCCTCCTTTACTTTGCCTCCCGCCCTCCCATCGACTCGTAGCTCAGTCATTTTGGGTGCGTCTCTAGCAATGCATGTTATTCCTTCACCTCCGCCGGTGTACGATACCTTCTTCTACCTTGCCTCCCGCCCTCCCGCCGACTCGTAGCTTAGTCGTTATGGAATATTTCTAGCAATGCATGTTATTCCTTTACCTCCGCCGGTATACGATAACCTCCTCTACCTTATTTCCCGCCCTTCCACCGACTCGTAGCTCAGTCATCACGGAATATCTCTAGCAATGCATGCGTTTTTCCCTACCTCTGCCGGGATACGATGCCCTCCTCTGTCTTGCCTCCGACCCTCCCATCCTCGAGCTCCATCTCGCGGCGATAGTCCAATCCACGGGCGATTGCTCTGCGGAGTGTGGCCTCTAAGCGGTCTTTTTCGACCCACCCTCTGCCGCGCTCGGCACCACCGACACCGCCGTCGCGAGACCTTTGAAGCGCACCGCCGGCTGTGGTAATCGGAGATCGTTCGCGAAGGCTGTGGGGCTGATCTTCATCGTCGTGGATATCGCGCAGGAAGTCCTTGTATCGGATGCGCCCGTTCCTGGGACGAAGAGATTGCTACGTGTTTTTTTTAACAAGGATTTGTGATACACTTTTGGAGTGGCTTTCTTCAAAAAAAATTGTTTGCTTTTGGCTTGTTTTGCGATGAATACCATCGCTGCACGTTGTCGGCTAATGATAAAAAAGATAATTACAGTAGATGTTGATCGATTCAATCGAACGGAAAATACTGTCGCTTATTGTGCTAGGAAGCAAAGGGTCAAAGCTAACCTACTCAAGGAGAACACCTCAACCTTGTCCATTGGAAGCACTATCGTACTACGATAGCGGTAGCACGTTTTTTGGTCTCCTTATCCCAAAACCGTCGGAATTTCAAATCTTTTTTTTTTGCAAAGTATTTTTCGTTGTATACCTAGGCCGATGGGATAGTTCATTCGGGTAGCGCTTATTCTTTCCCCCAAGTCATTTTTGAGAGAGGTACAGAGCTCCTCAAGTGAGGAGCCCCAGAAAAAAAACGTTGCACCTCTACCCGTAGCATGCTTGCACGACTCACTGTAAAAACATTGCGGTGCGTGCGACAACGGGGGGGAGAACATTTTCGAAAAACTGCTTTCGATTGAAGGGGGGGGGGGGGGCTTCCTCAACCGAGGACCTATCCAAATCGTTGGAATACCATCTGTACTTCTCTGCAAGGTTCCTTCTGCACCCCGAGGCCATGGGATCGTTAATTGGGTTTGCAGTTTTGACTTTTTCTGAAAGGTAGCTTCTAGGGTGGGGCACAGAGCTTCTCGAGTCAGGAGATGAAGAAAAAGCCCGGTGCGTTCCTGTCGTAACATGCTTTCTTTGTCAGTTGCAAGCACCACCAAACGAGCAGGAGCGCGGTCCGTACGAACCGTGTTTGGTGTTTTCCGCGACTCGTCGTAACATTGTTGCGTTATTATACCTATTAGGATCGAAGTGATCCAATATTTGAGCTGCCTCCTCGTCGTCCCCAAGACGATCGAATCCCAGTTCTCTCAAAGCGCGACGGAAATTTCGCCGAGAGACGCGGCCGGTCCCATCCCGATCCAGCGACTCGAACACTCGTAGGGCCGCCGACCTTCTCTCGCCGCCGCCATCGCTGCCATCTTGGGCGTTAGTGCGACGTATGAGCCTGCTCAATTCGGCCCTGATGTTTCGAAGAATGTCCTCGGGGCGTCCTGTTTATGAATGAATGGGAGGGCAATGAAGTCACGGTAGAGGTGAACCATTGCTTTTCTGAGGTTTCCCAACTAAGGAGTTCCATACCTGACCCAAAAACTGATTTAGGGGGGAAAAAAAAAGTGCATACCCGATGAACAAACCCATGGCCTAGGTATAAAACGAAACATGTTGCAAAAGAAGAGTGAAATTTCCGACGATTTTGGGCTAAGGAGCGCTACCTCTATCGTAGCAAGGGTCGAGGCAGAAGGGCATCTTCTTCATGAATGGGTGGGGCAATGAAGAGGGGTATCAATAGAAGCTTGCGAACATGCCGAACGTTTCCTCGTCGTCCTGACCTTCTCTCGTCTGATGCTGCTGCGTTTGTTGCCCATCCGCCGGAGGGTAAAACAAAAACAACGTTATTCTGACATCGATGCTAAGCGACTTATAATAGCTCTCTTCGTCATGCCCACCCCGAAAAGGACAAAACCGAAGTAAGCGATGCCTTTGACGAAAGGGCTGCAATGTCACTTCTCGTTCGCGCGCTTCGATCGCATCTTGTGAGTACGAAGCAAGGTCGAAAATGCTTACCACCTCGCCCTCCTTCCCCCCATGTTCCCTCCCGTTTCTCTATGGGCCTCTCTGCTTCTCGCAATACTCTAACCAACATGAGTGGACTTTCCCTTAGGTTACCCTATCAGCCTCCTGAGCTTCTCACAATACGGTAAACAAGATGAGCACACCTAGTTTAAGGTTCCCGCTTCCTGTCGTCACACGTTGACATGAGCGTGGGTACCAGGTACATATAAGATGCGCCGGTTCTTTTTTTTTCCGTCGGGATGCTTTAGTAGCCTTTTTTTGTGACCATGGGGTAGATTTCAGGGGAGCTAATGTGAGAACATATTGTCATCATCATCATCATCGTCGTCATCATCATCATCATCACCATCGTCATCATCATCGTCATCATCATCGTCATCATCGCCATCATCACCATCATCATCATTATCATCATCATCGCCATCATCACCATCATCATCGTCATCATCACCATCGTCATCATCATCACCATCACCATCATCATCATCATCGTCGTCATCAACACACTAGCAAACATGAAACAAACCTGATTTTAGGTTCCCGCTTCCCCCTGTCACGCTTTGAAGTAGGCGCGGGTACAGAAAGAATTCACCCCCTCCGCCCGACCCCCGTGTCGAAAATCGCCGCATGAGACCGGCAATATCTCTCGCGGTCACGGGTAAGCTCAGGGCCGCCAGCACCTGAAAAATATATAAAAGATTGTTTATGCATGGATTACATCATTCATTAGTTTCCGCATTCGAGGTAGATGATACTATTACGGGGGATCATATCATAGTAATCAGAACCCACGATAAACACAAAAACCTTGTATTCTCCTCATTTTACTGACCATATTTGGCTCTGATTACTATGGGCCCCCGTAATAAACGTATTTCAGTCGCTATAATTTTAGACGACAACTTCTGGCAGGGTTTTAAAAGGGATGAACTTTTAATCAGTCAAATTGCAATTTTTAGGATGAGAGATACAAGACAACATAAAAATATTTTCGGAATCCTGGGACATGATATGAAAGAGTATTATTTCGGGGAAGATGAAAATTTTCCTGCCCTCACCTCAACCAGCTCCTCTTCGCGCACCCAACCCTGCCTGCCACCGGGGTCCATTACTTCGAACTCCTCCCACGCCTTGCACACGCCGTCTTCCCCCATCCTTTGGAGCGCCGTGCGGACTTTAAGCTCGGCCTCATCATCTCCTGTCCCATCCTGTGCGTCTCCACCCCCTATCCCTCCCTGACCACGCCTGTCTCCCACGCTTACCTCTCCTCTTCCTCCATAGTATTTCTGATTCTGATTCCGCTCCATTTCTGGCGTGGAAAATGCTCCTCCTCCTCCTCCCCTTCTTTTTTGGTGCTTCTGATTTCGACCCATTTCTGGCATGGAAAATGCTCCTCCTCCTCCTCCTCCGCCGCCTCCTCCAGAGGCGGCAAGGCCGTCCGGGCCCGGAGTTGCCCACGACAGGAATTTGGGGTACGATACAGTGCGCCCATCGCCAAACACTCCTGCTAAGAAAGCCGCCTGGGGTAGGTACATCGGCGTGTGAGCGTTTGCTGGTTTAGCTCTTTTACATTTGCACTCACGTTTTTCTCTGTGGCGAACTGCTTGGAACTAGCGTGGGTTATCCCTTGTGGGACCCAAAAAAACGTGATATACCCAATCGAGATGTCCGGTGCTATCTCCTGTCTAGTGTGAGCGCGCAGGCGGGACGAGTAAAGTATCATGCCGTTGTTGTAGCGTGTCGCAGAGCTCCTTGGATTGTAGTTCGAAACGTAAACTAACCACCCCCTGTGTACGAAGAGGAACGGGATGTATTCGAGGGGGAGATGAGGACAATAGACGATTGTGACTTGGAGAAGTTTGGTACACTAGATGGTAGAGAGAAAACTATAGCTATCCTAGGCGATAGATGGTGGCCACAGACGGCG
>JAYJMJ010000001.1:1855658-1871222 GCA_036873875.1 Laminaria ephemera
TGTCCATATGGCATAAGAAAGACCCATTGGTAATGTTTTCATTGCATAGGATAAGAAAAAAAAGCTCATTCCAAAAGAGAGAATAATTAATAAAATCACTTGTATATTTTTCTTTTTATTGTACATATTCATCATTGATATTCCAAATACTTCACAACATCCTGCAAGTATAAGGCTAATCCATTCCATTATATTTTCTCTCTTTCAAGTAATACTTCTTGAGCAGTTGTAACTATTTTCAGTCCAATTACCCCAACAATTAATATAACAATAAAAAAAACTTTTAATAATGTAATCTTTTCATCAAAATATGCAACATCAACTAAAATAGTTCCAACAGTACCAATACCTGTAAAAACTGTATAGGTAGTAGATATGGGCAACTTTTTATTTGCAAATGTCAATAAAACAAATGTAAATGCAATACATAATAGAGTTATTAACCACTATAGTATACTAGTTGAATATTTAAGTCCTATTACCCATATAACTTCAAAGATAGTAGCTACAAAAACGGAAATCCAATATTTATTCATTAACTATTTCCTTGATTATTTTTTATTAATAAACGACACACGTCGAGCCTCAAACGCGCCAGCCAGATGCAAACACTAAGAACTCCGCAAACTACCGCACGCAACCAACACAAACACTAACATCGAGCCAACTATTAACTAGGCGGCAACTTCTAGTCAGCCAACCTACCGCCGCATCAAACGCTGTGCCTACTTATCACCTGGAAACCCCTCCTCCATCCTTCCGAACGGCATAACGGGAGTCCCCACAGAGGTTGGCTTCGCAGGTCGTGGCACATTTTTTCTTTTCTTTTTTTGCTCATCCTATCTATTACCTTCGCACTTTTTCTTTCTCCTTCTCCCTCCCTCCCTATTAAAATAGTCGTAACTCAGATCCGGGGCCACGAAGCAGGCTCTTCTCCCCCATCCACACTACGGTACGCGCCTCAATTTTTATCGCGAGAAGAATTCAGCACTTTCTTCTCTCGTCGACTCGCGTCGAAATGTGCTTACCCACGCTATGAAGCGCTCTCGGCAATTTGTGTGTCTAGAAATAAAAATCTCCATACCGAGATTAGAACCCCTGACTCCAACCTTAGTAGTATTCGAGGTTAATCACTAGACCACCGGAGCGACTAAACTACCAGATAAACTACCAAAACTACTATTAATACGATTTTTAAAGGGTTTCGTGCTTTCGGATGTTTTTTTTTTAACAAATCAAGAATGAGCGTCAACCCAACCCAACCTTAACCCTAACCCCAACCCTACCCCAGGCTAACGGCCGAAGCGCCGCGTCGCCGCGCGGACAACAAAAAAAAGCCAACATTTTTGGTGTTTTATCTGCCATGTGTAGAACCTTGAAAACACGGCAAAGTCTACTGTCCCGCTTTTGGATGTTTATATTTTACAAATCAAGAGAGAGAGAGTCGAACCAACCCAACCCAATCACCCTCACCCTAACCCCAACCCCAACCCCACCCCCACCCCAGGCTAAGGTTACGCCTGGAGCGCGGCGTCGCCGCGCGGACCACCTCGAAAAACGTACCATGTAATATTTTTGGTACTTTATCTGGCGTGTTTTGAGCCTTGAAAACACGGCAAGGTCTACTGTCCCCACAACTACCCGGCATAATTTCGTCTCCGTTTCAAAAAAAAGGTACAAGACACGCCAGCTGCGAAATCGAGGATTTTGTCCAAACTCATATTTGCAAGCTGCGTGTGATAGTTCGATTCGTCTCGTTCTAGGAACGATTGTCAACAACGTGCACCCTGGGAAGATTACACAGGTTTCCCAGCCTAGTTCCCAAAATAAAATGTGGAAACCCCCAATTTTGATATCTTGCTTTCAGCAACAATACGTTGTAAAAGCGATAAGGTTTGCTGCCTAGCTCCCAACAACACACAGCTCCTGGCAATTGGTAACTGCCTTCTCGCCACAGCGAGCAGCCAAAACACTGCGATTAAGCTACCACCAACACACGACTCCCTAAAATTTTCTTCTCGCAAGGCGAGCCACCGAAATACTGCGACTGAGCCCAAACCAACACGCTGCTAAGCTCAAACCAACACGCGAATCCCGAAAACTGTCTCCTCGTCAAAGCGAGTCATCGAAGCACCGCGAGTAAGCTCACATCAACATGCGGCCCTCGAAAACACCATCTCCCGGCATAGCGAGAGCCACCGAAACACTGCGACTAAGCACACCTCAATACTCGACCTCCGAAAACTGTCTTCTCGCCAAAGCGAGCCACCGAAACACTGGGGGCAATCTCACACCAACACACGATTCCCGCAAATTACCTTCCCACTAAAACGAGCCACCAAAACACGGTAAGCACTTCACTCTTCTCGGTCTATGACTCACTCTTCTCGGTCTATGAATACGTTTTTTAATACGACGCACAGCAGAATGCTGTTGATGTGGGGAGCGGGAGCGGGGCGGGGCGGGGGGGGTGGGGGGGGAGGAGGGGGTAGTCGTAGTGGAAAGTTGTTGCACCTCGCGTGTACTTCTGTTTTTGTGTCCAGTACGTTTACCAGTTGGCATGTTGGAACTGCATCCTCAATTCCTTGATGATTTATTACGAGCGAATCTAGAGCGAACGCGCGTTTTCTAATCAACACCGCGACAAAAAGTAGGGACCGTTTTCGAGATCGCTGAAGCCGGGAAGTACTACCACCGCTTCAGCAGACCACCAACGCACAAAAGTCGACGGCAATGAAAAATACAGGGGGGGCTACGATTTAAGAGAGGGGTGTGTCAAGCCAAGTAGATGTCCCTTAAACCGGTACTTACGTTCGTAAAATCGCAATGGGAATTATGTACCATTTAGTATGCCAGTCCCAAGCCATTTGACCTCTCGCAAATCGGTGTTTCTCTTTAATCGAGCTCTCATCAATCGTACCTCCCTCCCCCTGTATCCTGCTGAACGAGTTCGCGACAACTATGCTATCTTATCTGCATCTGTGCGTCGTTTGTTTCGGGGGGTTTTGACCACGGAACCTTAATCTCTGCCGACCTACAGCAAGTACTTGCTCGAATTTATAGCAGGTACAGCAGTTACATACATTCAGTTGGATACCGCCGAGAGAACATGTGTTACATGATAGGTTCAGTCCACGACGTAAAGCCAAAGAACTGAATATCTTTCAGCCACTTCATACATACGCGTGTGTATGAATGGTATCAGTTCGTGTTTATACATGCAAGGATTTTGAAGCTGACGCTGCCCGTTCATTGAAGCGAAGTCGAAGACCCTGACATTAGTAATGGCCGCCAGTGGGCCGTGGAACGACGTGTGTTTTTGTAAAAATAAAAACGCGGTGTGAGCTGTGAGTTCTTGAACAGATAAGAAAGCAGGCACGGGTACATAAATTCAGTTGACAGTGTTGACTTTTTATTTTAATGTCACTTTTACTTGCCAGCTCAACTCGTATGTAGAAGGTTTTAGCCTCAGCGACCTTCTAGACAAGCCGTGGTCACAGGTGTCACAGGTGTCATCTTTTCTCCCCCCCGGTACGTGCCTTCATTTTTATCGAGCATAGGGTTCAGCACTCCCACTGCTCGTCGATTTGCATCGAATTTCGCCCACTCGCGCTCTCGCACGTTCGGCCTGTCATTCATTACAAGAAAAGTCCTTGGAGGGCTTTGAACTCACGAAATCGATCTCAGAAGACACGCGGCTTACTTCTTGACCACCTGGCCGCCGGCGGTCTGACTTGAGAACATGTATTATATCACAGATTCAGTGGTCGACGTAAAGTCAACCAACTGAAGTATTTCAGCCACTTCGTGCATAGTGTGTAGCAGCTGGCGTGCACAAACTTGTACCTGGTACTATTTTACTACCCTGGTATAGCAGTACGCACTGAATATGTAGAATATGTCCGAGTATAAAATGTTTTTGTGACAAGAGCGCTCTATTACAGCACTACAGTAGTCTAAGCAGCAGACTATTAATAGGTACAGTACTAGTATCACGTCCTACCGTATTCACCTCCTACGAGTTATTATCGTTGTAATAAATAAAATACGTATATAGGAGTATGTACAGTCAGTACTGCTGTACCGGCTAAGGGAGCCGCCAGTGCTGCCAGTACATTGACTACTTGCGTACGTCCTGTGATAACGCCTCATAACACAACGGAACCCCATCAGATTGCGCGGCGCCGAGAGGGGTGTACGCAAAAGAGGAAAGAGAAGAAAGAGAGGGACATGCGCTTGGTAGTTGATATACTGACTGTTTCAGCAATCAGTATACTGGACTGAATCAGCATACTGGGCTCGAGCGAAGCGAGCTCTACTCTCTCCTCCCGGAACTCATTTGTATGGGTTTCCGTTCATATACCGGAAGGGACCGATGGTCACGGTTTCGCCGCGACCAGTGCACTGTTCGGGATCCAGGATACTGGCTGCTGCCACAGCCAGTACATATTGTACTGGCTGGAGCTACCAGGGCCCAGCCCTAAAAACACGAGAAGTACGCTAAGACGATGAGACTGCTGCCGCTTCAACACAGCACAAGACAACTAAGCCCTGGCCGCAAAGACACGCCTTAAAGAATGACATAAAGCTCTTTCCCAGCAGAGGCTGGCAATATACGTTGTACCAGAGCGCAGCCCTAAAAACAAACGTTTTTAAACCCAATGGAGCCAATTGGCGTAAACACATGCCCGCGGCAGGGGGTCTCCAGCGGGCCCCTCCGGGGGCACCTCTGGCGAACCCCCCCCACCAACCGGAAGGGTCCGGTGGTCGCGGTTTCGCCGCGACCACTGTTCGGGATATATAGGATATTGGCTGCCGCCACAGCCAGTACATATCGTACTGGCTGGAGCTACCAGGGCCCAGCCAGGCCCAGCCCTAAAACCACGAGAAATATAATACGATAATACGATAAGACTGCTGCTGCTTCAACACAGCACAAGACAACTAAGCCCTGGTCGCAAAGACGCGCCTTAAAGAATGACATAAAGTCTTTTCCCAGCAGAGGCTTGCGTTAGACGCCGCTGTTTCGTGCCTTACGTGCCCTTCTTGCGTAAGGCAGCGAATCTGCCCTAGAAATAAGGTCAATGTGGCACGTTTTGTGCACAGGACATCTATACCATCAGTGGTGAGAAACATGAATGCTGGCCCTGACCGAGTTTCTTATTCCGGAAAGGGTGAGTGCTACAGAAACTTCAAAGTAACGGCTCCCAACTCCCGACTGTCCTGCTGCCCTGCAATCCCAGTGTGGCGCCCTTAGTTCTCAGTGCTCGTATATAATAGATATATGCAACCGGGCTTCGCCGCGGCGGGCTGACGTCCGCCTGCGGCACCGCGCATGCCCGTAATAGCCGAGGATGTAGTACCATGGGCGGTAAATATGACAAGAGTACTGTCAAGAGCTGCACTAACAACAAATCATCGTCGAGCGAAGAGAAAAAAAACACTAAAAGAAATAAACTAAAAAAAGATCGCCATCATGTGTCAGGCACAATGAGCCAATAAATCAAGCCACCAAAAACGTGGCGTAGGAGCAGTTGACCACTCGGTAACTCGATGGAAGTCGGCCCAAATGGCTCGAATACCATCGCCAGCTATCGCTCTCATCCAGTTCCTTTGCCGTTTCCCCCTCTCAGGTCTACTTGAAAGTGGTACTCGTTCGTACACAGCAGCAGCAGCACTACTATTACGGGGGAACATAGTAATCTAGTAATGAGGAGTAATGAGGAGTAATGAGGACCAAATATGGTTAGTAAAAACAGTGGAATGTGTAGGTTTTTGTGTATATCGTTGGTCCTGATTTCTACGATGGTCCCCCGAAATACGAGTACTCTTACCCGTATGATATGCTCGTTCGTATGCAGTATGGGCCCAGAACGATCCCGATTGCACGAGTACATGCATACAATCAAGTACCAACAAACAGCAAGCAGCAGCAAGCAGCACTAGCAGCACAGCAGCAGCAGTAGTACGTGCGGCAGACAACAGTTGTATGGGTGTCATGACCACACTCTCGAGGCTCAGCAACGGAAAGATATCGCAGACTCGTACTGGCATGATACGCTCGTTCGTATATGGGTCCAGAACGATCCCGATTGTACCGAGTACATGCATACAATCAAGTACCAACAAACAACAGCAAGCAGCAAGCAGCACTACCAGCAGCACAGCAGCAGCAGTAGTACGTGCGGCAAACAGCAGCAGCACTAGTATGGGTGTCATAACCACACTCTCGAGGCTCAGAAGCGCAAAGATATCGCAGCCTGACTGATCTGCTGCGACCCGAATATCATATTACAGTGACAATGAGGCGGTACCATCTCGGTATTACGGGGGGATCGGAAAAAAAAACGAAAACAGTCGCCCCGCCCAGAAAAAAAAGAGTACAGCACGCCCCACCGCGACACGGCAAGAGCACGGCCATGGCCGCCCCCGGCACAGTCTTTAAAGACGTGGTAGGCAAGCACGATGAGGGAGTTTCAGACCCAGAGGTCAATCTTATCGCGCACTATATTCTGCGTTTCCGTTTCCTGTCCTTTCTGTGTGATGTTTGAGCCACGAGCTAATGGATATGGATGCGATACAGTCGTGGTCCTCATTAGTGCGGTGCCTTGCCAGACGACCATACCCGCACGAAAGTGGGAGCCCGCACTATTGCTACTCTGTAGGACGAGGCCGTGACAAGAGATTTTCACCTCACTAAAATGGGGCCCCGCACTAAAGGGTACCGCACCAACGCGGGACCACGACTGATTGTATCATGATTTATGGAGGAGGGCAATCTTTTTTGTTTTTAATTATTTATCTCACTCTTACTTTCCAGCTTTTGGACACGCCGTGCTCAGCACCTCAGCACCGACACCCTGCGTCCCCACTGGGGCTTTTCTTCACATTTCGCGTCGTTCGGCTAGGAATCGTCACTCGTCACCGCTTGGATGCGAGCTCTTCTCCAAGGTTCTTCTATACTCTTCCCCTCTCCACAGAAAGGCAAGCTCGTGTTCTGTTTTTTGGGGTTTGTTTATTGTTTACTTTTTCCCAGAGGATAATTTGACCTACAGTTTTTGTTGGGTTTTTTTGCTCATCCCATCTATTTTTATAAAAAAAAATTGCTCATCCCATCTATTATCTTCGCACTTTTCCTTTCTCCTTCTCCCTCCCTAGTCATAACTCAGATCCGGGGCCACTAAAAGCAGGCTCTTCTCCCCCCTCCCCACTACGGTACGCGCCTTCATGTTTATCGCGAGAAGAATTCACCACTTTCTTGCCTCGTCGACTCGCGTCGAATTGTGCTTACCCACGCTATGAAGCGCTCTCGGCAGCTGGTGTCTCAGAAATAAAAATATCCATACCGAGATTCGAACCCCATACTTCAACCTTACTGTAGTAGTCTTCGAGGGCAACCACTTGACCACCGGGGCGACCGGTACACAGCAGTACTTCTGGTACGAGCTTTTTTTTGTTTTTGTTTTGTTTTTTATCATGTCATGTGGCACTCCATGACATGCGTCTATCAACTCAGTTTTTTCTCCTCGAAGTCTGCATTTAATTTTTTTTTTTTTAATCTTTATTTTTCCTCCGGTGGATGATGGTAAAAATAAAGCTTAAGCTCACCACACTTCCACGCATTTTCATACGTGTCGTGTGTCGATTTAACTCAATTGCATTCGCTTAATCGCTTTCCTATTTAGATATCAAACTACTACTGGATACGGCGTATGATATACTTGGTAATACGATACGAGGACTGCTGCTGTGCTCCATATAATATCCAGTATCCAGCACCAGGTACGTACCGATGATACTCGTATTGTACCACTACCACAACGCCTGCTGATGAACGGCTGCTGTACTCTGCACTCTGCACTCTGCACCATCTTTACGATGATATGCACCTGGTGCAATATGGTGCAATACCAGGTATGTACTATTTACGGGGGAACATAGTAATCTAGTAATGAGGAGTAATCTAGTAATGAGGACCAAATATGGTTAGTGCAAAAAGTGGAATATATAGGTTTTTGTGTATATCGTGGGTCCTCATTACTATGGTCCTCCGTAATACCACTCATCTACATCCCGTATTATATGCTCGTGTACTATACCTACTGCAGCGCCAATACTGTTATTGGGCTGCTTTTCCCTAGGTGTCCAATTTTCAAGGTTGGACGGTGGGACAGCAAGACGAAGATGGCCGTCAATCGCGCGCCGTCGCCGGTTCGCTCGCCCGCTTGGTCGCTCGTGCTACCGCTTTCTTCGCCGACGATCCGTACGCTCGCCCGTCGTTCGTAGAATCGTCCTCGGATTTCCCTAGTATCACTTCGCAGTTGCCGTTTTCTACATACCGTATGCTCGTATAATATACGGAGGGCTCAGGAGTTGCTTACTACCGTATTACTTCGTATACATACTTGTATAACACGTAAGAAAACACACCCCCTCGGACGATTGTCGAGGCTGCTTTTCTCGACAACAGGGAGAGTGCAAACGCCGAGCGATGCGTCTACGGAAAGATCTCGATGAAAATCTTCCCAAGGCCACCATTTTCGTTGTATTATATGTGCCCCCTTCGGATCCGGCCCTGAAATTCGTCCAAGGGGATGGGTGTGTTCTCTTGCGTGTTATACGGTAATACCTAACACACCATGGGCCACTACCGTAGTGCAGCGCCAACGATATGAATTGGCGTGCTGTTCCCCCATGTACTGCATGATTGTTTTACGTTGGAGGGTCGAATTATAAACGAGGAAGGTACCAACTTCGCCAAGAAGAAGTGTGAACGATTTGCGTTGGCAAAAAAAAATGCAAGGGCCAGTCCAAACGAGGAAAAGTTATCTGAAAAAATTAAACGAAAAAAAAAAACGAAGAGCAGAACTAAAGAGCAGCTGAGCCTCATTAGTCAGATAGCAGAAACTAGCAGTAGAGATCCCGATAACCCCGTTTTGGTTTTTCGTGTTATTTAATAGCGAAACCATTAAATTTATTCGAAATGGGGTCGATAGTATCGAAATATGGGATAACAGGGGCGAAGAGGAACATAGGATGACCGGTTTGCAAGCACACGGTGGGTGGGGTAGTGCGTGGGGCTGCCACGAGGCTTGTCCGCCGTCGAAGCCAGCATATATGGGTAGGGTATGACCGAGGGTTGGCTACGAAAGAAACCAGAGGGCCAGGACGTGGCCGCGGCGATATATCTTCCGATGAGCGTGCCACTCAGTAATCCAACGGCTGCCGACGAACAACCATGACCAAAACACAACTTCCAGAGCACTCCCGAGGGAGCGGATTGGACCACGAGCACCACTTACTCTCAGGGGTGCCTCGGGTGTGCGAGTTGGGTGCATTCAGACTCAGTAATCTAACGGCTGCCGACGAACAACCATGATCAAAACACAACTTCCAGAGCACTCCCGAGGGAGCGGATTGGACCACGAGCACCACTTACTCTCAGGGGTGCCTCGGATGTGCGAGTTGGGCGCATTCAGCTGCGTCGTTGGGTGCATCCGCCGCGAATCGGTGTGCTGTGGCGGTTGAATTATTCTGTGAAGTTGCACCGCGAGTTTTAGCGTGGAAGATCGATCATTTTCATGTTTTGTTTCGGATATTTTTGGATGCCGTTTGGAGTGAATCTGCGTTTTTTATCAAAAAGCGAAAGGCTCTTCCTTTTTTTCGTTTTTTTTCATTTAATTTTTCAGTTTAATTTTTCCTCGTTTGGACTGGCCCTGAGGCTTCGTAGCCTCACAGGGTAGAGGTGTGGGAGCGGTTTTTGAAGAGCCGCATCTTCGAGTCATGTTTTGGATCGTGGAACCGGTGCTCCCCCGATTCTCCCATATTTCTGCATATACGACTCATCAGGGTGGGCTAGTGTTATGGTATTGCCCTGGGAGCCTGGCAAAGGTTAGGATCCAGGAGCCAGTATATTGGATACTGAGATAAAGGATTTCACATGTTCTTGTGGGCATGTGCGTATGGAGAAACAAGGGGATGACACGAAAGGAATCGCCTTCGCGCACAGCGATCAGTCGTGTTCTTTTTCGGTGACCTGAGGACTAATACTAACGAATTACTAAGGATACACAAGCGAGTGGCATCGTGGGACCTGCTTAGTAGAGACCTGCTAGGAGTTACCTGTACCAGGGTAGTTTTACAAAATTGGCGTGCTGTTCCTCAGTGTACTTTGTAATTGTTTAGGTCGTGTGAAGGGTTGCCAGTTTCAGCAATAAGAAAGTTTAATAAATATGAACGGTGCACGTGTGTTGCAAAAGTTGCAAGTGAGAGCGAAACAAATAAAGCGATTGATCTACAGTAGCGATGCATTACAGTACCGGTGATACTCTACCCGATCGAGCGAGCGACTAGAGCGAACGGATCGACGGTGGTCGGTCGAAGGTCATACGATTCTCGTAGGTAGTAAAAATAAGATTGGGGTATCATACGACTCTTCTTGTAGGGGGCCGCTACAACCACGTACCAATAGTACGTATGCTGTTGTTCCACAGGAGGTAGGTTCAGTTTCACCGTGAATGCAAAAGCCGAGGTGGGCTGTGGAGGCGGAGTGACTGCATTGCTATTATTATTGGAGCTTCGCAACGCTGGGGGCGTGTGCCGAATCAAATTGCAGTGACACTCCACTAGACACGAGTCATCACTCGCTGTAATTTGAAAAGAGGGAGACAAAAAGCCTTATGCGTACCGGAAGCATGTGCGTGCGTGGGAGAAAATGTCATCACGCGGTCTCCGTGTTGAGTTGATGTTTTTATGCCGTCCTAGCGACGTCACCATGCAACATGTCATCAACGGCGACACCCCCCCAGATCGTGAGAACGTCAGCGATAGTCGTGCTCAAATTAATTGCTCCGTCCCGCTTGAAACGGAAAATCGCCCCCTTAAACCGCACAGGACCTCACATATATCATGCCTTTGGCGGTGGTGACCGGTAAAGATAATGTTCACGTTGTGGTACACTACCGGTCCTCTCATAAGACTGAAGAAATTCAGCCTGAAATTTCAGGGGAGCAAGAAATTCGGGAGCGGTTATACCATAGTTAGCGTGGAACATGCCCTTTCCCAAATAAGAAATCTAGCCTGGGCCAGTATCCCGGATTGTTATTAGAGTACCAGCACTGTACAAGGTTTCACACAAAAAACGTTCTACAACGCACCATCGGACACTCGTACGAACCACGAGCAATGGAACCAGGTGTATGCTATACAATGTATAAATAGTCCGAGAGTAACTGTATCCCCTCTTCTGCAGATACCACCGCGTGTTTAATACAGACAATGAAAAAAACATCCATCCGATAATAGATTCCCCAGTCAGAGTGCGATAGAACACAAAAAACCCAATAATATTATACCAGGTACAAAAAACAGGTGCATCTCTACTACCATGTACGAAGTATGCTGCAACCTCGGGAATCGCTATCGAACTTTTGTCACCCCGTACATTCGTCTACCCATGTATATGCATTCATGGTTGCTCCATGTGGGTGGAGAAAAACACGAAACGAATCCGTTTTTCGGCCGTAATTTAATTGGTGCGACGTCTACAGACTTGAGTATCGACCACCCAACCGGTCGCAGCTGACGTCGTTGAAACAATGGTATAAAAACACCATCATCGGGAAACATTCGACTACCCGCGCCCGGGTCAAAGACACAATACGCCGACCCGGCAAGCCACCACCCTGCGGTAAAAACAGCATTGGCCACTTGGTCGCCCCCGGCGAACGCATCTACGCGTTCGGGTCAAACCCCGCGGGGGGCGGAGGAGCTGGCACCGATCGCATCCAAGGGTGATCAAGAGCCGCTTGGAGGCCGATACGCAGAGCGGGGTTTTTGTGCAACATCCCCTTCAAAAGCGAGGCAAGCTCGGGCGAGATCGCCTCCCCCACGTCAATCTCCTCTCCCTTGATCTTGTCGAACAGCTTATCCAGTGAATCGTCGTGAAACGGCAGCCAACCGAATATCCAGCAGTAGAGGGTGCACGCCGCGGCCCAGGCGTCCGCGGCGCGCCCGGAGTAAGGTGCGCCGTCCCCTCTGACACTCTCCGGGCAGTGGAAGGTGTAAGTCCCCACCGAATTGGTCAGACCTTCCTCATCCTCGTCTGCGTCCACCCCCCCCCCCCCCCCCCCCCCCCGAGTCCTCGGTGTTTACCGGTCTTCGGGTGATTTTCACGAATCGGGCGCTTCCAAAGTCGCCGATTCGAAGGGTTCCATTCTCGAAGATCAGGAGATTGTCGGGCTGTTTTTTCGGGGATGGAGGGAGGGAGAAAGGAGGCAGTGGTGAACAGGAAGGCGAGAAATGTCAACGAACGCGTGAAACGGCTTCGTACCGACTGCGAATACAAGAAAAATGGTGTCACCTCTATCTCATGGTGGTAGTAGTGTGCCCACTCGACGTATTGTACGCATCTCCCAACCAGATACCACATAAACTTCCCTATAAATAGCAGGAGCGTACAGTAGTGACCTACAAACGGTCGCTGCTTGCATTAGTAAAAGTATAGCATGCGAGGACTAAGCTCGAGTCCTTGAGTCCTTGCTCTGGTATTCTAATGACAGCGGCCCCACTCGCACGAGGAGCCGAAGACAAACACTATAGGTGATGTTCTCGACCCACTTGCAAATGCGTTAACGAAATACTAGCCTACACCAAGGGGAAAAGTCGTGTAGCGACAGCGCATCAATGATAAGTTCCCTGCCCTAGTTATTTTATTTTCTCTGTTTTTAATCCCACGGTAACACGGCAATAATTGAAGCTAGGAGCCTCCCCAACATCTCTACCCCATGATGCACACCTTAATGTCGCGGTGGACAATCCCCTTCCCGTGGATGTACAGCAGCCCCTGCACCAGATCACGGAACAGCGGCTTTGCCTCGTCTTCCGAGTAAGCATTCGCCATGCCCCTGGCGCGTCCGTCAGCGCCCACAGCGCCCACGCCGGCTTTTGGGCGCTTGAATAATCCTGCCTCGTCGTCGTACGTCAGTGTCGGCCCTCCTTCCATATACTCCTGCACCATGCACACGCGCCCTTCGCTGAGACCGTCTGGATCCTCCCACTCTTCTCGCTCGTCCAAGACCTCGAACAGGAGCACCACGCTGCGGTGGTACAGATTCCGCATTACCTCTATTTCTTGGAGCATCTGCGACAACCACAAACACCAACGTGTGCGGTAGAGCCACAGTACATAGTGGCGAAGGAGGGGGCGAGGAAGGCGGGAAGGGTGCGGGGGGGAAGAAGGCGTTTATAGCAACGGGTTGCAGCCCATGCTACGAATTACAGACCCCTACCGGTACGCCAGGCAGCAAGCACCACTCTCAACTGTCTGTCCTCAAAGTATAGGACTCTTAATCCTCGTTGTGGTTGACTTGACGGGCGCAACATCAGCACGCGAGCAACAAAATAAACGCGAATCGTGCACGAACAGGGGACACCAGTTTAATCCATATTCCATCAGCGGTACACCACACGCAGTACTAATACTCGTAGTGGCTTGTACTGTTTTTTTCTTGTCCGAACTGCTGCCTCAGCGCCTACCTCTTTCAGCTTTCCGTCTCAAGTAAATACACGTGGCAATCAGTTGGTGGTCGAAAAATACCTCGTCATATACTTCGTTTGACGGTTTACTTTATACGTACGTACTGTTAGACATGTAGCGTTTAAACTTGAACGAACCTCGCTTCGACCGAAAAGCGACAGAAAAAAATGCCCTGTCGGGTCTGCGAAATTTACTGGAAATTTACAGACGAGAAGCATTTCACTTGTGCACGCGACGGCGCACCTTATCCTCCGCAGTGACCTTCCGCATGCCCCCTGACGGAACATTCACATACTCGCTGAGCCGTCGCAGTCGCGGCTTGCTCATGATTTTCATCGCGAATCGTCGCCAGGGGGTCTTGCCGTCGCCGACGCGCCGCTCGCATAAATGCACTTTGCCGTACGCACCGCGCCCTAACTCCTGCAGGAGGACGTACTCGTTGACAGTTTGCTGGCCTTGTTCGTTTCTGCCAAAGCACACGCTTTCAGAAAACACGCAGTCCCATTGTCGCTCTTCCTCCGGCTGTCCAGGCGTGGGGACCCCTGGCGACTGGAGTAGGAGAAAACGAGACGATATTCGTGTAATAACGTTAGGCTAAGCGGGGTTTCCTGACAGTGGATGTGTGCCTGTCTCCGTGGAAATTGGTAGTATTCCGAAGATCCTGCGGTTGTCTCAAAGCGGCCAACGAATGCCCGCCGAGCTAGGGTAAGATTCCTGACAGTGGATGTGTGCCCGTCTCCGTGGAAATTGGTAGTATTCCGAAGATCCCGCGATTGTCTCAAAGCGGCCAACGAACGCCCGCCAAGCTAGGGTAAGGCGGCCATTAATACCGCGGTTATTATGCGCTTGCTCATGGTCACGCGGTGCTCTTCGACGAGCGATGCAAACAAGTGGATGGAGATCATGGAGCAAGAAGATGAACCTGTTCTTGCTCTCAGCTTGCATTATCACGTGTACCGCCAAAACTCCCAGTATCTTCGAGCAAGAAGATAAACCTGTTTGCTCTCAGCTTGCATACCAAGTATACCGCCAAAAGCTCCCAGTATTTCAGCTACCAGTACAGTCCCTCATAGTCTGACAAGAGTACGCCATGCCCGAAGGCGCATGCCACGATAGAGGTAGCACTCTTTGGCTTTTTTGTTTCTGAATGACGGGGCTCCTTAACCCAAAGTCGTCGGAATGTCACTCTTGTTTTGCAATAAGATTTTCCTGTATACCTAGCCCATAGGTTTGTTCATCGGGTTGCACTTTCAGTTTAATCAAAATCAGTTGTCGGGTGAGGTTTACAGCTCCTCAAGTGAGGAGCACGAGAAACAAAAGGGTGCACCTCTATCGTACTATTAGTAGCATGTGTCCGAAGTACTTTGCATTGTTGTGCTGCACTATTGTGACCTTCATCGAATCAGTCGTAGTTCCCCGTTGGGAGAGATGTGCCACGTACTGCACTCATCACTCAAATATACAAGAACGCTGGAGACAAACCCAGCAGGCTAGAGGCTACATCGCAATCCTGAAGCGGTTTATGGTTTTCTCTGCTCATCAGAGAGATGTCGTGGTTTCTCTGCTACAAGCAACAGACAACAGCAGTTGGTTGGTGTTGAACAGAAGTTGGAGTTACATATCATACCGTCTCCAAGGGAAATAGTTCAGTGATTTCTGTCGCTGAAATAATGATAGCTGGGATATTTTCGAGGCAGCTGCTGCCTGTGCGCCTGTGTTGGTTCGTACTCGTTTTCGAAATTGCACATCTTGTACATACAGCAGTAACAGGTACAGCAGTCGAGAGCTGTTCTTGCGCCGTTGCCCAGACTGCATCTGCTTCGCCCGTGCCTTGTATTTCAACATTGGGCAATAACCAAAAACAGGTGTATCTGGTCACGTTTGACCCAAAAACAGGTATATCCTCAAATCAACTAAAAATATACGCCACAGGAACCACGCGATTGGCCTAAAGGCAGTGATACACATTATTAGACATTTCCAACCATTTTGCCCCATGGCACGTCGCGGCACGTTTTTCGGCCTTT
>JAYJMJ010000001.1:1922521-1933273 GCA_036873875.1 Laminaria ephemera
GATGAGTTTCCACGGTATCCTACCGTGGGGGGACTCAGTCGTTGTAGACTGCATGAGCTTCCGATTGGGACCTGGCTAGTAGTTGACGGAGGGGGAGACGGGATTTAGGAGTAGAGACCGGTTGTATACCGAAACGGTTGGTTGCGGTAGACTTGTCTCTCGGGGGGTGCTCTCCCTCCCAAGTCACAGACAAAAACAATAATCAAGCAATTCGAAAGATATCAAATAAACGATGTTAACAGCCCCAATGCGGCAAAAGTCAGGATGGGAACGACCGTACCCAACGATTGATACAGCTAAACAATTCAACGTTATCCGTCACCTTCTAAACTAAACCCAGTACCTGGTACAAAAAAGTGCCGAAAGAAAACTTCACATAACACAGACAACGTCGCTTTGAGTTGAACTCTAGACGTGAGTTGAAAACGAGGTACTCTACGAGGAATGCATACAAAGTGGTCATTCAAGGCTAACTTTCTAATCAGAGACGCCGCGGGAGATTCACCAACGTAGAAAGCAGCAGCATTCACAAAGGGTCATAATAACCTTATACAAACAAACTCCCCTTCTAGTTAGAATATCGAACAAGGGAAGCGACTGAAACATGTTCACAAGTCTTGAATACATATTCTACCACGCAAGAGAAGCACATAGCTTCATCGGGGCCACCGCGCCGGCAGGCCTTCCTGCTCCCCATCCCGGTACAGGAACGGAAATAATATAATATTGCAGGCTTCGTCGAGAGATGGACAACACACAATCTCCGCCGCTTAATTTCGTCCGCCCACGAGAATGCTCAGTGAACGACCGCAATTGCTCCGCGCACGAGAGTACTCGGTGAATGACCGCAATTGCTCGTAGAAGGCGCCCTCGATGTAGTGGATCCTAGGCTAGGGCGATAGTTGTTTCGCCCGTAGCACTCTCCTTTTTGTCGACATTGTACCTAGCGACGAAATTGAAGTAAAGCAGAGCGATGGCGGTGAATACCCATGCTATAAAACATTACACATATCTACAACTACTGTAGACTATAGGTACATAATGGCTGGGAGTCTTCCATTACCTTCGTTTTACAAAAAATAAAAACATTTTTTTATAAAATTAAAATGACACCTCAGCCGAGCTTCAGCTGCGAGGCTGAGATCTTCGTCGAAACGCATACCAGGTATTTGCAAGTTGCGTGTAACAAATCGATCGCGCGTGCTACGGGGTTATGACCTCGTGAAGGATTTGCCGCACTATTGTAAGTGCGGCCGACGGCCAGTCCTCCGGTGTCTCTGATAAGTTCTAGCGCAAGCGCAGTGGACGTTGGCAAATATGGAACATGCATACCCTTGGATACGGGATCTGCACATCTAACGCATCTATACCGACGCGTGGTACGGGAAACACCTAACTTCAGAAACATGATGAAGAAACCCATGGCCTACAACGAACAGTATCTTAAAACACAAATGGGATTCCATCGATAGTGGGTACGAAGTAGTTCCTCAGTTGAGCAGCCCGTCAGTCAGAAATATGTTGGCCCGAAAGCGCCATCCCTATCGTGACATGCGTTTATCTCAGGGTATTCTAGCCGCCGTCAGCGTCAAGTTAGTTGTGGCTCACCAGTCCTGGAAAGCGTCAGCATCCTCGCTCTCGATGGGCTCCTTCAGGTCGCCCAAGCCTGCGCGGCGGAGACCTTCGATGGCGATGAACACCACAGCCATCATAAAATCTATCGAAAAAATGGTTAAAGAGAAGGCGTTGTGGGCGAGGGGGAACGAGGAGCTGGCGGCGGGTGACGCGTGTTAACATAGGGGTAGCACTGTTTGGCCCAAACATTTCTGACTGACGGAGCCCCTCTACCGAGGGAGCTACCCAATATCGTTCGAATACCATTCGTGTTTTACAATGTTTCTAGTTGTACACATAGGCAATGGGATTGTTCATCTGGTTGCACTTTGTTTTTTTTTCTCGGAGTCAGTCGTCCAGGGCTTCTCAAATGAGGAACCTCGGAAACTATATGTTCACCCCTACCGTGGCATGCGTCAAGTACATAACCGTCGTTCCAAGCTTTGGCTTATTTCGCGCCAGGTCTCGATGATGTATCTTTAGAATGGAGGGACACACGAAAACGGGAGCTACTATAGTGTTATCTGGCCTCGTTAGACTATTGCATTTCTTGCTTATTCGTGAAGATACACCTTGAAGGCATTGTTCGTGGAAGCTACTGATGTCTTCGTTTCTAGTATGCCTCTGCTTTTCATCGTGGCACAGCCAGGCCACCGGAGCCTCAAATTCTTGACCGTGGCACAGCACCGCACGGTACTTCCCGCACGGCATTCTAGCATATTGCCTCCTCGCACACTATTCTACCTTATTGTACCGTAATTTTTCAAGATAACTCACATGCAGTCATGTACTGCCATTGGTCAGCGTGTTCCCAGCAGGTGGCCGTGGTCACGACGCCGTCCGCATCCGTCTGGGTGTCACAACGGGTTCGGGGGGGTACTCATTATCATGCATGGCTGTAGTCTTTAGGCCATAGACCCTCGCATCCTGACCAAGGCGGGACTGGGCACGCCGTGTTTTCGCCGACCATGCAGGGGACAACTCTAAGGACAAACGTGTGCGCTGTAACCACTATCGCGCGCCCCTGAAGAGACGGCGGTTGCAGGGTGGCTACTTTATTAGCGTTAGGCATGGCGTGGCCGTGAATGGCCAACCAAGGCCTTGCGGGAGAGATAATGACGCCGAGCAACGGAATACATCCGCTTAGTTTGCGTATTTCGTACTTTGCCTCTTAAATAATCAAATTGGAGCACCCCCACAGTTTAGCTGGCTGTCCTGATAGTTAGCAAATTGACTCAATATTTTGGTGCCAAGAGATTGAGCGCCATGCAGGTGGGCCTGATTTAGCGGTTCATTATGGGTAGAGGACTGTACACGCGCACTTGACTCTCGTGTACGAGCACGAAAGAAAGCGCTTCGGTCGCCAACACCCCAAAAACTTGAAAAAACAACTAGGCGGTTACGCACACACAACTACACGCACATTTGGTCCCGGGCGAATCACAGAGCACAGCGCGGAAGGACTTAAGAAAAACATTCAGGTAGTACCGAAGGGTAATAAAGTTGAATTGTGCAGAGCACGAGGGCTTTCATTGATTCCCCGCGCACCTCAAAGCGAAACAGAGCTAAACGAGTGAGGGTTCGAAATGATCTGCACACTACCGTGGAGCTTTACACTTACCACAGCGGTGCAAAGGTCGCTGACGGTTTCATGAAACGTGTCGAAACCAGCCACCTGAAGAAAACACCGTCAAACAAAGACAAGGAAGTGAACGGGGTAGGGGAGTCATACACGAACGGCTCACCGTTTCGAAGCAATTGCATGGTTCGATTTTCCTGTCTTTCCGGGGTAATCAATTTCTTCAATTAATAATACGAATGTACCCAGAAATTGTAAACGCGACGAGGGCTGGCTTGCACAAAATGGAGAGGTGATGTTAAGCTTCTAAGAGTGACCAAACTTTTCCCTAGGGCATCTGGAGTCACGCCGCATATTATGCGCTATCACGCTGCACATTGTTCATGGCTATCGAACAACGCATTTATCAGCCATAAAAAAAGCAGGGCTTTTCACGGGTCGGGTCACTTCTCGGGCGTCGGGCCTGACCCGACCCGACCCGACCCGTTAGATTTGAGAACCTCCTGATCCGACCCGACCCGACTCGACCCGACCCGCCCCGACCCGTGAGATTTTCGAACACCTCCTGACCCAACCCGATTCGACCTGCGAGGTTTTGAAAACCTACTGACCCGTGAAAAACCCTGAACAACAAGAGGCAGTACCACCAGTCCAGTCTGGGGGGAGGGGGCTGCTCACCGGGACGTGGATGACGCCGACCGCTGAGAAGACAGCAGCGATAAGAGCCCAGACGGATGCTTGCCACCATTTGCGATCGACGATGTGCACCAGTATGGCCACCCAGCACAACGACACAAGGATAGCCCCGCCCTTCAACCCGAGGATGCCCCTGATAACGAAACCCGTCATTGTGTATATCAGGTAACCCATTGGGTGAAAATGTGTGAGCTTGTGGTGCTCGCGATTCCTGTTGGTTATTTTACAAGCGAATGCGAGTTTCAAAGTTACACCGCGCCAAAAAATAGGGACTCCTTTCGAGCTGGCTGGAGCCTATTTTCTTATCCGCCGACCGAGGTTCATCTATACGGTTCTCCAAATTGTCAACCAGCACACACACGTTGTCGATAGCTACAAATATCCTGCTGAGCGAAATCTTAGCGATAGCCATGTAATCTTTATGAATGCTCTCTGACAAACATGAGCTAGCGTTTGACACCGGAAGCGCAGCAGTACGCAAGGCACACAGCACCAGGTGGGCTCGAGGTTATTCGTCGCGAGATTAAATCAGCCCCAGAACCAACAGATATCTTAACACTCAAACAAGGAATGGCAATCGCTTCCATTCACGAAAACATACCGGATAGCAAAACCAGACACTGACGCTTCCCCCATCGGAATTGATCATTGGCTTGGATACACATTAATCGCGGCTATACACAAAACATAAAAGTAAACCCTGCCGAAGAGAAAATCGAATCGTTCACACCCTTCGCTTTGCGGGCGCCAGCAGTAGATCCGTGGGAGCTAACTAGTCACTCCATCGCCCGATCGACCGAAAGACCGACTGCTTGAAGAAGGGGCAAAAAGTCCACCACATTTCCTCTCACCACCAACCTTCGGTGAGGCTGGGTAGATTGCTGTTGTAGGCGGTTCCGTCTTCGGCAAAGCTTGTGCGCGGCACGCGATCGGCGATGTTCGTCGCCCAGTCTGCGTCGGCCGAGAAATTGGGCGAGAGAGAATCAGGGCATGTGTGCATTCGCGCATTGATTTAGATTTGTTGCATTGTCGGTAAATCGCAATTTCATATATCCATAGATCCATTAAAAGGAAATACGTCTGGAACGTCTTGTTCAGTGTCTGGAACATCTTTGTTCAGCGTACATATACGTAGCACGAAATAACTAGTTTTTTAGTTCGTAGTTGCATACGTGCCACAAACCAGTTGTCCTAATACACACTTGCTGCAGCAGATCTGCAGGTTCGTTGAAGATATCATATTAAAATGGTATAAGCTGAGGGCAAGATTCCATGATTTCTTCAAGCTGTGTGTTCTCGAGTTTCCCCATGAAGCTTGCTCTTCAATTGCTCCAATCACCGGTCTCACAAAACCAGCAATTGATATAATCCACAAATAATCTCCTTACTCCTTTGACTTATGTGGTCTTTCAAAAAGCATTTGTCCACCGGCGCTCTGACGCTACGCCGCACACCTGTGTGTGGTATTTTTTTGCCGTTGCCACTTGTTCGCGTGCTCTTGCTTGAATATCCTTTGCTTTGTTCTTAAGATTGGACAAGTAGATGCTCTGCTTATCTTGGTATAGAGTCGTCGGCGATACACGACTGCCGAGAAAACACACCGCATAAAAAAAAAAAACGATGCAAGATCGACACTCGCGAAACAAGGGAAACACCTCGCGACTGCCGTAAGGTTCTACCGCACTCAGCCTTATTCCAACACAGCGGATTGTCGAGGTCGCACTTGCACCTAACGTGCGCACAACCAGTACGTAAAAGCTACTACTACAGTAGGAAAATGGTACACCATCTATCCCCCTTTGGCCTTTTTCCCGTTTCAATCAGCCAAGCGACATACGCCCGCGTTGCTTCGTCTCTTTCATGCACAACGCTGTTAACAGAGTTTTGTGTATCCCAATGTGAACATACGCTCGCGTTGTCACTTTTATTCACAACGCTGTTATTTTTTTTGTGTATCCCAAAGGTGTCTCCGCCGACATTCGCACTCACCTGCAATGGAAGGGAACAGACCAAACAGCACCGCGGCGTAGTGCCTGGCCGGAAGGAAGCGAAGGCACTCTTCCAAGAGAGTGAGTCCGACGAACAGTACGATGGGGCCGATCGTCTGCTGGTTTATGACGGACCGGATGAGGGCAATCAGGCCAAACCACGACAAGAAGAGGTAGACGACGCCGTTGATGAGACTGTGCACCCAAAACGCGTGGCGTGTCCGATGACAGGGTGAAAGGCGAACGGTGGTCGACGGGGAGAGGGAAAGTGAAGTGAGGAATTTAGAGATATTGACAGCGCTCGTACAATCCGCCCTCCGGCCGGCAGTGCGACAAACGGACGACCGACAATGCGCTCTTGCAACACCTATTACCAGCCACGACAGTGTTTTGCGTGATTTGAGATAGTTCAACTTTGACCGACCGCCTCTGCATTGAGATGTTCGACCCTAAACCCTCCTCTGATATTTTTCATCTCTCTGCCAACCGTTCACTCAATCAATCCTTCAACGCAGCAAAAGAAGCAGCATCTCACAGGGCAGACCCCTGACGCGAGAGCATCTCCAACAAACGTACCTAAAGCCGGTTTTGGCGCCCGATTTCTTGTACGCGGGATGCCCGAAAAACATGGTTGTTTCGAACGGCGACCCGAAGAGGGAGGCGATTATCGTGCCGATGCCGTCAACGACCATGCTCTCCGTTATTGGGTAAGGGTCGCCTGCGTGGTGGAAGAAGGGGGAAGGGAAAGGTAGGGGCGGTGCGAGTGCTCATTTGTTGCTTGCCCTAGTCATTTGACCACTGATCACGCATCCTTTTCGAGACGGAGCGGCCGGGGAGGGGGGGTGTACTCATTCCATGCATGGTCGTAGTCGTATGACCATAGACCCTCGCATCCCTACCAAGCCGGGACGGAGCACGTCGAGTTTTCACCGACCAGGCAGGGCGGGTTAACGGTGCGCGTCGCGCATCGTTTACGTGTTGGCGACTTTTCTGCACGTTCCGATCCGTCCACCGTCGTTGGAAAACACAGCAAGTTCGTATGATATCCTCCCGCGTGTCACTCTGCCTCGCTCATCGTCGTCAAGGATTTTTCGTGGGTAGTCTATCTGACCAACTGAACGTGATGGCAAGGAGGGCAGTGGGCACGGGGGGTCTGAGTCTGAATGTTTGGAAGCCATGAACCTAATCCATTTGATCGGTTTTAGTGTATCGCTTCCTGGATCATCTTTGGTACTTACCTTGTGGTACATGCATGGTATTCGGCTCCCTCGCAAATGTATTCGATTTTTGTCGGTTATGTCGTGCTTGTCGTCGCAGAGACCGCCATCGGGCGGCCGTTGGATGAAACTTTCGGGCAAACCCTGTAGGCCCAGCCACGATAACACTACCTCGGGGGCAATAGATAGGGCCGTCAAGGGCACTGCCGTTTCTACCTGGAACGGTTCCCTTGGTCTACAATCAGGTCCCGACAGTCCTCTTGATCCTCCTACCCACAGTTAGCCTAACACGCATGTACTCCCTTTCCTAATACCTTGAACAAGCAAAAGCAAGAGGGATGAGAAAAAAAGACGCAGTGCATGAAAAGCGGAATGCACACCAGTCCGGAAACATCCACACCCTGCACTACAGACGAACCAACGTCAGTGCAAATAATACGGCTCACGTTTACATCGTGCACTGTACCTGCGGCCTTAGCGCTGACGAGGGCCATGAGAGACGTGCCGACGGAGGCAATGGCGATAGGGAAAATGATGCCCAGGTAGTCCTTTGTGCCGCCGAAGTTTTCAACAATTTGGTGGCCGGTCCATACAGGTCCGTACCTACCCCGGGCAAAAAAGAAGCAGCCTAGAATGAGTATACAACGAAACGAAATCTCCTAAACGGTTCACGCTTGTTGTGTTGCAGATTCGGCGTATACCTGTCGTGTTACGGGCCCGTCGTCACGCCAAGGGCGGGAGGAGGCTTCATAGCCGCGATTTGGTCAAAAACAACGAGTGAAGACACCGTTGGGAACCAGAAATTAGCCGAACGCACAGAGTGCTTTTGTTTGCCGCCGGTATCTCGCGAGAACGCCCTCCTTTCGAACAACAGATACAGATACGACACCGCTGTCAGCCCTGGATGTGCGAGTAAAGCTCTCACCACTTCACAAGGTCGGCCGCGTCTTCCACATCTGCAGACTTATTGAGGCCGGTGATCCAGCCCAGAGTAGCACCTACGATGATCACCTTTTGGCGACAAAGATATTCGTGGTTGGTGGGAGCACGCGCGGGCATGGGGGTCTAGTGAGTGTCAATGGCAAGTCGTGCAGGTAAAAACATGACAGGTAGCACATCTTCGAGGCAGCACCGTTTGTCAGGTAGCGCATACTCGAGACAGCACAGCTTGTTGGGCTTTGCTTAAAACATGGTTAGCAGCAGTGGTCACGGGGGCTTCGAGCGGGGAGAGTCGTAGCCGGGGCTTGACACAAGCTTACAATTGAGCACAGTGTGCTACATCCAGATGTACGTCGATGACGTTGTCCAACTACTAACCCCCTTCCCAGCTGCAATGCAGAAGAGCGTAGAACTCACATAGTGGGAGAATGTGAACTGTGCAAGGAGGAACGGGATGTGTTAGAGGAGATAAGGAAATAGGCGAATGTGACATGGAGAAGTTTGGTACGCTAGATAGTAGCGAGGAAACGATCGCTATCCTGGGATATAGATGGTGGCCACAGACGGCCAAACAGGAAGGGGATAAGATTAGCAACAAAAAAATGTAATATTTGGAAGAAACGTAATGAGCGCCCAAACATTGGAGGCGTCTCTATTAGGAGTAGGAACGGTGCTCCGTCTCGAAAGGGGTGATTGTTCAATGGTCAAATGACCAAGGCAAGCAACCAATGAGTACGCCCCCCCCAGCTGTTTGCCCAGCGACCATTTTGCTTCTGACCTGCAGAGCTTCGGGTATCTTGTAGTTGCCCCAACCGGCGCGGATTCCGCCGTACCATCCAAGGAAGAAAGTAGTTATGGTCTGGAAGCAGATAGCGCGGGCAGAACAAGATCGCTCGTGGTGAGATGGCCAATGGCTATTGGCGGACGATCTTAAAGGAATAAAACTCTCGCAGCGCCTGTACCGCTGTACCGTAAAATATCTGCACCCCCCTCCCCCACGCCTCGTAGGCATCATTTCTTCTTCTGGTGGTGCATTTGCGCGATCATGGTGCCGCATGCATACGGGGGGGACGCGCAGTGGCTTGGAGGGGGCCTGTAATGAATTTCGCCCTCAAACTCGAACGACCAGCAACTAACCACGGTCGCGAAAGAAAATCAACCAACCACGGCGGAGCAATGTCGAATCCGGCAGCATTCCTGCTTGTCAAAATAAGGGAGAGACCTTTCGCTTTTCCACAAGCTTGCCCGGGGGGACGGTGTGTATGATCGAAATATACTCAACGTTGCCAACAGAAACGTCTGATTTTCACTCTGCTCGCTCGTGATAAGAAGGACGGTTAAGGGTCTTCTTTGTCCCGCAAATTAGACCTCCCGAACTGCAACAGAACGTGTACTGGGTCCTGAGGCGACAGATTTGCTTCGCCGTGAGAGAATGTCTAAAACGAGTCTCTTATCGCGCGAGTGCTGTTTCCCCAAAACACGAGTTGTTACAAAAACACTCCCATCAGTATATAACGCACCATGAAACCGACGAGAGGGGCGCCGAAGGGTGTGGTAGCCTGCTCCAGGCCAAGGAAGGTGAAACCGATACCCGCGACGGGCACGAGGAGGGCTGCCGGCGGGATGACGCGGAGCATTTGTGGACCGAACGCTCCCAGCACGACCGAGATGACGCCAGTGATGAAGTTTGCCGCAAGCGCCACGTTGTACGCCCTCAGGAAGCTGTGTGAGCGTCGCCGCCACCGCGTTGCCGCATTGTCGTGTTGTTTCATTATCACAAGCGCGAAACGGAAGGAGGAGGGATCGGAGACGTTACCAGGTATGTATGTTGACACGTGCCACCGTGGGGGTACGTAGCACCTAAATTTTCTCGGGCACTTGAAGAACTCAATACCTCACCCAACAGCCGACGTTGAGAAAAATTGTCAGCTAAGTCCGACACACAATCCCATGGGCTAGGTATCTATAACGGATGATCTTTAAAAGTACGCATCGGATCCAAGGATCTTGGGTAGCTCCTCATTTGGTTCATTTGAGGAACTCCGTCAGTGAGAAACGTTTGGGCTCAAAAGCGTGATACCCACGGTAGCACGGTTCTGCCGTAGGTTTGGATCTCGAGCAACAAAATGCGTGGCTCGGGACAAACCTTGGTAAGGTTTGAACAAGAGACAGTGCTGCAGTGCTTCAGGCTGAACTTCATCAAAATTCTTGAGGTTGCGAAAACTCGATAACAAAGGGAAATTCCGACCAAAAGCGGAGCATTCTCCCATTTACTGGGATAGGTCTGCGTTCATGATTCGGCGCACATGCGCACCTTGGGACTGACCGGAACTCGCAGAACGGTGTGAAACAACAACGCATGATCACGATAGCGACAGGGAGTAAACCGGCGTTTGGTGAACAAGATGGTACGAACGGTAACAACATGAGGAGGCAATGTGGCTTCAAAAACGAGCCGCCATGCGAAAACCTTTGAGCACCAGCGACAACAACACTAATCAAAAGTGCAGCAAATGGGCAAGACATGCTAGGTAGGATTTCAACGCTTCACGCATCGTCGCCCTTCGCTCACTTTTCCGACGGAGTGCCCGTCGATGCGAAGTAGACGGGGTAGATAATGTTGAACACGAACGCGAAGGCACCCGGGGTGCTTGTACCGTAGGGCTACGGGAGTGAGGGGGGGAGGGGGGGTCCGAAAGGAGCGAGACGCACCGTAGGC
>JAYJMJ010000001.1:1933373-1944125 GCA_036873875.1 Laminaria ephemera
GTAAGAACCTAATTTTTTCGATTTTGACGTAATTCGCGTAAGTATAAACTATCCCAGCCGTAATCCGACATCATTGTTCGGGAGTATCTCCGAGGGCGTCCAAATCTTCCGCAGGGGCGGATAGAGGCCCCGAAGGGGTCGGGAGCCGTAAACGCGGAGCGCTCGGGCGCTTGATCGCGATCGGACGGGATAGGTACCGTCGGAACAGGCGTTGGGGACCGAGATGGACCCGGGGCGACCGCGAAAGGCGGTCCAGGGCGCGGAACACGCGGCAGGGTGCTAACTCGAGGAGAAGGCACGTGGGGGACCCTGTTGCGTCCGAAAATATAACCAACATCGGGCTGCGCGCCGCCGGGTTCAGCGGTTGTTTTTCGGCGTGTCCGAGTGGAAATGCGGCCCGAAGGCGGCAGTGCCGCCTGGACCTCCATGGGGGGCATGAGGGGCGGTGTCGATAACGGTGACTGAGTAACCCCGGAAGGTACCGCGAAAATCGGGGTAAAAGCGGCGTCGGCGGCAAGTAAAAAGATTGGCCGGCCGAGGCCGGCATCACCGGTATCGACGAAAGCAGAATAACGAGCGACGAATCTCGAACTAGGGGCAGAATAATCACCGATCGTCGTACGTGACCCGTGTGCGCGAAATCGCGAAAGTCAGCGGGGGTTAAAGGGAGCCCACCCAAAACGTCGCTATCGGGTCGGGGCACCAGCCCACCCAAACAAGTGCCGGGGATCGACGAGGAGGGGGTGAGCAGACCGCAGGCCCTGGCGAGATATATGGTCTCGTCGTCGACAGGGATGAAGCGGCCATAACCACTGCGGTCGTGCTCAGTTGCCGGCTGTGGCAGACGGGAGAGGAAATCGGCATTACCGTTGGCGCTGCCCTTTCGGTACTCAAGTGTGTTGTCGAACGGGGTGAGGTAGTCGAGCCACCGCTGGACTCGCGCGTTGTGGTCTCCATCTTTGCCGAGATTTTCCAGAGCCTTATGGTCCGAAAGGATCGAAACCTCGTGTCCCAAAGGTAGCCTGTAAGACGTTGATCGCCCAAATAGTGCTGCCAGCATCCAAATCGTGCGGAGTTCAGTGTCGTTCAGAGTCGAGGGTAGCGCGGCTAACAAAGGCCATCGGCCGCACGCAGTCGTCTGGCTGCTCCTGCTCAAGCGCAGCACCAAAACCACCGATGCTGGCGTCGCAATACACCCGGAAAGGGCGGGACCCGTCTTCCCCGGCGTCCCAATCCGTGAAGACGAGGACCGGCGGAGCGGCGAGTTCCACGAGCAAATCACGCACTATGGCCTCCATGACCGGCGTGAACAAAATTTTGGCGCCCTTTTTGAGGATGGCGGTGATTGGTCGTATTCGTTTTGACATATCTCGCAGGAACTTGAGGTAGTACGAGAGGCCGCCCAGGAGGGAGCGAAGCTGTTTCAGATGGCCTGACATGGGCGTGAGGGTCAGGACCTACCCTTTCTCGGCATTCGGGTGCACGCCCGCATGCGAGATGGAATGACCGAGGAAATCAGCGTTCGTCGCGCCGTTCCGGGCTGTCGAGGGCGGGAGCTTTAGTTTGTGACTGCGCAGTAGCTTGAAGAAGGTGCGAATGGCCTTCATGTGAGCCGATGAGTCGAATCAAATACGATCACATCGTCGATGTACGCCGCTACCTGTTCTAAACACTTGGTAGCCTCGTTGATGAATTTGACAAACCAACCAGGCGATGCGCTTCTGCCCTGAGGCATGTCCAGCCATTCGTAAAGACCCGTTGGGGTGCAAAATGCCGTGGGTGGAACCATGTCCTTGTGCGCGATGATCTGGTGGAACGACGACAAGAGGTCGAAGATGGAGAAGACGCACCCCTTGCCCAAAGAGTCCAGGCACTGATCCACGCGCGGAATGGACAGCTGGCTGAGTTTGGTGACGTCGTTGAGCTTCTTGTTGTCAACAGTAATCTGTACACTGCCAGACCCTTTTTGGGATGACCACCAGAGGGCTCGAGTACGGCGAGGTCGAGTGCTGGATCAGGCCGGCAGCGAGATACTGTTTCAGGGTGACGTCCATCTCTTTGGCCAAAATTGGATTGATGCGATGAGGCCGGGAGGTACCAGGTGCGCTGATCTCTGGAACCGAAATCTCGAAAGGCATCAGAGAGCAGGAACCAAAATCCGTCTTAGATTTTGAAACAACTTCCGGAACCTCACAGAGATCGTCGCCCAGCTGTTCGATGACCGCAGGGGTTCATTCAGAGCCATGTAAATCAGAAGCTATGTCGCGTACATGCGACGGCCGGCGGTCCCACACGTGCAGGAACGAAGGGCGTTGTTCAGGAGCCAAACGTTCTAGCAGGGCAGGCGAGGACGAGGCCGTGGCTGCAGCTGCTGGAGGAGAAGGTTCCGGAAAGGCCGCGACCGCAGGCACGTCCGTGGACGGGGAAAGGGCAGGACCTACGTCCGTACGTTGTACAACGTCAATGGGCACACGCATCAAAGGGGCGTGGGCGACCCGCAGAAGGTCGCGGGATCAAGGTCGGCAGCGCCAACCATTGGCAGGAACTGCCGCCCTGAGGCGACAAAATGTTCTTCAGAACAAAGAAGGTCCGGCTGAGTAAGCATTTCGTCGAGATAGTGTCCAGAAAGGGCTGGTATCCCGATACGTCGGACTAACTCAACCGCGATCAGTTGAGGCTCGGCTGACAAATGGACGCTATCGGCTCCATCGTAACGGAGGTGAAAACCACCGCCAGAGGCGAGGAGATCGGACACAAAAGCCGATGCGCCCGAGGCGGCGTGGTGTGATAAGGTCAACTGCTCAACAATTCGGTGGTCCTGCGGGACGAGGAGGGAGGGGGCGGTAGGAGCGCGTGTTAAAATGCATCGAGCTATCGCGTCAAAGAAACACAGCGTTTTGTATCACCGAGGGAGGAACTACTCAGACCCGTTGACTGACCAACCCTGAGAAAATGGGCGCTCAAACGGACGCTCGTCGATGTTCGCCGGGGAGCAGATTCCCCAAATCCCCCCGAGGAACGAGGAGCAGAGTCCTGCTCGCAATGGGCGGTGGCCGCATCAGCCGAAATCATCTTCTCGAGGACGTCTCGGCGAACGAAAGGCTGAGGGGAGCATGTGTCCAAACGCGCGATACCACCAAAAGCTGTAGAAGCGGTGGTCCCCCTGTGGACGACCATTTTTGTGGTGAAAGAGGCGTTGTCGAGTATGTTCGTGCCCCCGACCCAGTCGGGGCTGTGCTCGGGGAACGAGGGCACCTCCACGAGGACGAGAACTGCGCTAGAGGCGACAGTCAACACTTCATGGTTGGGGTCTGCAGTCGCGATAGAAAAATTGGTCGAAACCTCCGAAGGAGCACCGGGGAAGGCGCATGCCGAAGCTTGAAGAAGCGGCCGAGGCGCGGGGTTAATCTCCTAAATTGTTTCGGACGATGTCAGACTGCAAAAATGAGGAAAGTAGGAGGGGTGGGCCAACCCGTCCTTATTGGGTCGGATGAGGTCGCGGACGGTTGAAAGAGCCTGTCCGAGCAAGCTATTGCCTCGCCATAGACAGAGGTCATGAGCATCTCGGTCGTCCGCCATCAGACCAACGCCCCATACAGGGTCAAAAGGGCTGGCTTCGGCTAAGAGCTTATTGCCTGTATTCAAAAGGTGGCGTTTCATCGCCGCGTTTTGCGTGAATTTGGCCAAAATCCCTGCGAGAACGGTATTTTCTCGTTCACGCTCCCAAACTGTGTGGTCGAAACTAAGAACGCTGCGGCCAATGCGTTTGTGTGTTTGGGGATCCGATGAGCACATAATGCATTCCAACGAATGGTGGTCATGAAAGAGACGCGCTTTTTCCGCCATCATATGCTGCAATGCGCAATAATGCGAAATGTCGTCAACCACGAACGTCGATGGCGCCCATTGTGAGAAAATGGACGGGGGCTGCCAGAACAACACGATGTTTTGCGAGGAATATTTGTGTGTAGGGTCAAACATCGAGGGGGCCGAGCCGTCGGTGTCATCGTTGGAGCGCGCAGTGTGGTCCTTTGGGGGCACTGGATCTCAGACACAAGACAAGGGGCCGGACCTACGGTCACCGGCTTCGTGGCGTCATCGCATTTAGGGGGAAAATCGTCAGAAGGAGCTCTCTCTGCGTTCATCGATCGAAATCCAATCGGGGCAGTGGGCTCAGAGCTGCGTCTGCTTGACGAGAGCTGCAGTTCATCGGCTTGACGGCGGGGGGACAATCCGGTTACGTTGACCAGAGGCTGTGGAGTCACCACGGGTTCGACGGGGAGTGTTGGGAGCGCCTGTGCCACTGACGCCGTTGAAGACATAACGGGGTGCACGTGGGCATACAAAGACGAAGGAGAGTCTGCCGACACTCCAGACGAATTTCTAAACGGGTAGCGGGCGAGCGGCTTGTGGGTGCCCGCTCGAGGGCGGTCTGGTCCTGTAGACCTGCTTGAGAGGGCGGACGAGGTAGCTAAGCCCGCCTAGTTCTCTGCGATAGGGAACATACCAGAACGCCAGCCGTTCATGCGAGGGAACGCCGAGTCGAGCGCAAAGTAAATGCTCGGGGTTCCGGTGCCGGCCTTCCCGCACCTACAACCGATCGTTACCGTAAGGTCGCCACCGGAGGAGAGAGGTGTGTGAGGCGAGTCGGGTTTCGGCGATGTCGCTAACAAACAACGTGGCGCGGCCGGGCGAATCCCGGGCCGCGGGTTGTACGAGAGGAAATATCGCTCCGAGCGAGAGCTCTCGCCACAGTATAGGTGCCATTATTGGGGACGTCAATAGACGTAGAAACATAGGTGGGCGAGACGCGGGGGTCGGGCGTGGCAGGGTCTACCCCCCGAGCGGCGGCCGAATCTGGGTCCGAAAGTCTGTGCGATTTCAGGTATTACGCTTTATCAGATTCTCTACATGTGGTGAATCTCATTGGTTAATATTGTACCGCATTTGGAACACGTTACGCCGCATATTTGTGTAATATGCCGCAGGGACGACCCAAACAACTTCCGCTCCGTTTCAGATTACTTATACATGTTTGCAGGAGGACGAGTGACGTGGGGTTCGAAGAAGCAACCGGTGGTTGCGCTTTCGTTGTGCGAATCGGAGTACATCGCACTGGCATATGCCAGCCAGGAAAACGTGTTTCTTTCTAATTTGTTGAGCGAACAAACGTTTCCCAAGTTCTCTTCTGTGCAGATTTATGAGGACAACATGGGAGCCCTCCAATTCTCAGGTACTGCAGCATTCTCGTCAAGGACCAAGCACACCTGTACAATATACCATTTTCTGCGCGAGCTGGTTGCATCGAACAAGATCATCGTCTCCCACGTCAAGACGGCAGATCAGCTAGCGGACATTTACACCAACACTTCTTGGACTACCCGAAGTTTAAGGCCATGCTGGACAAGATACTCAAGTTCGCTTCTTAACGACTCTACAAGATCAACATCATCACTTGTATTGAGGGGCGTGCGTTTGTTAATTTAGTTGTTTTTTTTTATTCGCTTTATGAGTATTTAGATGCTACTGTATGTTCAACGGACTATTTCTGTTTTAGACTTTGTGCTCATACAAACGCATCTTGGGTCTTTGTTATTCGTGATTTTTACCAAATTCACTCAGGCATGAGTTTCTGAAGTACATTTTCTTTACACTTGGTCTAAATGACGACAATGCTTGGGACGCTCACCATGATAGCAACCCCGAGATCTATCGAGAGGGTAGGAATGTCTGGTGATGTCGGGCGCTCGCTGGGACTTTTGCTCATTGTTATTTTTACGTCTACGATTCAGACGCGGTTGATGTTATTACTATTCATACGGTTTGCGATTAGCCATGCAGTGATTATGTTCAGCTAGGGACGTGCCAGATATTTCGCTGTAACAAATTATCTACATGTGTTCAATCACATTGGTTAAGGTTGTACCGCATTTGGAATTCGTTACGCCGCATATTTGTGTAACGTATCATTTCGGATATGTACGAGTAAGATGCGCCTACAGGTGTTGGTTTGATACGATCTCAGTTCTTCGTCCGCCTTCTCTGAAGTTGCGACGTGCATCGTCTATCTTTCCTTTGGTTGCAATGACTAGCTCTACGTATCAGGCCTACTACATTGACAACAGGACGACGAGACTGCAGGTATCATCGTGTTTTATTTATGGCACGTGGTGTTAAGTGAATAAAAGACAATCAACATATTGTGCTTTAACAAGCACAAGTTCTTCTCTGTTGAAGTGTATACTCGTGGCATCTCCCACATACACGCAGACACCTGTTTTACAGCTGCTCTTGGCCATCCTTGCTGGCTGCTACACCCAGGTACAATACAGAACCCCATTAAATCAACATCCGTTAGGCAAAATGTCGTCGACGCGGCGTTTTTCGGCGGCGTCTGGCCGCGGAAGAACATTACAGATCTCCGCTGTTACAGTAGTCAATGTATCAGAAAGTCGAGGAAGATTGCAGGGACAAAAGGGAAACGTTCCGCACGTAGGGGGAGTTGTCGCAGCCGGTCGGCGTGGGGCGCTGGACGAGCATAGGATACGAGCATCGTGTGAAATGAATGGTGTTTCTCGTTGCAAACCTGGCGGTGGACGCGCGAGGGGTGCCGTACCACCGTCGAGACGAAAGTTTCCAGTGCGGAAGGTGCCAGGCTGGCGCGCATTGGGGTTATTATTTGTGTTATTAGACGGGGCGAGGCGCATGGTAGGGGCGTTACTCGACAAAACGGGTGATTGCGGGATTGGTTAGATTACAGTTAAGGCAGAGCTTTATGTGTTCGGCCCGTAGCCGCCGTCTGACCCCTGCGGTGTGTAACCGGAGCGCGCGTCTTGCGATCGGCGGCCGGAGTTAGGTGTATACCCTTGGTCCTGCTGACCGCCCGGCCAGTGCCGGCGGCTCTTGTGAGAGACATTACCTGCTCCTCGTGTGGTTTGTCCACAGCGGTACCGCAGCATGCGCTCCTGCCAGCGGAGGCATGCCTCATCGTTGTCCCCGAGCTGACCAAGCTCAGGGTTGATGCAATCACTGGCATTTATGAAAGGGTGCGTGCATTGTTTCATAGAGTGGGATGTTTCGTGACAGCTCAGGCAGTGCCCTTGGTTTTCTCGAAGGGCAGCTACGCCGGCTGGCGGAGAAAATAGACCACTCCATAGGGGAGGGACGTCGGCCGAGAAACTACCAGTAACGGCGCAAACTTCGTCACAGTGCGCAAGCGGCCAGTGTGAGTATGACGTGGATGTGTCCCAGGGGTCGGATGAAAAGTGGCAGCATGTGACACATTCATAATTATAGGATTGCCTTGAGAGCCCGTCGCCCAGGCAGATGTCTGGGAGGGTGAGTTTGCTAGCCCGCGGCCTTTGGCGGCGAGAGGGGGCCCCGACGGGGCTGAAACACGCCCCACCGATGGCGTAGCAGGCAGTGACAAAACGTTTGCGCCATTTATGGCAGGAGTCATATTTTTTGCGAGGGCACCGAGAGCCAACCACATAGCATCAATCGACCCAAAAGAGGGCAAGTTGCCAACTCGCCGGGGGAAAGGCTAGGCATGAGCTGGGGAAACTTCTCGTTCACACTAACACGAACTATCTCTAGTACAAGCCCCACCCCCGGCACCAACGCACACTCACTGCCCGTCACCCCCGAAACCACCACCCGGAAAGCGCGAAAGATAGCCGAATACGGCGTGCCATTGGGCATACAAAAAAAAATCAACTTACTAAGAGCACACGCCGCGTCCCCGTGGTGGAATTGCCGGCTTAGAATTTGCAGAAGCAGGTCGAAAGCCGCCAGCCCTGAATCTCCCCGGTCGAGAGCTCACGTGACCTGACCAAAACTGTCATCAATGACGTTGGTGAGGCCAGGGGTGGACTGTTTGTCAAGAGATGTGGCACGTCCAATCGCTTTGCGAAGGGGGCGTTCCCAGCCGCGGACCCAAACCACGGTCTTCAGACCGGTTGTGCTGCAACGTTTGTCGCCAATCATCAGAATGTTTGTTTGAGCTTGTTTGACGGATCGGATAAATTGCTGAGCAGCGAGTGCTTGGTTGTCATTCGAGGGAGGCAAAGTTGTGATGTGCTCCATGTTGCGCGTGTTGATATTAACCTAGTTGTGAATGACCGCGACAATGTGGTCGGCTTCGACCTTGGATTCGGCCGCATCTACTGTGGCCTGGCGAGCGCGGCCAAGGGTGTAAGAGAATGGCTGTGCGCGGTGATCGGCAGTCTATGAGGTTGCCAGCCTCGCCGAGTTTGAGGAAACGTCAATCAACGAGGGTACTTGTCTTTTGTCTGGAGAACACGGGTTTAATGTCGCCCTCCGTGTCCTCTCTCCGGGAAGAATCGGAGGGTGCGTACAAGCTGGAAGTGCTGTCGCTTGGGGCATGTCCCCCAGAGTGTCGGTGCCGGAATTTCTTCCGGAGGAGCGGCTGTGCCCTCCTCTTTTTCCGCGGTTCCTCTATCCTGTGCGCCGATCGTTGCCGCCGGTGTTGCCGCCACCGCCGCTGCTATAGCCCGAGCCACCCCCGCGGGTGTTGAGCCCAGAGCCACCACCGCGGTCGTCGCGACCGTCGCGGCCATCGCCACCGATACGACGGTCGCGGCCATCGCCGCCGCCACGATCGTCGCGACCATTGCCGGTGCCATCGCAAGAGCCGCCGCGGGAGCGGTTCTTGGAGATGTGCTCCGGTCGGTTGGCGAACTCTGTCAGAGTCGGCCAGAGCACGACCGTAGCCGTGGACTCGTGGGCTAGACGCAGAGCGTCGGGTAGAGCGGCTACGACACAAAAAAGCTCTTGTGAGAAGTAGTCGTCCAAACCGGTTCGCTCCGTCGCTTGACGAACCAACATCAGCGGCTGCGGCAGCCGTTCGAGCACCCGCGTTGATGCGTAGACAACCGATGCCGCCAGTTTAGGGTCGAATAGTCTGCCGCTCGGTGCATCCGCCATGCACTGCACTCTCCCGTGCATGAATGCATCGTTTCGAGGGATGACATACCCGCCGTCGTCCCCGCTGGTCGCAGCTTCCATATCATCCGCGACCGATGCGACAGCGGCGCCAAAATAATATGCAGTGACCGCCACGGCAAGGTGAGTCCCAACTGGCGCTGGACGGGCTCCCGCAGCGGTAGCGGGGGGAACTCCCAAATAATGAATGGCGGCGGAGTGATCCGCGGCCACAGCGGTGGTTTACCCGCCAGCGCCCGTAGCAAGAGCTCCCGTGGTGGGAGGAGCGCTTGAAAAATATGCCGCTGTATCTGCCGTGGGGGGGGGCTCCCGCGACAACAGAGGTAGGAGCGCCCGAACAATGAGGGCCACCCACGGCCGTAGCGGCGGCGTGGTTCCCAGCTAGCACCGAGGCTGTAGCGGCGGGGGGGGTTCCCAGTGGCATCCCCGACCGTAGCGGCGGTGTGGTGCCGAGCCGTTCGCGCGACCGAAGCGGCGGGGTGGTTCGCAGTGGGCCGCCTTGTAGTAGCGGCAGTGTGGGTCCCAGCGGGCCCCGCGGCCGAAGCGGCGGGGTGGATCTCAGCGGGCCCCGCGGCCGAATTGGTTGGGTGGGTCTCAGTGGAGGCTCCCGGGACCACAGCGGGAGGGTCGCTCCCATCCTGGCGGCGGGTGTCATCGACATGCGCCCCATGCTCCGTGGCGAGCTTGAAGGCCGCCGTCGCCTTCTCCTTCGCCGCGGCCGCAGCTGTCTCCTCCCGTTGCCTCTCCTCCTCCTTCTGCTACCAGGGCAGAAGAAATTTGCACTTCTCCTCATCGGCGCGATGTCCGCGGCTCACTACCGCCGCGCAGGAAGAAATTTCAACCTGTAGGGTTTCCGCAGCAGCTTCAGTCCGCCGCTTGGTCCGGTAGCGTTCGCGTTGCCGCGCGAGGGAGGCCTCCTGGGCAGCTTCTGTGTGTACCGCATGCTTGAGGGCTTTCAGCCCACGAGGGACCCCGAGGCAGATGCGGGCTTCCTCAGTCAAGGAGGACCATATAGCTCCGGACATAACTCCGTTAAGGAGGAGCGGGCGCTCCGGGGCGGCCAGGCGATCAGGTTGGGACTGTGGGGTCGAAATCTCTCCGCGATCTCCAATGTCCGGTCCAGGGGACTCATACCCATCGAGCTGCAGCGGCGGGGGGGTGCTCGGCTCATCGTGGTTGTACGCGGGGCTGTCGGTCTTGTGGTGAAGAGAAGACGGCGAATGCTACTTTTTGTCCGACCGGTGCCGGATGGGGAGGCGCCTGCCACGCTTGTCGTTGTAATAGTCGGAGTCTGACGACATCTTGGAGCGCTGCCCGGACGCAGGGGCAGGAAGCGCGGCGGGAAGGGGGGGGAAGGGGGCCCGGCGATGAGGGGGACTCTGGCAATAGCAAAACGGCAGTGCGTGGTCCCAGAAAGAGTGATAACTCCAACATCAGCGGTGGTGGGCTCAATAAAAGCAGCTGCACTCGCCACGGCTGAAGCAGCTAGGCTCTTTGTCCCCGGGGCCGCTATGCATGCGCCAGCCGCGGTAGTACCGTGGCGCCCAGGTCTGAGGGCGGCGACACCCGCTGCGACATCCGTGGTGCTGGACGCAAAAGTCTTGGCGGCTGCATGCCTACCCATCGCAGTAGCGCGGCGGGGCCTTGCCGCAAAGACGCCTGCGCTGGCGGTTGCAGCTGTGGACGCGGGTACGACGGCAGTGGCGCCAGCATCAGTAGGGGCCGCTCTTGTGGGACCGCGCACAGCCACAACAGCGGACCTGTGAGCCACAACAGCGGACCTGTGCG
>JAYJMJ010000001.1:1944225-1960127 GCA_036873875.1 Laminaria ephemera
CACCTTAATTTACTTGATCCGCAGTCTAAGCCTAACGGGCGAACGAAGGAGCCCGTGCTCGCCCACAGCCCTGACCGGCTGCTTCTTCGGCTTGGTCGTTGGGCGGGAAACAGGTGAGCTCCAGTACACCCATTAATAACAATAAACAGGACACCAAACATGAAACAGGACATCTATTAAGAAACAAGACACCAAATAAGAAACAGAAATGCTCGCTCACGCTGGATTTTTTATTTGAGAAACAGTGCTTCAGCTTGGTTGCTGGACCGCGACAACCGGCGAGTGCCAGTACAGCGTTCGTATATGTCACACCCCCGGTGACAACATTTTGGACTCTATAAAAAACGTATCACCGGGTATGGTATATATACTCCAGGGGGGCGTGTGGTATGCAACGTACCCTGGTGATAAATTAGGTGCTCGTTGGGCGGGCGACAACCAGTGAGTTTAAGTACAGTACGGGGCACCAAATAAAAACTATTGCCATTTGCCCATTTTCCGGCTGTTAGCTACCAAGGCTTCAGTCACATACCTCGTATTATTGTTCAACAGTATACGTCCCCACTGCTTCAAACCGGAATTGCATTCACAACCGCTGATAACTGATAACCCTCCATCAAGTAGTACAGACCCCACGAAGAGTGCCCTGTCTGCTGGCTTCCACGCTTGGTTCAGTGTGTCCTGAGTTTGTTGATATTTGCGCTAAAAAAAAACAATATGGCACGAACCGTGGAAAAAAAATGGCATTTTCACGAAATAACACTACACAAGAGCCGGCCTATCGCTTGGTCGCCGGCTATTATCACTTACTGTTCTGATCGCCCAGCCTACTCGGTGGTACCGTCCCTTGCACTCCGACGTGGGGCTACCTCCTAGCTGCGTGATCCTCGAAGCAGTAGTACAGCAGCCACTCCTCATGGCCGCCTACACAACGTGGAACAACAACCCAAACCACTGATGGTACCAGATCATGGAACATCAATATTAATTCTCCCACGTTAAAAAAAATGGCAGATTACGCCGCATCGGTTCCCGAAACGGCATAATCCTCTCCTTTTATTAATAAGAAGAGGGCGGTGTTTTGCGATTTCCAAACTCTATTGGGTTGGAAAAAATGTAAAAATATTATTGAAACCGACGAATTTCATAGCCCATGGCCAACCAACGCACGAAAAAAATAGGTGAGAAATAAAAAAAATGGTGGCAAAAAAGTAACCTAAACATTTCGCTGTTTTTTCGTGGGTTGGATTGGCCATGGATTGTGATTTCGACGGTTTCAATACTATTGCTATATGTTTCCTACCCAACTCCAACCCAACCAAAGTTGATGGTAAATCGCAAACACGCTAATATCAGGGTGTTTGTTTGCGATTTCCAAACTCTCTTGGGTTGGAGAAAATGTAAAAATAGTATTGAAACAGACGAATGAATTCAATAGCCCAAGGCCAACCAACCCACAAAAAAATAGGTGAGAAATACAAAAAAAGGTAGGTGGAAAAAAAAAGCTAACCATTTTTTTTTTGCTTTTTTGTGGGTTGGGTTGGCCATGGATTGTTATGTCGACGGTTTCAATACTACTACTATATTTTTCCTACCTCCCCAACTCCTACCCAACCAAAGTTGGTATCCCGCAAACTCGCTAATTTCTCACCTATTTTTTTCGTGGGTTGGTTGGCCTTGGGCTATTGAAAATTCGTCGGTTTCAATAATATTTTGATATATTTTCCAACCCAATGATAGTGTTTGGAAATCGCAACCACCCTAAAATGAATGTACGAGACACTCCGGCTGCCCCTGCTGTTGTTGCGGCCTCGAGCCTATGCTTCAAACTCCAAACGTTAGTTCGTGGTTCCGAAATCGATATTATTATTACCCGGCATAGACGGGCTTTTTCTTGAGGGCACTTTGTACCGGTACGTACAACAACGTCAAACGCTCATTTATTTTTGGGGCTCGTTTTATTTCGACCAAAAAACATTTGAAGTGCAACTTACCAAATCCGCCTATCAGCAGGAGGAAGTATCAAGGACGAACGTGCAGCAGTACGAGTGAGTGTCAGCGTGCTATGCGCGTGTCGTATACCTGGTATGTATATAGATAGATGCTAACATTGCGCTTTCGGGCACATCCCTTCCCCCAGCAGCACGGGTTCTGCTTCGTGTGGTCGATGCTATAACCCTCACTTTTTTTCGACACGTTCTCCCTCTGAAGTCCCAAAGACGTTAGGAAGGTCGTACTTGGTACAACAACAATAGTAGTAGTATTAATAGAGCTCGATCGTGCCGCGGCAGGGGCAACGCTGATCAAAGGTAACCCTAACGGAATGGCGTGCGCTTCTCCGTCGCAAAATCAGACGCCAAAACAAAGCAAAACGCATAATACTACGGTTGGTCTCTCCACGCAGCCGTGTTTGGGCAACCCTGCGTATGCACCACTACGTCAGCTTTGCCGAGGTGCAGCTGCGGGTTCTTCCTGTCTGTGTTGCCTTCTACCACACTGCAAAAATGATCCAACACAAATTCCAAGTAGTTTTTCCTCCCCAAAAACGTGGGTGCAGTTCTGTAGGGGTTAAACTTGTCCATTTACAGCTCCTTCCTGTAGAATTCCCTTCGGCGCATGCCACTATACTCACATGCAATACCCGGGGCACCTTTTCAGTCCACGCGACCCAGCCGAACCAAGTTTACATGCGGACCCAACGTGCACCGCCACCATCAAATATTGATCATGCGCGCACGCCATGCGTCTGCCTGTAATATGTTGTACCTGGTACGTGCCATGCTTCTGATACAGACGCTCTTAACAAACCACGACGGTTGGTGCAATGGCGTTACGGCAAGTAGGCGCAACTGAATCTTCTTGCACTGCACGGGTTGAACGAGTGTATTTGCCATCGAAGTTTAGCTCGAGATTGCACGGATACTCATGATCATCACTGCGCGCGAATGTGCTCCAAGAATCGTGTTGACAAAAGCAGCGCGACCGTCTTTGCATGTGTTTCGTGTTTCAACCTTTTCTTTGGCCGCTGAATCTTGCTGAGCAAGCCCTTATTCGGCAATGTATGTCGTAGTAAAACGTTGTCCACATCCAGCTCCTGATTACCTTCCTTGGACCACATAATAGCTTCCTCCAGTTGTACATCACAAGAGTGTACGATCTCTCTAACACGCTAGCGTTTTCCGTGTTTTTCAGTATTTCAGCTTTCTACGAAGGTTTCATATTTTGGGATGCATCAAGGATGGGGGTGCTCGAGTCGAGATCGAGGCAAAACCTTGGGAGAATGTTGACTACCTGGTATGTGTTTGCGGGACGTTCCGGGGTGATAAAGTGGAAAGTACGCAGACCGTCCGTGGTGGAGAGTAGCTAGTCAAATTCCGGTATAACAGCATGGTTGGCAGGTCATAATATAGCACTTAGTGTTGAACCACTCTCCTCATCGTTGGCGTGTGTATTTCGAAACATACGCCATACTTTCGAACCCTGTCTTCCACATCGCCCCCGTCTTGATACACCTCAAATCCATATTTTGGGTGGTCCTGCGGGTGGTCACCTAGATGCGCAACAGTGTGATTCACGGCGTACTGTTGGCTCATCCATTTTTAACAACGTACCAGGTAGTGTGATTGTAGCCCCTCTTCTGTTGCCGCAGTTGTGTTGACAACCACGCCCCAGCACAAGATCTATGCGATATGTCACCATCTTCCACAAAAGCCCTGAAGATACCTCCATTAATGCGCAAAATCTCCTGAAGCACCAGTAGTGGCTTCTTATGAGGATATCCGGCCACTGCTATGGTATTTGCCTTGGGAGGCAGGTAATTACCTGTAGATATATGTGATTACCTGGGAATAGGTAATTGGAAGGTTTCCATAGGACTAGGTAGGCCTATCTTATGAGGGGAATGACAGGTGGGCATTTCGTAGCCCACCTGGGTTTCAGTCTTCATCGGAGCGTGGAAATGGAATGATAAGCTGCTATTTTCAAGCTCTAAGCAACGAACACTCGTGAGTAACGACGATGACCCAAGCAATAGGCTAACCTGCTGGGAGATGCTCTGTGTCCCCCTAACTTGTCACCTCACACCACCCATAAACTGCGCGGTCGTCGCGGGCAGGAAACTGCTGTGGAACAAATAAAAGAAACACGCTCTCGTGCAAGACTGAACTCAACAGAAGATGCAAGTCACGAAATGACGGGATCAACCCTGTCTCAACATGAACTTGGGTGTAGATTTTATCGTTTTTTATCCATTAATCTTAAGAGCATGACGCCAACCGAATCCTGTCCCAGTCAGTACTGTTTTTTTTTTCTGTGCTGCAAAAGTAGGCTAGTCTGAGCACCTCCATCAAGGTGATAAACCCCGCGACAGCAAAAACCAAGCTAGGAACGACTTATCTAATGATTGACACAACAACAATAAAACACCCCCACGGATACACCCGGTATTTATAGTGATCTAAACCTACAGCAAAACTAAAGAGTACGACAACAGGCATACCAGGTATATTGAACAAAAAGATGCGAGGACTCGTATGTGACGAGATTAATGAAACCTGGTTGCTGGACATGTGCGTCAGCGAAGCACTATGTACAGTGATATATAACCCAATGTGAATTTTCCAAGCAGACCCCGCAAATCTGGAAGTTTGATACCTGGTATCGCCTAGCAGCGATGCAGCAACTGCTTCGAAAGCGACTAAGCCCAACAACGCAAGAGTCAACCATCTCACGAGGGAAAAACAGCGCTCTTACGAATACGACCGACTAAAACTTAACTATGTTTAACATCCTTCGATCAGTTTAGTACAAAGGGAAAAGTAGCACCAGCTACATTGGAACCAGCGAGTCCTGGGTCAAAATCAATCTAAACGTTCTTACTCTTACTATCAAAATGGAAGAGGCTACGCACGAGTCGAAATGACTGCCGCAAGTCCACAAGTCGTGTGCAGGTGTCACCGCGCAAGAAAAGCCCTTCGCTCCATCCGATTCACGAACCCAACAGACAACAATTGACACTGGTTGCTGCAAAAACGTCACCGACCCTAGCACAATTAGAAAAGAGGTGGCAGTTCTATCTTTCGAAGACCCATCGTGGCGAAAGCAAAAACTTGCTATCGAAGCCCATCGCAGCGAAAGCAAGAACTCGCTTTGAAGTACACCAGCTATCAAATCAACAACCGTAACTAATACAATCTGCAAACCGATCCTGAATTTAGCTCTAGAGTTAGAGAAGTTAGGGTGGATGACACACGCTACGATAGAGGTGCACCATTTTTTTTCTGAGGCTCCTCTCACTTGAGGAGCTCTGTACTTCACCCACAAACTGATTTTTGAGTAAACTAAAAGTGCAACCCCATGAACAAACACATGGCCTAGGTACACAAAAAATCATATTGCAAAACAAGAATGACATCCCGACAAATTTGGGTTAAGGAGCCCCGTCATTCAGAAAATGCTTCAGCCAAAAAGTGCTACCCTCTATCGTGGCACGCGTCGGATGCAAAACCATTTAATGCCGAACAGTGTGATGGTGGAATCAACCATGTGCACTGACTGGCGCGCTCGGTCCAGCGATACACCTGGACATGGAAAACTCCAACATCCCGATCGGGTTACAAAACTTCAGGAGCAGAACCACGGTGAGAGTGCGTTCTTTCTACCGGCACGGACCGATGCCATGAATGAGATCTATCTGCAGAAGTTATCTGATGTAGACAATACATTACTACTGTTATGTTTGCCATCGGATAATGTGCAGCATGCTCTTCAACGTCGATCACTCATAAACATTCCCAAAAGGTAGAAGAAAACCAAGAGACATCCACAAAAACGGACACCTGTGCACGAACTCTACCTTACCTTTTGTACCTAGCTCCGGCTCGGAATCTATATAATACATTGTACTGGTATGCCTTTTTTTTTTCTTTTTTATCTCACTTTTACTTTCCAGCTTCTGGACAAGCCGTGGTCACAGGTGTCCTTTCTCTCCCCCGGTACGTGCCTCCATTTTTATCGCGCAGAGGGTTCAGTATTCCCAACGCTCGTCGATTTTCATCGAATTTTGCTAACTCACGTTCTCGCGCTTTCCGCAAGTCAGTTTTTTGCACAAGAAAAAGTCCCTACGAGTACGAGTATGCACTCGGGGGGGCTCGAATCAGCGATATCGACCTTAGTGGTTACGAGGTTAACCCACTAGACCATCGGGAACGCCTTTTAACCGGTTGGCACCTACCAAGAGCGTAGGAAGTAGAAAGCTTCGTCGAGCTTGTTTGGCCCATTCATGAGATAACTATTGATGGAAATTGCATGAGGAAAGGACAAAAATCTCCTTGCCCACCGTCGGCAGACCTTTCGGCCCCCGACGCACCGTTCCGGTGTCGGTCAACATATACCTGCCAAATGATTGCAGGTTTCCTTAGGAGACGCAACACATACCCGCCACTGGAAAATCTCGTTCGCCCGCGAATTGATAGGTCAAATGCCTCTTAGACCACGGGAGCGGCCGTGATGCTCGAAGAACTCTCTTTCCTGCCAATTTCTCTGGTGCCGGCGCCGTTGCCGACGCCGTACCTGGCAATGAAAAGGAAATAAGGCAGAGCGAACGGCGGTAAAAAAAAATAAAATAAAAAAGCATGTTTGTCGTGTCTCTGGTGGGCCCAATGCACTCACCCAACCCAACCCAACCCAACCCAACTAAATTGCGTTGCTGTCATTGGGCGTTGGTGCGTGTGCGTCCCACACGGTTTGTCACAAATACTTTTACAATATTTTAACAAAACGTGAACAGGGTGTTCATTAGAAGGAGCTACCTGCTACATCAGCCTCGACTTCACCGAGGGTCGCGTGACTGAAGTAGCGCGACAGTTAGTTCCTTCTATGATTACGAACACAGGGACTTCTCCGTTCTCTTTTCTTGCACGAGCGAAACCGACGACAATAGAGATGCAAATAGCTGTTCCCGATGCCTAAATCCACATGCATACGCTAGGGGGGATGTTACGTTATACTATCATTTTCACTACCGAGTATAGGCCACTCGCGAGAGTGGCTCTGTACCTCGCTCAAAAACGGACCAAAAACTATTTTGTTGGCGCAGAGTAACGAACACATTCACGCCGGCGGCGCATATCGCGAAGCCGAAAAAGCAGAAAAGCTTAAGATTGCAAAAAAGGTAGGGTAGCCGTCACTATCTCGCAATTCCTAAAAGTGACCCCCCTACCCTAGCTTTGGTCACCCATGGATAGGGTTGCTATACGCATCTACCGACCGTCTATTTTAGGCGCCAACGGCGTCACGCTAGGTGTCGCTTACCAGTCCTTGAAAGCGTCAGCCTCCTTGCTCTTGATGGGCTCGTCCAGGTCGCCCAGGCCCATGCGACGGAGACATTCAAAGCTGATAAAGACCGCAGCCATCATGATATCTATTGCCAAAAAAATGTAAAGGAGGCGGTGAGGGTGGGGGGAAGGGGTAAAACTAATTGCGAGCTTAAGTTTGCATCGGCCGGTTTTGAGTTTGCATCGGCCGATTGTAGTTTTGGGTTACTGTCACGCCACGTGTTCGGGATTGCGCGGCATTCGAACAAGCATCGGCCGATTGTAGTTTTGGGTTACTGTCACGCCATGTGTTCGGGATTGCGCAGCATTCGAACAGGCGGGGCTACTTTTACGTTTTCCTGCCGAATAAGACGCCCATATTCCCGGCTTGGCTTGCTTGACAGTTCTGTTCATTGCAACCGCCGCCGTCTTCGCTCCATGTGTCCCTACTCTTCATCATCTCGGCACTGTTACCTCTCGCGAACTCTATGTACCTCGACCGCAGCACAGCGCGGGATGTCATTCCGTACGGTAACCTATTTTTTTTCTTCGAAATTAACCCGCTTAGAACTAGCCCGACGTTTTGGGTGACACTACTTGGAATTAGTGTGAAACATTTTTTGCAATTCTAACAGGGTTGACTCACATGCGGTCATGTATTGCCATTGTTCAGCGTGTTCCCAGCAGGTTGCAGTGATTACGACATCGTCCGCATCCGTCTGAGTGTGACAAATAGTTCGAGTGGGGGAGGGGGCAGGGGGATGCGACACAATCAACACAAAGTTTTCGCGTAGCCGCTAGATTGGAACAAAATTAGTTCCAGCGTTTTTTGCACCACCGTAGAGAGCTGTTCACTCACCACAGCGGTGCAGAGATCGCCGACGGTTTCGTCAATCGTGTCAAAGCCAGCCACCTGAAGAAAAATACACAACCAAATGAGGCCAAGGAGGAGACGGGGGTCAGGGGTATTCGTTAGCAACGCTTGTTCGTCACTTGATTTAGGTTCTTGACATCAAAATGGCAGTTATTAATACGTAGGGTATTTGATAGTGGGTGGCAAGGGGTTTGCAACGGGGATCGCTGACATGACTGGGTGTTTCGAACCTCAAAGTATACGTGTGTTCGTTTAGCAGAATATATCTGTTGGGCTACTTCAGTCACCCCTTGATTTAGGTTCTTGGGAGAAAAAAGAGCGGTTAGTGGGGTTTGAAGTGCGTGGCAAGGGGTTCTCCCCGGGGATTGCTGACGAGATTGGGTGTTTCGAGCCCCAACATGTATATTCTTCGTTGACAGGAGCTACGGGTTGGGGTACTTCAGTCACGTGTCTCAAGTAGCGCAAAAGGAAGCTTCTTCCAACGGACAGGGGGGTCATGTACGAAAGGCTTGCTGGTTCGGCACAAGCGACAAGCACTAGACTAGCAAAATATTGTAAATAATTTGATGGAACCATCTCTCAAGATCGGTCCTTTCCTTCCATTTTTCGTGTGCCTGGAGAGTGTTGTTTTCATCGATGAGACTGGTTTTCACCAACGGAGAAACAATGTCCGGCTTTGAAAAGCGATCAATAGGTACAGAAGGGCGGTACAGAAGGGCGGTAAACTGCGTGCATAGGTTTCCATTTTTTGTGGGGTTCCCTTGGTTTTCTTCTACTTTCTGGCAATGGTTATGAGTGATCAACATTGACGCTCATGCTGCACAGTTGTCGGATGACAAAACTAATGATATAATTATATTATTGTTGTATCTACTTCCCTCGGGCAGCTGAACACTCGCACGACGCAATCCGCGCTACACGTAAGTTCGTGGCAATCAATCGATTAGTTTTTTTGTCACATACCGCAGAAAAGGGACACCAGTATTCGCTGCAGAATGAATTATGAACTGGACGTTGTCAGAAGCCAAATTCAATTGATGGTGTCGCTTCGTTTTCGTCTTTCTGGGAATGCTTATGAGTTATCGACGTTGGAGTTCATGCTGCACATTTTCGGGTGGATTAACGAAAAATAATACCACTTGGCTTGTCGTACTTATACGCACTTGTAATGGTGTTCAATGTCTGTTTGTCATGTTTTGCCATTTGACACTAACGCTGCACATTGTCGGCTGGCAGGCATAACATTAATAACATCAACACTAAATATTCAACCAACCAATCAATTATCGCTGAAATTTGAGGCACTACCGTCAGTGTGGTCGGCGGAGGAGGTGGGGGGGCAGGGGGAGAGACTGCTCACCGGGACGTGCATGACTCCGACTGCTGAGAAAACAGCAGCGATTAGAGCCCAGACAGACGCTTGCCACCGTTTGCGGTCGATGATGTGCACGAGTATGGCCACCCAGCAAAGCGACACGAGGATAGCCCCGCGCTTGAATCCGAGGACACCCCTGTAGGGGGGGGAAATACCACGGCGTACGTATCTTTCAGGTTTTCGTCGCAAGCATGTGGAGTCGTGACGCTTCCGTATTGTTCTGACGCATGCTATGTACCATAGTAGGGGTAACACCTATTACGGAGGAACGTAGTAATGAGGACCAAATATGGTTAGTAAAAACGGTGGAATATATAGGTTTTAGTGTATGTCGTGGGTCCTGATTACTATGGTCCTCCGTAATACTTCTCTTGGCCCTCCTCGCTTGATGACTTCTCTACCGCACCCAAACACTGACTTTGAAAATGCAACTCGATCAACCATCCCATGGTCTAGGTAAGGTATAAAGAACAAAACTGTAAAAACACGAACGGCATTCCAACGATATGGTGTTGCTCCTCGGTTGAGAAGCCCCGCTGTTCATAGTCAGAAATGTTTTGGCCAAAAAGCCCAAAAGAGGTACAGTACCCCTATTCCCAGCACGCATCTTCTATACTTGGAACCGAAAAATAAGCGCTGCAGTAGCGTGTTTTGCGATGTACCAACTTCGGTTGGGTAGGAGTTGGGTAGGGAACATATAGTAATAGTGTTGAAACCGTCGAGATCACAACCCAAGGCCAACCCAACCCACGAAAAACCAGCGAAAAGTTAGGTTAAGTGTTTTTTTTTTTTATACCATTTTTTTTTATTTCTTAACCTAACTTTTTCGTGGGTTGGTTCGCCTTGGGGTATGAAATTCGTCGGTTTCAATACTTTTACTACATTTTTTCCAACCCGACAGAGCTTGGAAATCGCAAACACCCTAGTAACGCGAGGCTCTCGTGAGGTTAGTTATGGAGGTTCACCGACAACTACAAGTGGGCGTTCCGCACAGGATGCACCATGCTGCACGCGGCGGAGATGTACACCGCATGTCATGGGGGAGAGGTATTGTACCCGGACCACTTTACTCGTAACTCGTAAATCTTTTACTTCTGCAAAATTATGCTTCAATACTTCCAAGTAGTTTGTCCTCAAAAACGTGCTTGCAGCTCGAAAGGAGTTAACAAACGCCACCATATAGGATACAGTAGTACTCAAACACGGAATGACGATCGCGCTCGGTTGAATATACGCATCAGATAGACGAACCAGAAACATGGCGATTCCCCGATCGGCACAACTAGTCATCCCCGGACCAACGTGGAGAAAGCCCGGCGAAGTTCAATCGAGTCGCTATCGCCCCCCGCAAAGCGGGCGCCAGGACCAAAATGCTATTATTATTTCTGCCATTCGACAATGTGCAGCTTGAGCTTGAACGGCAATCACTCATAAACGTTCCCAGAAAGAGCAAGAAACCTCAGAGAAACAAAAACAAATCGAGGAAGCTGGCTGGCTAACCCATCAATTGCCAGACCGACTGAAAGATCGACCGCCCGCCTGACTAGAGATTATACACCCGGGTACATCTAGCACCTAGAGTATACACCCTACCAAACACACCCTTCAAATGTTCACCACAATCGCCGTGCTGTATATGCGATGTATATCTCTGTCTCGTAGTTTGTGACCACAGAGCTTCCTTTCTCTAGGATGAGGGATCGGCACGGGCACTGGGGCTGCTGGATGTCGATGAGTGGAAAAAACAGTTTAATGTGGAGAAACACGCACACACACACACTCGCGCTCACCACCAGCCTTCGGTTAGGCTGGGCACGTTGGTGTTGTAGCTCGTGCCGTCCAAGGCGGCGTCATAAAGCGGCGCACGATCGGAGATGTTCGTCACCCAGTCTGCGCCGGTCGATAAAGCGGACGAGGGGGGAGGGTGAGATTTATGCTGGTACAGTGGTGGTCTCCCTATAGTGCCGGTATGTGCCAGTTAACAATACCGGCAGTATACCGGACACCGGCACTATTGGGTACGTATAGCATCGATATGATACTAGTACGGTGGGTTCCAGTCGTGCCAAGGGATTTCACCTACACTATACCGGGAATAGGCACTATTCAACCGGTACTATGGGGAGACCCCACTGTAGCTGTATAAGAATATACTCGTAGCTTTATCTGATGTGTAACCGCCATCATCTACGGAGATGTAGACGGTTACTTTGCAGGGGTTTTTCGTTCAAGAGCTGTGAGGTGTTCGGCGAGTCGCACGAGGGGAGAGGGGCGGGCCAATGCGGAATCTAGAGAACCGCTTTGTGATTTTTCGGTCGATGTCGAGCTACGTACAACGTGACGGATATCCCAGTACTTCCTGTGTCACGTAAGTATACCACCTTATGTGTATACAGGTCCTTGACAATGCCCGATGCTTCTCCCGTCTATTTTATTACGATGTTTGGCGTTATTTGGGTCGAAATCAATACAACAAAAACCAGTAAAAAATCGTTTTGTTTTTTGTGCTTTATCTGGTTGTTTACTGTGCTACGAATGGCGAAGCGACCTCCCAAAAGAGATTACGCCGCATCGGGAAATGGCAGCGGCTTAATCGGCAGTTTATTTTGAACGAAATAATTTGGGGTTGTTCCGTTATCTGGTATGATAACAGTACCTGTGGCGACCTCCCAAAATAGTCTCCACACTCACCTGCGATGGAAGGGAACAGACCGAATAGCACCGCGGCGTAGTGTCTGGCCGGCAGGAGGCGGAAGCATTCTTCTAAGAGCATGAGTCCGACGACAAGCACGATGGGGCCGATGGTCGACTGGTTCACGATGGACCGGATGAGTGCGATGAGGCCGAACCACGAAAAGAAGAGAAAGGCGACGCCGTTCAGAAAACTGTAAACCCGTGAACACGCGACGCGCATCCGTGGTAGTCCGATCGCGTCCATGACAAAGCAACATTCGACGTGCATCCGTCCGTGGTGGTCCGATCACGTGCACGACGAGAAGAAAGAGAAAGTGTGACCGGAGGGGCGAGGGGGGGGGGCGTGCTCATTTGTTGCTTGCGTTAGTCTTTTGACTGTTAACACGCATCCCTTTCGAGACGGAACACCGTTCCTTATTCTACTAGAGATACACCGCAACACGCGACGTGCGCGTGTCCTTAGTAGTCCGACCACGTCTATGACGAAGACAAAGATAAACAGCGACCGGCAGGGGAGGAGAGCATTCTTATCAACCTTTAGAACGGGCCTCCCCGAGGTCAAATGCCCGGCTGTCCGACAAACAAGCGACGGTTCTTGTGCCACGATGTGTTTCACGCGATCTTGAGATCGATTGGCCATTGATATCCCGCCCTCAATCCTCATCTGATAATTCCTCTACTCTCTCCTAATCATTCACTCAACTCTTGAACGAAAGTTCAACACGCTACTTCACGGAGCAGACCCCTGACGCAAGGCCGTATAACAAGCAGGATAACGCACCCCTTGCGACGAATTTCAGAGCCGATTTACCCGAAAGCCATGGGAGCACACACAACGAAAATAGATAGGCAGTTTTGGGAACATTTCGTCGAGATCTGTCCACAGACGCGTCGCTCGGCGTTTGCATATTCCCCGTTATCGGGAAAATCTGCATTGAAATTCGTCCGAGGGTGTGTGTTATCTTGCGTGTCATGCGGTAGCTTGCGCACCTGTACCCAGCCTTGGCGCCCGACTTTTTGTATGCGGGATGTCCAAAGTACATGACAGTGCCGAACGGCGAGCCAAAGAGGGAGGTGATCATCGTACCGATGCCATCAGCGACCATGCTCTCGGTTACCGGGTAAGCGTTGCCTGCGCGGTGGGTGGGGCGGGGGCGCGGACGATCAACGGTGAGCCCGCACGTCTCCGATGTATCACTCTGGAAGGACTGAACAATTGAAGGTCGGCATGAATACCTACGTAAGCTCGGGATGAGCTGCTGCCGAGACCTACGTCCACATCCGCTACGACCTCACGAGGGTCTGTGGCAAGAATACTTCCTGTCGTAAGACTTTTGCGCGATACCCCAACGGTCCTTAAATTTCCGTCCAGGGTGGTATCGACTATTAGCCGTGATTTTTTCGCTACCGTTCCTACAACCATCTCCGGTCGTGGCGACAACACGGCAAGCGCATCCGATATATCGTCTCTCTCAAAGGTGATTTTTTTTTGTGTGTCTTGATTTAGTACTTGAAATAATTAGTTGTTTCACCCCCATATCGACTGCTGCGACGGTGGAAAATAATGAATGTCTTGAATTAGCATGAATGAACATCGCCTCCCTCGAACATGGAATCTAATTAAGGCCGCGGGGGATCCCTAAGGAATATTTTGTCAAGTAGGTGCGAGTCAGCGTTTCGCCAAAAAAATACAAACGACTTGGAAATAGAGTTAAGGTTTTTACAAACAAGGTCCACTTTTCTCGGATAAAAAAAACTGATGTAATTTTTTCAAGAATCCACATCTTTTTCGCCCATTTTTGCCCTTGCTACCTTTTCCATTCTCCCTTTTTCTCTTTTTGTCCTCTTGGTTACCCGTCGGTAGACTATGTGGTGATTGATTAATAGATCGATGCTAAGCAGGGAGTAGGTACAGAGATGAGTTAGACTTCGTGCATGTGTTTCCTTTTTGGGGGAACGTTTACGAGTGATCGACGTTGAAACTCATGCTGCACATTGTCACATTGTCGGATGCTAAAAATAAGAATAGCAGCTTTCCTTTTGTGTACGGTTCCCTTAGTTTTGTTCTTCTTCCCGGGAATGATTACGAGTGATCGATGTTGAAGCTCACGCTGCACATTAGAGGATGGTGAACTTACTAATACGAAATAAATTAATACGAGGTGGCAACGGAGGGTAGGGGTAATGATGGGAACCCAAACAATATCGGTGTTTCTTCAGCGATTTTTCCGCGCTCGTGGTTTAGGCGCAGCTGAGCCCGAATCGACATCCCACTTGCAAAGACGTCAGTTGGCGGTCTAGTTTAGGCTCGTCGAGGCCTCTTTTGACGTACTGTACTAGTTTTAGTGTGAAGAGTTCCTTGAACGCCCTCTGATAAGGAGCAAGAGTGCCGTCAACCGACATATTTGCCTACTTGTTATTACTCTTTAAGTTCTTGAAAATACAACCCATGTTTTTGGCTCGCAGGCTAAGCACAAGGTTCGGATAGAACTAACGCCGAACGACGATACATTCGTAGCTGTGGCCGCGCAGGAGGCTTTCTCACGACACTCTGGGACGAGTATGATTCTCGGGGGGCAGGTAGGTCGTTACAACAGTCAAAACGCCGCTTTTCTCATAGTCCCCCTTTTCGTACTTGAGTTCTGGCCGGTGTTACAGCGCACAACCGCCAGCAGCGTGTAGCAGTTTATATGCCGCTCGCTATAGTTGGACCTGCAGGTGAAATATTTTGTTCGAGGTACAGTAGAAACGGCCCCATGCCCTAGGCTGTCTAATAATTTGCCCCCAAAATTTCGTGTAAAAGTGCCAATGGTTTTAACCGGACGATTTTAACCCGACGGTAGACTGATCCCTGTCTCCCCAACGACAAGGGCTACAGCACCGAAGACGTTTTCCGGAAAAACGTGTTAGGCAGCCAGAAAACATGTAAAATCATCCTGTTGGCCCTGGTACTGGCACTCAGTCGAGTCAACGAGCTATATTATTTACGAGGGCATACACACCCCGTAGTAAGCGCGAACGAAGTACGACACGCAGCTTGCAAATATGAGTTTCGAATAAACCATCGATCTCACGGTTGAGGTGTCTTTACATCTTTTTACAGAAACACGCATGCGCCAGTATATAGAAGTACTCTGAGAAAAACAGATATATAGAACGAAAAATATTCACAGCTCCAACATGCTACGAGACTAAAAGTACCAGAGATGAAGGAAAACGAGACGCGCTCAACCCAAGAAGCGTACAAGCCCTAAGCAAGGACCCAAGCAACAGCCAAGCCAACGACACGTTAAGGTGATAATGGTGACGTTCTCAAGTTAGCCCGACTTCCCCAAAATCTAGTCCGTGGTCACAAAAAAGGCTAAAACCGCATCCCGATGGAAGAAAAGACTAAAAAGACCAAGGCTAGGCTAGGGTGGGGGGGGGGTGTACTCATTTCATGCATAACCGTAGTCATATTACCATAGACCCTCGCATCCCTACATTGCCGGGACGGAGCACGTCAGGTTTTCACCGACCAGGCAGACATCGCGTGCACCAAGCGTGAAGCGCCGTGAGGTGTTCGGCGGGTCGCATGAAGGGTGAGCTGCATCCTACTAAGAACCACTTGTGAGGCGGAATTCCGCACCTTGTGCGTACTTTCTTG
>JAYJMJ010000001.1:2020399-2033992 GCA_036873875.1 Laminaria ephemera
TTCCCACCCCCCTTCCCTCCCCTCCAACCCCTGATCACTCACACGCTAAGGTCCATCGGCTGTCCCTTCCCGAACGTGCACCCGTGCACCAGTAGTTGCCTTCCGCGAGCATCGTACTCGGGAAACTGCGGGATTCTGCTGCTCTGCAGGCCCATAGCTTCCTTCATCCAGCTCACCTACGGTCGGCAGACAAAAAAAAAGACAGCAGTCACAATCCAACTATTCGATAGAAATCGAACAGAAAAACGCCTCCCCTCGTATTTTAGCTATTAAACACAAGGACGACAAAGTCAGCACCACAAACACGCACAATTCATGGACACAAACACAAGTAACGGACACATACAAGTCACGGAAATGTACGCAATCACGGAGACACATACATACAAACCACGGACAAACCCAAACCAAGGACACAAACAAATCATCAAATCGTGGTCACACACAAATCATAGACACGCACAAAAACCATGGCCACACACATAAATCATCGGGAGACACACGCAAATCAAGGACACACATATAAATCATGGATACGCACAAACCAAGGAGACATATACAAATCAAGGACAAATGTACAAACAATGGATACACCTTAAAATCATGTACACACACAACACAAGGACACACATACAAACTATGGGCACACACACAAATCATGGGAACACAAAACATAGACACATATACAAATCACGACCACGCACACAAATCATACACACAAATACAGACACATAAAACCATGGACGTACACAAACACGATGTGCACACAAAAACAAATCATGTACGATACACATGAAACCATGGACATGGACACAAGTCATGGACACACCCTTTAACACACACAAACACACATAACACAAACACACATACAAGTCGTGATGCATACGTAAAAAAACTCACATTTTCTTCCCCCTTGGGTACAGGCTTGAGGACCTGAGACACATCGTCGTTCTCACTGTCTTCCATGATTTTGATGGCCTCCTTAACCCTAGCCGCCTGGAACTGCCTCGTGAAGAAGACAAAACTCATGTACAACACCCCTAGCTGCAGCGCCAGTTCACCCCCCCCGCCCCCCCCGGCGCAGACAGACAAAAATAGACGAACGAACGAACACACGAACGAGCAAGCAAGCGAGTAAGCTGCAGGCAAGCAAGTAAACAAGCTAACAAGCAAACAAGCAAGCACACAGGCAAGCAAGCAAGTACCCAAGCAAACAAGTAAACACGCAGACAAGCATGCAAGCATGCACGCAGGCACGCAGGCAAGCAAGCAAGCTGGCAAGCAAGCAAGCTGGCAAGCAAGCAAACACACGGTTCGGGTCGGTTTGGTTTTACAGGTCACTGTGCGGGCACAAAACAAGAATCGTGCCTTGGCGGGCAGAATACGAGCTATGATACCAAGTACTGTAGTGGTACGAGGTACGAGGTATCCAGGTATATATCGTAGTCCCTTCAAACGTTCACACCTCGGACAGGTCATCATCTAGATCCTGTATCTGTCGTCATGGTGTGTTGTGCAGGATCTGTGTAGTGCAGATCCAACCAAGGAAGCATGTGCTACGTTATGCAGATCATGCGGCTCCCACCCGGCAACATGGTTTAGGCCATTCAGAACAGAAGACTGGGGATCTATCTGCTCTGAGAGACATAGATCATGGATGCTGATCTGTCCGATGTGTGCAAACGTTAGAGGTTATGAAAGAGAAAGATTCGCAATCTCGAAGAAGGGGCGAATCTGGTTTTCATTGTGACCGACGTAATTTCTCATGGCTTTCTACCGGCGTGTGTGTGTGTTCTTCACATTAAACTGTTATTTCCACCCATCGACATCCAGCACACCCAGTGTCCGTACCAATGCGTCATCCTAGACAAACACACACGTAGTGCTGAGTGTTGAGTTACAGCAGAAGCAGAGGAAGGACGGGCAGCAGTGTACACTTCGTTTTCCACCAGCCACACGTGCACATCTGCACGAGATAGCAGAGGTACACGAGCGGACGGCACGACACTGCTTGCTGCTGTAGCCCCAGAGAGTTGAGTAGGACTGTTGTTGTGGTTATCGTGGATTTCTGCTCGGGAAGAGTACCGTACAACACGAAAGTTAACACACACCCTCGGACGACTTTCTACGGTGATTTCCTCGACAGCGGGGAGCAACGTCACCATTTTCGTTATGTGTGCCCCCTTTGCTTTGGAGATAGTCGGCTCTGAAATTCGTCCAAGGGAATGTGCTATCTTGCGTGTTCTACGGTACGTCGCACGGAACGCGTGTCAACCGAAAGCAACAATCAATGCACCAGGTACCGAGGTACCGTGCACACTCGAGTATTATACTGCTGTTTGCTGTTGCTGTAGAGTACCCCGTCGTCTTCTCGTCGTGGGTAGATTTTAGATTTAGATTAGAAGATTTTGATTTTGAATCTTATCATACCTCTCGTAGATTCGGCTAGCAGTACAGCAGTCTCGAGTCTCGGCTACGGGTACTTGTACGTACTCGTATCATAGCGATGGTGCTGATTAGACACAGCTTTGGCTTTGCTCTGTTGTTGCTGTCATGCTGGGAAACAGTGATAACACATACCAGGTACCTGGTACCAGGTATATCGTAGGGTTCCTATTAATAGTCCCTACGTCCCAAAGTTATGCGTATCTCCATGTATTTACGCCCTACGCGACGAGTACGGCCCCATATATACCTGGTACCGGTAATGTACTCCGGAGTATTTAGCAAGTAACTCAGCAGTCAGCAGTCAGCAGTCAGTCTTTTTGAGAGCGAGAGCAGAGTGTGAGTGTGACTCTACATACTCCATTCACTTGTATACTGCTGACGTTAGAATGTGGAGCGAGCCCGAGGGTCCCAACGCCATTCGTAATCTCCGTGTCCTGGTACGCTCTACCCACGAGTATGATACGGCCCAGCTTACTGCTGTAGACTACCTGGTATACTGCTACAGCTGTACTAGTATCACGCAGCAGTCAGCAGTCTTCTTGAGAGCAAAGATGTCAAGACACACCAGACAGCACTTTCACCCCTTGACAGACAGCAAAAATTGTCTTGACTGTCACCAACCTCACTATTACCTGGTAGGTTTTAGTGTGGAACACTCGGGCCTACACCCTTCACCGGTACAAGGTACCAGGTACCAGGTACACCAGGTACCAGGTACGTACCAGGTACACGTTTTCCCTTGACGGACATGTTTCCCGACATCTTAGACCTCGTGAGAGTGAGAATAAATTCGAGAAAGAAAGTGACTGCTTCCTTACGTACGTCGCACGACGACATTTTGCCGAGCGCACGGGAGGGGGCGGCGGACTTCGATGGACAAATACGAGCACATTCAGTTCATCACACAGGCTGCTGTAAGTCCACCCAAACGCCCAACCATCCATTCAGCCACCACTACTACCATGCCGCCATGGTATCTATCGCACCCACGCCGCCACCACACACAACACGAACCTATGAGCAACAGCAGTGTCTGGTTTGGTACAGCAGCTGTTCTTGTATTGTAGTCTACCTGGTATTAGAAGTTATATCAGAAATACTGAACACACCTTCATGACCAACTGCAGGGCGCTCGGCTTCTCCTGCTGGCCCTGCTGCCTCTCCTGTCCCTCGGGAGGCACCGGGGCTACTTCTCCCGTAGCGGGAACAATAGCATCCGCCATGGTCATCTTTGCTTGGTGCGGCGGATAGCACACACAGTTTACCGACCCGAACTTCTAACTTCGACTTCAGCTCTGGAGAATCAGGGGTTTCCATTGTTCTTGAAGGCGTTTTGAATGTTAGATTCGGTGTGGCGTGGTCCCCTCGTAGCAAAGGTGCAGCCGCGTGTAGCGCAAGGTGCTAGCGTTGTTGTCCTAAATCGTTAGAGCCTGCTCTGGCCCGTGGCTTGTCTGCTTGTTTTCGTAAGACTTGTCACAGTTTGGTGCTTTCAGGCTTCTAGAAACGGGAAAGGGACATCAACAGGGAGAGGTTTGCTTGAACCACGAAACCCAGACCGTTCGTAATTCGTAAAGGAGAGAAGCAAGCTGCAGACAAAGGGCCTCGATCTGCTGACCAGGTAGGGCCTCGTCCCGCAGTAGTGCGTACGTAGTGCGTACAGAGGGAGACAGGACACCATGGGCAACAATGGGTCGTTCATGGAGAAGGTGTACGTATACCTTCCGGTGCTGATGTGCCACTCGAAGATGGACTACGACAATAGAGTCACGATGAGGAACATCCGACTGGGCTACTTCGTCGAGCAGGCGAGCAATGTAGCATGTTGTACCAAACCTTCACGAGCACATACACACCCTGTAGAACGCGCGATCGAAGTATCACACGCAGCTTGCAAAGTTGAGTTTCGGCCAAATTTTCGATCTCACAGCTGAAGTGTTATTTTAATTATTTCAGAAAATAGGCTATGCCTCAGCTGTGTACCTTCGTACCAGGTACCCTGGTATCTTTTTCTTGCTGTTATATCGTACGAGCCCATACGCTTAGAGCTCTGGACCAGCCAGGTGTACGTACCTGGTCTGTAGATAAACTACAAGGGCTCCGCTCTGCGGACGGCTGACGCCGCCCGCTACGCTCCCGCAAGAATACAACAAAATGTGAAGGGGGCAGAAAGAAGAGGCCCATGATTTGGTGCAACTAGCGACTTGATAATGCCAAGAGCTACTTGTGAAGAGCTGTTTGCCCTGTGCTGTGCTGTGCGCTTGCTGGCGATGTCACGTTCTGATCGGCAGTACGGGTGTAAATTGCGAAAAAACGAAAAAAGCAAACAAAAACAAAAAACATGAAGAGGACAACCAATGAAGAAAGCAAAGACGAGTAGACGACGTACATACCGGTACCTGGTACTTCGTACTTCGCATGATACCTGGTACTGTATGTACGAAAGAATGCACAGCGCAGCACGGCACGGCACAGCACGGCGCAGAATCGCACCGCATGGCAGGGCACGGCACCACATGGCACCGCACGGCGCTGCGCTGCTGAGCTAGCTGAGCTGAGCTGGGTGTGGATTTTTTGTGATTCAACAATGTAGTACCAGGTACGTACATACCTGGTGTACCTGGTATGATACTTCGTATATACCAGGTATGATACTTGGTATGTACGAAATAGTAAACACAGCACATAGCACCGCACTGCGCGGCACTGCTCCGCGCAGCACCGCTCCGAACGGCACCGCACGTCACCGCACGGCGCTGCGCTGCGCTGAGCTGCGCTGCTGAGCTGAGCCAAGCTGAGCTCAGCTGGGACCTGGTATGATGATATTTCGTATGATATCTGGTATTTACGAAAGACAAAACACAGCATGGCACAGCACGGCACAGCACCGCACCGCACAGCACCGCACCGCACCGCACCGCACGGCAGGGCACGGCAGGGCACTGCACGGCACGGCACCGCACGGCGCTGCGCTGCTGAGCTGAGCTGAGCTGAACCAGGCTGAGCTCAGCTACTAGTATTACGGAGGACCATAGTAATCAGGACCTGCGATATGCACAAAAACCTATGTATCCCACTGTCTTTACTCACCATGTTTGGTCCTGATTACTATGGTCCCCCGGAATAGGTGTGACTTGCGAAAAAACGAGAAAGCAAAATGAAAAAAAAGAACGAAGGTCAAGAGCAATCAATGAAGAAATCAAGGAGATTCAGGAAGGTTCCCCACAATAATTATGTTCGTCGGCAATTAAGAGCTGAGGATGGCTGAGAAGTGGGAGAATATGCCGAGGAAGAGGGCCCAGGAGGGGACATACCTGAAAGGATGTTTATGTCAGGAGACGGCGATTTAGGACTGTGACGGGCGACCATCTAGCCCTAATACGCTAGTTTTAGTGTGGGAGCTCCTTAAAAAAATTGACTGGCGGCCCCTAAGACTGCCGTCTCCTGACATATTTGCTGTGTAGGTATCATAGCATTCGATTCGCTTGAAGGCTAATTAAGTAGGACTCCTCTTACACCCTCTCGTGAACTCTCCCATATACCTCATATGGCGGTGTCTTATAGCGTACCTGGTAGTATGGTCGTCATCATCACCATCGTAGCCCCCCCCCCTCCTCCTACCCCTCCCACCCCCCCCCCCTCTTTCCTCCTCCCCTTCCTCCCGCCACCTCTGCACGTAACAGCCGCCCCCTCCCCCCCCCTCCCCATGCTCCCGCCTCCTTCCCCCCCTCCCTCCCGCGCGCACAGGCTATCGTGTTGGCGTTCACGGCGTACTTTGTGTTCGCCGTGCGAAGAAAACAGGACCACCGCAAAATATTGGTTCCGGACATTTCCCACAGTCAGGCGTTGGTAAACAATGTTCCACAGCCCGGAGAGGTCATGTACCGACGGACCACGTTCTTCCAACACGAGATGACGGAGGTGCGCGCTTGCTTGTAGGAAACCTTTCTGTGGGTTGGGCGGGGGGGGGTAGGGGAGAGGGGACTCACCATTACCACAACATACCACACCACTACCATACCACACCATAGCTTGACATATGATATGAGGTCATATTATATCATACATATCATATTCAGTATTACCATATGACATGATATGGTATACAAGCTTGCCCTTCGGGATGTGGTTGGCTTGAAATCCTGGGGGTATCGCAAGTTGAACAGGGGGCAAAAATTCTTGAAAACTAAAGAAAAAAAATTAGCCACCGCGCAAGTAACCCGGCAAATAACACCGACCAGCCCAGACGAGTTTATAGCTTAGTCTAATGTCACATATCGCATAAAATCCTATCATACCGTGCCAGGCCATACCGTGCTACACAACACCGCAGGTGGTCCAGCAGCTGCAGCAGCTGTTCGTGGCCTTCATGCTGACGGTCGTGGTGCACTTCGTTCTACCTTAGCGTATCATATCGTACTGTATCTTATCATATCATGTATTGCCATATTATATCGTACCATACCACACCATACCATACCATACCATATCATATCATATCATATCATATCATATCATCATATCATATCATCATATCATGTCATATGACATACTATCATATCACATAAAGTACTCTCCTACCATGCCGTGCCACACTAAACCGCAGGTGTTCCAGCAGCTGCAGCAGCTGTTCGTGGCCTTCATGCTGACCGTCATGGCGCACTTCGTTCTCGGCTTCCGACCGGTCCTACTCCTCCAAATATTCTCCACACCCTACCACTTCACGGAGAACCGTCTCCTCCGCAAGCACGTTCTAGGGCTCAAACCGGGATACCGCGTGTGGGGGGAGAGGTTTGATGGAGAGGTGGAGGCGGAAAGGATCAGGGAGGATCCGGGGGCGGGGGGGGGCGCAGAGGCGACGAAAGCGGCGGTGGTAGCTGCTGATTCTAGTGCTGATTCTGGTGCTGGTGCTGGTGCTGGTGCTGGTGCTGGTGCTGGTGGTGCTGGTGTTGGTGTTGGTGGTGCTGGTGTTGGTGCTGGTGTTGGTGCTGGTGGTGCTGGTGCTGGTGGCGGCGGTGGTGCTGGTGGCGGTGGTGGTGGTAGTGAGGGTGGTGGTGGTGGTGATGGTGGTAATGGTGATGATGGTGGCGGTGGTGGCGGTGATGTTGGTGGAGGTGGTGGTGGTGATATTGTCACCGTGGGAGAAGGGGCTGTTGGCGGGGCTAGGAAGGTGCTTAAGGTGAGCCAAGAGAAGGAAGACCAAGGCTACGGTAGGGGGGATGTTACGTTATACTATCATTTTCACTACCGAGTTTAGGCCACTCGCGCAAGTGGCTCTGTACCTCATGCAAAAATAGACTTTAAGAACATTTTTTGTTGGCGCAGCGTAACAAACAGTCCCCTGGCGGCGAATATCGCGAAACCAAACAGCTCAAAGAGGCCCTAAAAGTGTACCATAGCACTGGTCAGAAGGGGAAAACAGGCGGAAAATGATAAATAGGCATGTTGTCGGGGTAGGGGTGGTGTTGTTGCTGGTGTTAGTGGTGGTCGTGATGGTGTGGGTGTCTGGGGTTGGTGTTGTTGGTGTGAGTGTTTGGGGTTGGTGTTGGTGTTTTTGGTGTGGATGGAATATGTGTTGGTGTTAACTGAAATTGGTGTCGTTGGAGTGATGATGGTGTTGTTGGCGTTGGTCTTGGGGTTGGTGGTGCTGTCGGTGGTGTTTGTGTTCATGTTCGGGGTCTGTGTTGGTGTTAGTGTTGATGTTGATGTTTGTGTCGGTGTTGTTGATTCTATTCTTACTTATGTTGTTGTCGTTGTTGGTGTCGGTGTCGGTGTTGTCGTCTTCATCGTTGTTGGTGTTAGAGGTATCTTTCATCTTGACGCGACACTCCAAAAAGCGTCTCACCTACATACCCCCTCTTCCCCCCGCTCCCCGCCCCCCGCCCCCCATCTCCCCAAGGTATCTAGTGAGACTGTCACCGAAGGGGGAACAGGAGACAGTTTGCCCATGCCACGCGATTTGGAGGATGCCCTGATCGACGCGTGGGATGCCGCGGGATCGGCGGACTGGAAGAAGGTAGCCGATCAGCTCGGCCCTTTCAGCGTCAACACAGGAACGCCAGCGGGGAACTGGACGCCTCTCATGGTCGCGTGCGGGTTGCACAAGGTAGGAGAGCGCGGGTTTCCGCTGCTAGTGTTATGTACGTGCAAAACGCGACAGCACTTTTCGGATAAAAAAATTGGAGTTCATTAATTGTGGCTCGACTTTGCTGCTGGGGCTGCTGTTTTTCATGCTGCTGCTGTTGTTGTTGCTGCTGATACTGCTGCGGTTGCTGTTAATGCTGGTGAGACTGATGACGCTAATGCTGTTGTTCCTGATACTGCTAATGCTGTTATATTCCTACTTCTTTTGCTGAATCGGCTGTTGTTTCTACTGCTTCTGCTGCTGCTTTTGCTGCTGCTTTTTGCTGCTGCTTCCGCTGCTGCATCTGCTGCTGCTTCCGCTGCTGCGTCTGCTGCTGCTGCCGCTGCTGCGTCTGCTGGCGCTTCTGCTGCTGCGTCTGCTGCCGCTTCTGCTGCTGCCTCTGCTGCTGCTTCTGCTGCTGCCTCTGCTGCTGCTTCTGCTGCTGCTGCTGGTTCTCCCACCGCTACCACTGCCACTGCTACTCGTGCCACCGCTGCTGTATATACAGGTGGCAGACGACGAAATCCGCGGCCTTATCTTCGACCTAGATGCCCGCGTGGACCTACAAGACAACGACGGCTGGACGTGCCTCCATTGGGCAGCGCAGCAGGGACGCCCGGGAGCGGTGCGCGCGATATTCGGTGGCATCAAGGATGTGGCAAGCGAGCCTTCAGCCGCGGCGGCTACGGTAGCGCGACTCCGTGCGATGGTCCACAAGGAGGGGGGGACGGCGGCGGACGTCGCGAGGGGCGCGGGACTCGAAGACGGGAAGCTGGAGGCGTTTCTTGAGGCGTTGGAAGATGGGGGAGGGGACGGGGGGGAGCACAGGAGGCCGCCGGGAGGTCTTGCTGGGCTTGAACGCTCGAATGCGGTGCCCGGGTGAGCTTAGCGAGCTGCTCGGAGTTGTTTTGTTTTGTTTTTTTCGGGGGGGGGGGAGGGAGTTCGACGTGGTGGAAGCCGAGTTAGCTAGCTAGGACTGGGGAGGGGGAGGGGGGGGGGCTGTACTCATTTCATTTCATATCATGCATGGCCGTAGTCTTGAGACCCTAGACCCTCGCATTCCTACAATGCCGGGACGGAGCACGTCGGGTTTTCACTGACCAGGCAGACATTGCTCGCAACAACCGCGAAGCGCCGTGAGGTTTCGGCGAGTCGCGTAAAGGCTGAGCTACATCCTTCTAAGAACCTCTTGTGAGGCGGACATCGGGTAGAGGGGTTGGGACAGGGGGGGGGGGGGGTTGGGATGTGCCTGTGTGCGAGTACGTGTTGTGCATCCCTGCCCTCTTTATGGTATATACGGTGCTATAAGTAGCATGCTGGCGCGCGATAGTATCGTCTGTATATAGCGTGTATCCGCGAGAGCGGCTGTACCCTTTTTTCTTTGTCTCCGCCCTTTTCTGGTCTTGCCGTTCATGCAAACAGCGACCCTTGAGATGACACGGTTCATTCAGTCCACGCAATCCGCGCGGCGTTTAGTGCCGCCCCTGCCCCCCATGCTAGGTAGGGCTTGAGTTGGCTGACTCTATAAGTTCACTATTTTATAGTTAGGTAGATACTTCAGTCAGCGTACGGTAATTTGCGGAGTTTTGCGTATTGCATCTGACTGGCGCATTTGCGGCTCGGCGTATCGTGTTTATTAGTAAACCCTCATTTAATTGTTTTTTACTCTTGCCACCCAACTACTAACTAGCTGTGAAGTTCAGCCAACTGACAGCCCTAATGACGGGGGCACCGCATCAGCCTGTTACATCCCATGAAAGGGACACCGCGCATCGGCCTCTCACACCCCGCGCTTCCTCGCTTGTCTGGTTCGTTGCTCTTGCTCCACAGCGAGGAAGGGAAAGGTAGGGACTGGGGCAAGCTCCGGCACACCAACCAGGCGCCCCCCTCGAGTGCCGCTTCTCCTGATCGGTGAGTAGGGTGGGGACTCGTGCTGCGTTAGTGGCAGCGCTTTTTGGCCTGAATTTCCGATTGACGAGGCTCCTCTGCATAGCCGCAAGTTGGCGTTGTTTTTGAAGCCCCCATATATATACGTACAGCAGGAGTAGTACATGCTGTGTCCAGCCGTGAATATGTTTTTCTTGGGACTGACTAGGTAGTTTATTTTGCGCTCTGGCCGCCCTCTGAGGCTGACCTATGACTCCCTCGAGACTGGACACGACACCATGGGACCGAAGCTTTGCGGTAGACCCCTGACGCCCCCCCCCGCCTTCCCCATGATGTCAACCCCCCCCTCCCTATTACGTTGCCCCCCCCCCCCATGACGTTACATACATACACCCCATGACGTCGCATACATACCATGGTACACCCCATGACGTCACATGACCCCCCCCCAATAACGCCACATACATGACGTCACATGCACACACCGCATGTCTTCATATACACACACCCCATGGTGTCACACGCACACACCCCATGGCGTCACTCCTCCACCCCCCTCCTCTCATCCGTGCCCGCAGGGAGAAACGATGAGGGGCTGTGCCCGCCGAATGCCCACCCTCTGGCTAAACGCTTGGGCTGACGCTAGGAGGGCTGTGGATGCGGCAAACAGCGCGTTTTGGTAGCAGCAGCACCTCGTGAACGGGTCTACCGACGGCGGGACTGGCCATACATATACTACGATTGTAGCACGGGCAGGAAAAAATGTTGTGCTTCCCTTTTCGGCGCTATATATTCCGCTATCGCTACGCATATCTCCGGCAGAGGCGGTGGGGGAGGGGGGGGAGGGGGAGGGGGGCTGTGCAGAATTTGCATGAAAGCCCGCGCGGGCAGATGAGGTGGCGGTGTTGGTGCTGGTTGAGGTTGGGGGGATCCGAGGAAATGTAGGGTTAGGAATTAGGCTCGGAAGAGGCTCGCTCGGTAGGGTGGACTCGGTGCTGTCAGATTCTCGTATCTTGTGTGTTTGTGTTTTTGTGATCGGCAGAAGAGGCGTGCGAGAACCATCGAAAAAAACAAAAAATCGAGTGGGAGAGGCGAGAGAGGGAGAACAGCGGCCAACAGTCGCAAGTCGCGATGAATGGTGGTGATGCCATCGGATCTTTGTGCCGCGCGCGCTTACTTACCGTATGACACGCAAGGTAGCACACCCCCTCGGACGAAATTCCAAGCTAATTTTCTAGACGACGGGGAGAGTGCAAATGCCAAGCGATGCGTGTATGGAACGATCTCGTCGATATCTTTCCAAAGCCGCGATTTTCGTTGCGTGTGTCCCCCTAGTTCTGGAGAAAATCGGGTCAGAAATTCATTCCAGGGTGTGTGTTACCTTCCTTGTTGTACGTGTACAGTAGAGGTCCCTGTGCAGTGCCGGTTGAGTAGTGCCGGTTGCCCGTCATAGCGCCTGTGAATCGCTTGGCAAAGATGAGAACAACCAGTAGTGGCGGCATGCGGAGTAGTGCCGGTTGCCGCTATAGTGCCGATGTTTCCGGCTGGTACATACCGGCGCTAAAAGGACCACCACTGTACTTGCTTCCTCTTTTTGGTTTCGGTGACTGCACCGCACCGGGCGGGTGCCAGTCGGGTGCGCGTTGAGAATCGGCCTTGTGGGGTCGGAAATCGATCATCCCGCCTCAACGATATTCAATTCATCGTGCACAGCCGTACTGTACACATGACGTGCGCAGATCGTTGGGTTCGTTTTTCTCGCGCTGGGAACGCTGGGTCGGTTTTCCTATCTATCTGTAGATTTTCCTAGGCGGGGAGGAGGGGGAGGGGGTGTTTTCGGAGTTACGGCGGCGGCTGCAGCAGCAGCAGCAACAGCAGCAGCAAAAGCAGCGGCGGCAGCAGCAGCAGCAGTAGAAGTAGTAGCAACAGCGGCAGCAGCAGTAGAAGTAGCAGCAGCAGCAGCAGCAGCGGCAGCAGCGGGGAAGCGAGCAAGTCATTTCGGTTGTGCCCGAGGAGCTGTTCGCTCTGTGTGTGTGGTGTACGTGTAGAGGTGGTGGAGGCATCGGTACGCCGGTGGGAACGGGTACACCATCGTCGGTGCGATCTACTATTAATACTACTATTAATATTAATACTGCTGTCCGAAGCCTGAAATAATCAAGAGTATCCTCTCCATGGGAAAACTACAGGCAGGAAATGCTACCTGTTCATGATAAGAGCGATGAAATGCATATGCTTACCGCCAGCCGCCATCATCGTAAAGTCCGCCTCTGGCCGGCAATAACTGAATGTTTTACGTTCCAGTTCTACCGTCGATTATAATTATTATAGGTGAATGATTGCTTGATTGCTTGATTGCTTGATTGCTTGCTTGATTGATTGTGATTGTTGTTGAGGTAATCTAACGGTCGAAAATCAACGACTCTTTGTTGACTTGTGCCGGTCAGAAGTCTGTATGCGGACATCAAATAAACTTATTTTGCATGATGTCCGTGCAGGCAAACGAACACTGCAGTAGCAGCAAGCAGTAGTAGTAGAAGCAGTAATAATAACGTAATAACGGGGATAACATCTTCTATCTCTCAATAGTAGTTGCAGTGTACTACGTACTACTGCTGTGCATTCAAACAATGTATCATAGACACTGCTTTATCAACCCTAAATATATTAACAACACCTACCTACCTGTGAAAATTGAAAATTAGGTTCAATGCATAGCATTGGCGCTGCATCGCTGCATCACGGAGTTGTTCGTATCTTCTGATTATCTGATTGATGTATGTAGTACAAGGCGCTTCGCTCCGCGGGCGGCATTCGCCGCCCGCTTCGCTCGCTCTAGAAGGAAAAATAGAACAAATTATTAATGTGAAGCGGACAAAGCTTCATGATTGATCGTAGGTGCAAACTGGCAACTTGAAAATGCCAAGAGGCCCGCCGCCATGCTCCAGGAAAACAACCCGGACGCCACATGCATGATGAGTATACCGTATGTGCCTGGTATCTTGCTTTGTAGTGTGTGTGTGTGTTTTTCATCCCGTTTATTCTGTGCGCCAGCCAGATGTTTGACGCACCAACCGGGGTCACACAGGAGGAAGGTAAACACAGAAGATTTCTCTCCACCTTTCCTCCTGCGGTGC
>JAYJMJ010000001.1:2095043-2106657 GCA_036873875.1 Laminaria ephemera
GAGGGAGGGAGGGAGGGAGGGAGGGAGGGAGGGAAAGGGATAGGGAGGGAGGGAGGGAGGGAGGGAGGGAGGAAAAGGGAGAGGGAGGGAGGGAGGGAAGGGGAGAGGAACGGACGGACGGACGGAATTAAGGAGGGCGGGAGAGGGGGGAAGTAGTATTCTTAGATGTTGTGGCGCTAATATACGGCTGGTATCGCTGTTGTCGCTCTGGGAACGCATACTTTGCTGAACACCTTTTGTCTCTCTAAACTGGTGCCATTAATACGTACCACTTTGTACGGTAATGTAAAAACCGGTTGGTATAATATTAACACCCTAACGGTCCTTTTATTTCCGTTAAGAGTGGTACCAGATATGGGTATTTTCATACACGCATGGGTGCGACCGCCACCAGTAGAGTAGCCGTCGTCAAGGCATGCCATAACGAACCGCACACACGCAAACTATGTTTTTCATGGCATCTCTGGTTGTTACGATCGGATGCAAACTCAATTTTGTCCTCGCTCGCTCGAAACCGCCAACGCGTCATGCTTTTCTCGTCTCACCTGTGCCCTAATTTCGGTTTTCGCCGAAATCAACAAATATTTTACATTCCTAAACAAACAAAAATTGCAGCTTGTTCAAACGATCACTATCTCGGTTTGTGACGAACCCAACAAAGATGTTACACTACCAAGCAAGCACAAATTACCGCTTGTTCAAACGATCACTAGCCCGGTTACTGATGAAACTAACAAAGACGTGACGTCACCAACCGAACAAAAAAAGTACCGCTTGTTAAAACGATCACGCACCTGGATCCCCTGCTGTAGTGAGCGGATATACCCCTGACACTGGCTCCCACACCGAAGAGCCGCCGCCTGCATCCTTCCCACCCCCCCCACCGCTGCTCCAAGCCTTCCACCGACAGCGCCTCGTAGTGCTGCTGCTTCCGTCGATGGTTCCGGTAGCAGCCGCGCCAACGCCTCGAAAACCGCTCGATGGGCGCTCCCGGTTTGTGCGTTTTGCCGCGGGTGCACCGGAAGTCCTCCCGCTATTGCTATTGCCGCAACACGATGGGCGCTCCCTTCTTCTGCTGCCCTCGCCCTCACGGACTCCCTGTTATTGTTGTTGCATAAATGACGAATTTTCAATGTTTGGCTGGTTGGGAAAGCGGAAAGGGTTAACTTACAGTCGGTTGCTGACGTTCATTCTACAATGTTCATATTGGACGGGGGCTCTGCCGTAGGACAGCGTATTCCCACCCGAGCCAGGACCAGCGAAGAGGCAGGTATCAGTGCATGTGTGAGGTACCGCGTCCGCGTGCCTAAGACAAAACAGGACAACAATTTCGTTGCCCGAAGCTGTTCGCTCTGTTTATCCAACCCAATACCTGGTACCCAATTCTCTCTCCGCCCACATCTCATATAGCTCTTCTTGTAATTATCGGGGCGGACGAGCCGTCGGACCCACTGGCCATCGGCAGAGTTTTATGCACACGCACACACACCAACACACCTCATAGCGCGGAGGATACGTCGCAGTAAATCGGCGCGCCGCAGCTCGACCCGTTGTTGATCATAAAAACCTTGTTCTTCCCCGACCTCTCCCATCATCGCTGACCCACCACTCCCTCCCACGGTAAACGACGGCGCCCCCCCCCGCTGTACTACTCTTACATCGCCGCTTCTCGCGCCCACCTGACCTCCGTCTCTTACCCGTGCCGGGGCGCCCGCGGCGTCGAAAACTTGTCGGACTATAACCTGGCGACGCGCCCGTTCATCCTCGCCCCAAACTTGTCGGGGCGGGTCGGGTGGCCGTGGCGGGTCGGGTCGCGCTACGAAGAGGCGTTGTTCTTCAACCCGATGAGGTAGCCGTGGTGGGTCGGGTCGCGCCACGAACTGCTGTTCTTCAACCTGTCGCGGTATGTGCCGACCGCGTTGTCGTGGCTCGTGGAATGGTTGTGGCTCGTTTAAGGAGGGTGTGGAGCTGGTGCGGTGCGTCTCCACTAACGGACGTGGACGGTCGGCGCTTTGCCGTGGTGGGTCGGGTCGCGCCACGAATTGCTGTTCTTCAACCTGACGCGGTATGTGCCGACCACGTTGTGGTTCGTGCAAGGGTTGTGACTCGTGGAAAGAGCGGAAGGGGATGGAACTGGCGCGGTGCTCCTCTACCAGAGGACACGGACGGTCTGCGTCTTGCCGTGGCGGGTCGGGTCGCGCCACGAAGTGCTGTTCTTCAACCTGGCGCGGTATTTGACGAACACGTTGTGGCTTGTGGACGGAAGGGGGGAGGGGAGCGCGACGCGCATCGACCAGCGGACACGGACGGTCGGCGGGGTCGACGGAAGCCGAACGTTCGAAATCATGTTGCGTCTCGTCGTCACCGTGTGGGCGAAGAAGCTGCAACGCGTCGTTGGTGGTGCACGGGTACCGGTGGAGGGTACTACGCCCTGCTGAGGAGGTTGGCAATAGCTGTTGATGGTGATGCTGCTGCTGCTGCTGCTCGCGATCGTTACCGTCGTGTTGCCGGACGTCGTCCCTAGAGCGGCGCTTGGCCGTGGCCTCGCGGTGGTAGGCCTCGTCGACCGGTACTGAACTAGCCGCGGTGTCGCTACTACTAATGCTGTTGTTGTCGTTTGCGTCTCTGCAGTGGCCGTTCTGGATACAGCGTCGTGCTGGTGGTGGTGCTTCCGCAGTAAAAAGGATAGATGATGTTCCGGTCAGTGAACGTTGGCTACTTTCGTCCGATGGTGGTGGTCGGTTGCTTTCGCACCGAGAAAGAGGTGCTGGCGTTACTGCTGCCCTTGTAGACGGCGCTGACTGAATTTGAGCATGTTCGCGGCGGAGGTGAAGCTCGAGCAGGGTGCGCTGTATGTGCGGGGGCAGAAATCGAACGGCATCAAGGGGAGGGCTCAAAACTGCAGTATGATAACGTTGATTGGCAAGTGTCCTGCGCCTGTAGACTACGTAGGTTATTGGCGGGGCGAGAAAGAGCAACAGCAGAAGAAAAACAACAACACCACCACCACCACCAACAACAACAACTGCTCATATTATTAACTCTAGTAACCTTCTTGGGATTTGTGTCCAACCAGGCACCTGCTACTCTCCTTTATCACCCACAACAATGTCGTCTCGATACGTAGTATCATAGAGGGGGGAAAACAGCGTCGAAAACAACATGTAATGACAAGATTGGCCACACAAAGCGCGACGCGACCTGTTAGGTCAGGGGATTATTACGCGTTGTCACAGTGATCTCCGAATCACATTGCAAGGGGCTGATTCGACACGCGCGCGCGCAACGAGTGCTACTCATGCTGCTGCGTGCTTTCATACGACCGCATGATGTACGTATCGTGAGCGACATATTCTTGGCCGCTATATCTTCGCCCCCCAAAGGGCAATAGTATGATGCCGAAGTGCACCGCTTCCCGGCCTACCTTCTCTGCAGACCACCGGCGCTGCTGTGGAGCTTCATCTCGTAGCCGGGAAAGGGCCACAGCCAACGACGCACTCATGTCGCCTTCGCCGAGGGAAGTGCGTGCGGCGGTACATCCGGGAGAAAGTAGCCCAAGTATCTGTCGTGTATGCGCAGCAATTCAGGCCTGTAGACACCACGTCGTACTGCGGACGGTGTCGCGCTGTATTTCGTTTATTACCGTGTGGCACCACAGCAGTACGTTGTGTCGCACAGCAGTACGAAGTATGATGGATACGCACATACAAGCAACGTCGCAACTGGTCCCAGCCGGTCCCAACAACCTGTAAAATGTCGAAATCTAAGCGAAAAATTGACGGTTTCATGTATTTTTCGTTATTCCGCCGCATATTGACAATATTCGAGGTTGCTGTTGTGTAGTTGTGTTGTTGTTGTCGGACGTGGGTGTGTCGAGCTATCGAACTGCGTGTCGAGCCACGCACGTCTGCCGCGAGGGAACAAGCACACTTACTTGCGAGTTCTGGTGCTAGGGTGGCTTCGAGGGTGTCGAGCCTCGGACCTCGAGCCCTGGACCTCCTAAAAACGTGTCGTTTCGTGTTTTGGAGGAAAATTGACGGTTTCATGTATTTTTCGCTATTCCGCCGCATATAGACAACCGGATTGTTGTTGTGATATCGGGTTGTCGGGCTGTGTATCGAGCTGTGTGCGTCGAGCGTCGAGCCACGCACGTCTGCAGCAAGGGAGCAAGCGGGGGTGAGCACGCTTCCAGCTCTGCTGCCGGGATGGCTTCGAGCGTGTCGAGCCTCGGGCCTCCTATGACCGGTCCCGGTAACTCGGCCCCGAGCGTTGGCTTCGCCGTGTGCGCGACGACACGGCGCGGCGTGTCTTCAAACAAAGAGCCGCGGTCGGGAAACACGCTGTGCCACAAGGTGTTGTGCAAAATTATTGTATGAAATGAACAGTGGTATGAATTGTATGATCCGTATGATCAACGTTTTTTGTGTGTCAAACAAAAAGAGACCTGGTACCTGGTATACCTAACTTTCTCCCCACACATTTACTGCTGTGTGTGTTTCCAACGCTTGGCCCGTTTGGGTCCCAGTTATATCGACAAGGATATATACATTTGGTTGGAATAGAGGGGAGATGTGTGTGGCAAAAGAGTTTGCAAGGACAATACTGTTGTACAGACAGCAGTGGTGTCGCATGTTTACGTGCTGATGTTGCGTTGGGGTACGTTTGCGTACAGGCGAGGATGTGCCATGAAAAATAGTTATTGAGATACGTATGCTGTAGCCACCTTCAAAGTGCTGAGTATTACTCCTGCATTGCACGCGCGGTATACCTCGTAGCTGGTACAGCCTGTAGCAGCCTGCTACATGCAGGGAATGGCTAGTATATACCGCAGACAGTTCACGTATGGTGGGTTCGTGGAGAAATATCGACATGTTTTGATGAGTGTACGACCCCATTCCGTGCTGACTTTCGAGTAATCTGTGCGATCACCCACGATTGCGACCTGAATCGACCGCGACTCCACACTGCTGATTTGTCCTATCTATATGTGCTAGTGTTGGATATGAAGCACTGCCCACTATTAATATATCACATAGTCACGTTACTATGTCGTCTAGTCGTTAGTGCTATATAACCAACGAAATATATACTTTCGAGTTCGTCGAATCTCGCCGACTTCTTAACATTGACCTCCCGAGACCTCCCCCCGCCACGGACAATGTCTGGGAAATCAAGAACCTTCGAGCTTTTTCCAACCCAGAAAACATGTGACGATGCTGGGACTCGAACCCGCGCATATCATGCTCAGAAGCGGATGATCTGCCCATCTAGCTTGTAGTCACCCACATAACCAACATTCCGGTACTGTTAAAAAAAACCCGCACTATTTCCATGTATGTACTGTTTGTCCGCAAAAACGCGGGTACAGTCAGTTCTAAACCCGCCGCGACCGTCTGACTGCTGTAAAAATCGTGGGGTCAGAACAACGTGGAGAGGAGCTACGCCATCCACGAAAACCGACTAGCATCAGTCAAGGCATCGCTGTCTGTGAGCACTCCGCTTCGTCTGGACTTCGTGGACAAGCGATTGTCGAAAAACTTTCACTTGCGGCGACACCACGAGCAAGTGGTCTGCGATAACTTGAAGCTCCTTCGTGCCCTGGAGGAAATCCAATCTCGAACAAGCAGTACCGCTGCTTGTATCGGACCCGGCGAGTCCGTCAGGGGGGGCGCGTCTCCGGGCGGGGGAAAGTTGGTTGCAACGGGCGGAGGAGGAGGAAGCGTAACTATCCCCGCGGGTGCGAAGAGAAGTTTGACAGTATCGGCGACATCTGCTGCTGGAAAGTCGCACTCTAGCAGTATGCTGAACACCCTGCTGGAGAGAAAACGGAATGCCAAAGCGGCCCTCGTTGCTCGAGAGAACCATAAAATGCTGGAGGTGAGTGAGCTATCCTTCAGTCGCGAGGCGCGCTTTTTAGAGGGTCGCACCAGCGTTATTTAATATTGGATGCATGCTCTTTTTTTTTATCATCACTTTTACTTTCCAGCTGAAGTCGTAAGAGGTTTTATCCTCAGCAACCTTCTGGACAAGCCGTGCTCACAGGTTTCTTCCCTTCTCCCCCCCGGTACTTGCCTTCATTTTTATCGCGCATAGGGTTCAGCATTCCCACCTTTCAGCTTTGATGCTCGTCGATTTTCATCGAATTTCTGTAGTCACGTGACTAACTATTACGGAGATCCATTGATAGTAAGACGAAATACCAAACACATTTGGGGGGTGGGGGGGGTCTCAGCTCAGTGTATCTCTTTAGTAATCATTCGTGAACATTGTGATGTCTGGTCTACACTCTACAGAGGCACACACGAACACCGTCGTTACATAGGAGACCTTAACTGAAAGGCAGAGACGTTTCCCTTTTATCTTTGTACTTCGTTTCGTCCTATTTACAATGGATCTCTGTAATAGGCTAGTGAGTACTGCCTACCAGGACGAAATCACGCTTTTTGAGACTTTTATACATGACATTCTCTTCTCTACAACAAACCCCATGTTATGTCACAAACTTCCACAATCTCTCACTTCGCATCCCCGTTTTTTCGCCCGTTCATGAAATCCTTGTTCCAACACCGCGGCGGGTGCGTGGGCGTGGGCGACACCAAAAATAACTATTTGATGCGCACGCACGCAAAAAAAACAATACAGCGCATGGCTCGGTCAAAGTCTCTCTACTCCCGGGACAAGATGCGGAAACACCGGCTACGCCATCAACGGTTCTTACGTCTGCGAAAGACGGACTACACCGCGGGGCACCTGCTCGCGGCAACCACCGCCATGCGACACTGGACAGGCGGCTCCAACCGCGACGAAGGCTTCGCCTACAGCTTCGAAGAAGGCCGCCACCGCCACCGCCACCGCTCCGGAAAACGAAGCAGCAACCGTACAGGTGGGGGGCGGGTTAGAAACGGCGGATCAATGTCCGCGGTATCACACCCCGGTGGTAACGCGAGAGGGGCTTCCCATTCCCCTATACCTGCGAAAAACAACAAGCGATTCCTCCGGGGAGATAGCGCGAAAGGAACCCGTGGAGGAATCAAAAGTGCTCCCCGTCTTCCTTCTCTTTTCGACGCTGACGGTATTTACAACTGTGGCAACGCCATGGGATGTCCGGATCTAGAGCAGTCCCTCCTTGCTGCGGGTATACCCGCGCGCTTTAGTAGTGGTGCTGCCGGTAGCAGTGGAGGGTCTCCGATTTCTTCCCCCACGGGCTCTGTCGGTGGAGGTCGTGATGAAAGCAGAGAAAGGCCCAGACCATCGACAGACAGCGGCGTCGGCAACAAGAGAGGACATCGTCGGGAACGACGCGGTAAAGACGCGGCTAGTGGCGGTGGTAGTGGTGGCAGTGACGGCGCGCGTGGGGCGAGCGCAGGCTCCGACTCTCTATTATTTAACGGGCGGAGTAGCGTGGGCTTTGCAGGCGAAAACGGCTCGAGAGGGCGCAGTGATCGGATATTTAAGGGGGAAGACCGAGGTCAGGGAGGGGGGAGGAAAGGTGTGTTGTTGCCGGCGGTGACGGAAAGCATGGCGGGCGCGGAGCTGGATAAGATCTTCAACCCCTTGGCTTTTCCTGACGAGAAGAAGGGTGTGCGGGTGCTCATTCAGGCTACAAAACCGTTAGAGGTGTGTGTTCTGCGTAATAATTCAGGCTACGAGACTTGTTAGGGGTGTGTGTGCTGCGACGCGTACTGGCGGGGGAGCGGCAGTAAACTGTGTCAGATATTACGCTTGAATAGACTATTTACATGTGTTGGAGCTCATTGGTTCAGGTTCCCACATTATACCGACGAACTGCACACACGCTGAATGGAAATCTTTCATGCATCGGGACAGATTACGATCTAGACAATCTAGCTCACAATCTACCATTATGCAGATGTTGTTCACAAGAGCTAGCTCTCATAGATCCCGCTCGGCTAACATGTGCTAGACCATGCAGATCATTAACACCCCCCCAAGCATACATAATCTAGATCGTGCAGATAATATAGATACCCCCTCGCTGCCCGACAACCTTGACAATCGGACACCATCCTAATGGACCAAACCGATGCTTGCGCGCTTTCGTTGCTCCGACTACATAGTCGAGAATATTAGCTTCAACGGCTCACGTCTGTAGGTGCTGTGTGTTTTGACTCCCGACGTTGCTCTGTTAGTTGTATAATATGTTGCTGCTCCGTAGGACGGTATGATGTGGTTTTCTTTTGGTTCAAAATAATATAGTGTTATGTTATTGCCCTGGGAACCTGACAAAGGTTGGGGACCAGGAGCCAAGATATTGGATACCCAGATAAAAGGGTTTCCACATACCCTTGTGGGCATATGCGTATAGGGAAACAAGGGAACAGGGGATGATACGAAAGGGTTTTGTCTCACGCACGGCGATCAGTCGTCGTCGTCGTCGTCGTGTTCCCTTCCGTGACCTGAGGAATAATACAAACGAACTACTAAGGAATATACAAGTGAGTGGCATCGTGGGACTTGCTTAGTAGAGAGACCTGCTAGGAGTTACCCGTACCAGGGTAGTCTTACAAAAAAAAGGGTTAAAATGTTCTCGCATTCCTCCTTTTCCGAGCGAGCCTGCTTCGCCGTTTCGAACACTCGATTTTCCGTCTCCCCAAAACCAACAATCCATTCATCGTTTTATCATCCCTAATACAGAGGACCACAGTAATCAGAACCCACGATATACACAAAAACCTATATATCCCTCTTTTCTTACTAACCACATTTGGTCCTGATTACTATGCAATAGTGTGGCCTGTAATGCAGCTCCAATGATATGCGGTGGCGTGCTATTCTCCACTGTTTACTACCCCTTATATACCTGGTATATAATACCGGTAAGTATTACAAGCGGGCTGAAGCCCGCCTGCGGCTCCGCGCATGCCCGTAATAGCCGAGGATGTAGTATCATGGGCCGTAAATGTGACAGAGTACTGCCAAGAGCTGCACGAAAAACAAATCATCGTCGAGCGAAAGGAAAAAAATACTGAAAAAATAAAACTAAAAAAGATCGCCATCATGTGTCAGGCACAATGAGCCAATAAATCAAGCCACAGAAACGTAGCGTAGCAGCAGTTGACCACTCAGAAGTAGCTCGATGGAGTAGGGAAGCCGGCCCAAATGGCTCGAATACCATCGCCAGCTATCGCTCTCATCCAGTTCCTTTGCCGTTCCCCCCCCTCGGGTCTACTTGAAAGTGGTACTCGGTCGTACATAGTAGCAGCAACACTACTACGAGTACTCGTACTCGTATGATATGCTCTGTCGTATTTATCCAGTATGGACCCAGAACGATCCCGATTGCACGAGTACATGCATACAATCAAGTACCAACAAACAACAGCAAGCAGCAAGCAGTACTACTAGCAGCACAGCAGCAGCAGTACCGTGCGGCAGACAGCAGTAGTATGGGTGTCATAACCACACGCTCGAGGCCCAGCAACGCAAAGATATCGCAGCCTGACTGATCTGCTGGGACCCGAATATCATATTACAGTGACAATGAGGCGGTACAATCTCGGGGGTACGGTGGGATCGGAACAAAAAAAAACAGTTCGCCCCGCCCCAAAAAAAACGAGGTCAGCACGCCCACCGCGACACGGCAAGAGCACGGCAAGGCCGCCCCCGGCACAGTCTGTACGGACGGGGTAGGCGAGCACGATGAGGGAGTTTCGGATCGAGAGGTCAACCTCATCGCGCGCTAGCACGAAAAACGCAAAAAACTATCGGTACGTCTAAGAAAAGCTGAGGAGCGCTCAGGGCAAAACCCCAACAATATAGTATCTGTATTTATGAACAAGGCACTTCGCTCCGCGGGCGGCATCCGCCCGCTACGCTAGCTCAAATAGAACAAAACGTGAAGCGGGCAGAGGTCCATGATTTGGCGAAACTTACGACTTGAAAATGCCAAGAGCTACACGCTCTAGGAAAATAACTCGCACGTCGCAATCACGTATTATACCTGGTATATATATCATATCATCCGTACGAAAGAGAAAGGGGGAATGAAGAGTATCAAAGTAGTGCTGTATCAGCTATTAATAGCTGCTACTATTAGTACTGCTCGTGGTTGCATACTTTTTTGGCTGAGTGCGCTGTGCTGTGCTGTCCTTCCTTTTGTGGTAGATGCTCGACGACAACATGCTACGGCTGTAGCTCTAAAAGAGCTGTCGGTGAGTGTGTTCTTATTGTAAGTTGAGCAAAAGATGCAGAATAAACGTGTCGCAGTCTACGGACGTATCATATGATATACGCGCAAAATAAAACGTACACGTACGTACGTACGAAAAAAATATCGGAAAAAAATATATCGGAAAAAAAATCAAAAAACGATTTTTCGAAAATCGAATCAGAATCGAAGAACAGTAAAAAACGAGCGAGATAATCGAAAAAATCGAAAAAAAGGATGAAAAGCAGCGAAAACCGGGAAAAAAAGAAAATTTCGAAAAAAAACGGAAAAAGAAAACAAAAGACGATTTCCGAAACTCGACTCAGAATCGATAAAAAGTCAAAGCTGAGCGAGACAACCGAGAAAGACGCAAAATAACGACGAAAGGAAGGGAAAACGAAGAGAAGCGGGAAAAAAAAGAAAAGAACACGAGGAAAGCGAAGAAGCAAAGAAAGCGAAGAAGCAAAGAAAGCAAAGAAAGCCGGGAAGGTTCTCCAAGAAAAAAAGGAGTTAGGCAGGCGTGTTCCAGGTGGGAGCGCTGAGAGCGAAGCGGGGCCGTTTAATCAAGTGACTAAGGTTTAAAAAAAAACAGAGACAAATGTAATTATGTTTACAAGGCGCTTCGCTCCGCAGGCGGCATCCGTCCGCTACGCTAGCTCACATAAAAAAAAACGTGAAGCGGGTATAGGTCCATGATTTGGTGCAACTTACGACTTGAAAATGCCAAGAGCTCCACGCTCTAGGAAAATAACCCCGACGCCGCATTCATGTATATATCACATCATCCGTGCGCAAGAGAAAGAACGGAGACAAAGAGTACCAAAGTAGTGTTGTACCTGGTATCTTATTGAGTTGGAAATAAAGGCAAGTCCTTCGCGCACCACCAGCTAGCTGCTACTGTTAATACTGCTCGTGGTTGCATACTTTTTTTGGCTGAGTGCGCTGTGCTGTGCCGTCCTTCCTTGTGGTAGATTCTCGACGACAGCATGCTACGGATGTAGCTCTAAAAGAGCTGTGGTGGGTGGGTGTGTTTTTATTGCGAGTTGAGCAGAAGACACAGGTGCAAAAATAAACGTGTCGCAGTCTAGGAACGAATCATCATATGATATGCTGTAGGTGCACAATAAAACGTGCACGTACGTACGAAAAAAAAATCGGAAAAAAAATAAAAAACAATTTTCCGAAACTCGAATCAAAATCGAAAAACAGTCAAAAACGAGCGAGATAATCGAAAAAACTAAAAAAAAAAAAGAAAAATAACTAAAAGCGTGAAAGAAAAAAATATATTAAAAAAAATCGCAAAAAACAACCAAACGATTTTCCGAACCTCGACTCAGAATCGAAAAACAGTCAAAGCTGAGCGGATAACTGTTATGGAGTGATCTTAGCAGGTGCTCTTTGTATGAGCAATAGACCAACCGTATATCCTAAATAGGATATATAACC